>OZ016503.1:24112746-24712746 GCA_963966595.1 Physocephala rufipes
ACGTTTATACATGAATCGGCAACGTTACATGAACGTCAGATCCTCACCGCCAACTGCTAAGAAATTCAGCTCTTAAACTGATTGAATTGCAAATTCCTTACATGCGAAGGATATCAGGATATCAGGACCATTTTTCCCATTTTCCATACTAAGAAGTCCCGCACAATATAACCTAATTTCATTTTTGTAATCCTATACTTTCTATATTCGTTACTTTATTTGCCGGTGTTGTTAACAGAAAATGTATCACTCCCATTTTGAAAAATATGTCTTGATGACAGTGGTGGCTGTCAATACAGCCTGATGTGATGGAATAACATTTTAATTCGAAGCACACCTTAGCTTGGTTGTAACTTTGAAACTTAGCAATAAGCACGAATGAAATTACATTCGATGTATCCAATTACTCCAATGTATCATATTTTCAATTTCAATAAGTTTCTGTGAGAGAGAACATTTACACCGCATTCCATTACTGTGCCCATACTACTCCTCCTTTACTCCAGTTTCGATTCCTTTTGAAGCGTTATTTTAAAGTGTTGAAATATTTTTTTTAAAAATTCAAAAAAGATATTTACAATTATTAGGCTTTAATTGGTAATGCTTTGTTATGGAGTTTTCATTTTATGCATTACTGATTTTCTGATTATATTTGTTATTAAAGTGACAGAAGATATGCCGTCATACGACCACATAGTGCTTTCAAAAATCACTTCTGCAGAAATCTACTCAAAAAAGGGATTCGGAGTTTAAGAACGCAACTCCCGTTCGATACAAAATAATTAACAGTGAACTTCCTAAATCACAAAACTAAATGCCACAGAAAGTAAATCGTTATTTTTCAGCAAATCCAGGTTGGTAAGGGTGCCAATCATCACGACAAACGAATCAGTCAAAATCACTCCTGAATGACGTAAATAAAAACCTCACAATAGTCGGCCTTGGGGATTTAGGATGGGAAGCATTGATACAGGACAGGCTGAAAGGCACAAAAACTTCTACAAAGAAAATATGAATATTATTCAAAAAGATCAATAATATTTAGAAGCTCGTGTCAAAATCGAAGTGTATTACGATGACGTCGATGGTAATAAAAAGAATCGTGGGTGATGAACGACAATGACCTTTCTCGTTCTAAAAATTGTTTAATTCAACTAAATAAGTTTAAAGAAACTTTCGGTTTCATTTACATTAAATTCAAGCTTTTCAATTTAAAAGGAAATCCTTCTGAAAACACAATTTAAGAAATTCTCTTTCAGATATTTCAAATTTTCCAATTATTTCCGTTTCAGTAATTGTGTCTATCCACAGGAAGTGGTCTGGCGGAATGGAATGTGGTTTAGTGTTAATGAGGATGCCGCTACTTATGACATTTACGCAAGCAATCATTATGTCCTTCGAATTTATTCTTGGTCGACGATTTCATCGTAATGGTCTCGAACAAACAAAACAATTTCCCAAAATTAATGAGAATAATGTAATGACATTCTGATATGCAAAGACTTCGTCTATAATTGATTTTGTTGTGATTGCTGGTATTGTTGTTATTGTTTTTGCCATACCGTTGGTTCTAATTGCATCGGGGGTAGCGCGGTCACTCGGTTTGTAATCGTATGCAATAAACAATAGCGATTCCTGTGCTAATTCGTAACGTTATAACGTAATACGTTTCACTGCTATTGAACGAACAGTTATTGTTCTTATGAATGTTTGGAATTCATGCAATCTATCGTAGCTATGTTGTGATGTGTGTGTGTGTGTGTGCGTTAATGTGCAATGGTGTGTTCGCTTGTGTGTGGTATGTGCGTTTGTACATATGTGTAGATGACAAAAGTTTGTATCTGATTTCATTCTAATGAATTACGATTTGAAATTTGCCGCTTAACCAATAAACCATCGCTCATTTGAGTCAGACAATTTAGTGTTTTTTTTTTTGCTCTTTTGTATTTTTGATTTTTATTGATTGTATGTGTGCATGAGTGTGTAAGCGTAAGAACAACCTCGAAACGTTCAACCCGTTTTGCTTTTTAAAATATTTAGTGAACAACAATCAAGGGGATTACGTAGAGTTAATGCCTTAAAGCTCTTGTAATAATTCAATAAAATATTTATCATTGCCCATAAATTTGAGAACTAAATAAACAGTTTGTTTTACCGTGAAATATCATTAGGGTTGTCAGCTTTGGTTTTCTTATTAAATCGGAGAATATAATTAATAAGCAGTTGCAGCCATATTAGTTCAAATTTCAATATTCAAAAATTTAAATAACTCTCAGAGAATTGAACACAAAACAAGGAGATGTCACTTTATTCAACACCCACCTGCCTCGAAATTAACTACCTCGAAAAGTGGGAAAAATAAAAAAAAAACACATTTAAGCCCTCAAAATTAATTATCATTAAATTTCAACATAATTATCATAAAATTCAAAAAACCTTCAAAAAACCTAAATTATTTCTTTCATAAAATCTCATGAAAAGTTCATGAAATGTAACTAAACTAGACAAGATTGATTTTCTGAAAAGTTTATGGGAAGAAATTTAATAATTGCGACATTATAATTACTAAATATTTAAAACAATCAAATCAATCTCGTTACAAAATAAGTTCTTTAGTTCCGAAAATTGATGTAACTGAATGGTACAATCTCAGGAATTTAAGGAATTTACTTCAGGAAAAAAAGGAAATAAATAAATTAATTTTATTTTAGATAACATTTCGGTTTTAAAAGTTAATAAACCCACAAGAAATTATTAAATCCAAAGAAATTAATCCTCAAAATGACATCGGTTCCAAAAACTGAATCCAAAAATATGTTTGATTAGTATAAGAAATTGCCTAATCACTGCCCTCCCGAAAAAACGATTCCTTAAAAAATGAGAATAATACCAGAAATGAAATATACCCCGTAATCGAACCAACTCCTAAATGACGATATTAATCCCAAAAACTTAATTAATTCACTGAAGATGGTTTTAAAAGACTTATTCATAAAATCAAGAAATAAAATTAGCAAAATGTTTAAAACCAAGAAAAGGGTTTCATCCAATCCTTTTTCAACTAATTATAACTTCAATCCTCTAGAACTTCTTGTATAGTTTTAATTTCTGAAATTTAGTAAGAGATTTATATAAAATTATACTCTAATTAATTTCTTTAACAAACGCAAATTTACAATTTAACACTTTGATCTAATTTAAAAACTTTTACTAAAAATGTTAAAAAATCGAGAAAATGCACTCATATGTCCTTCAGAAGGCTGTTGTCAAGAAACGCTACCAGAGCCATTTCACAAACTTTTCACAAAAGATCCATAAAAAACTCAGAGGCAAGAGTGCACCGGCAAGTGGGTAAGTAGGTCACTTGAATGAGGTTGGCTGCAGTTTATTTTACGATAAAGTTGAAAGAGAAAACCAAACGGGAACAATTCAGGTACATTATGGGTATTATACTTTATACCAAGTAAAAGACTGCTGCCGCTGCCACAAAAGTAGGCTTAAATTTTACTTATTGCTCATATTGTTCTTTGGTTATTGTTAATTTTGTTGTTGTTTTATTTGTTAATTTTGTTATTGCTGTTCGCAAACTACCACAAATTTTGCTATTTGTTAATGCAGAAGCTTAAAAATTCCGAAATACCTATCAGTTTATTAAATCTTTGTTGGAACTTGATGGAACGTTAGTTGCTAAATTAAACAAATATAAAATTCTACAAATGTAATTTATGAACTATATTTAATTGAAAACCCTTTGAGGTTTTAACAAAGTTTACTCTACTAACAATTGTTAATAAATTAACAAATTGCAGTTTTTGGTATTCTGGCAGAAATTGGAATCCTCTTTTGTTAAGGATAATAAGCCACAGTCCATTTCCCAATGCGTGTAGAAAATAAGTATGCACCGAATATACAAACACATTTATAATCCGTAGTGTCTGTTTAATTATATCTCTATTCAAATCAAATTTATTTCATCGATATTATGAAAACACTGCATTTCTAGAATTATTTGCTGATTCTTTGATTATGCAGCTCCTTTTGTTAGGCGTTAGCCTTTTCTACAACTTCTGCAGTTGGTCCAACCATATAGAAAGCGACTTCGAGTAAACGACCATATTCACCGATCAATACCTTCGTGATCCTTTAAAGGTTTCCTTAAATTATATCAACTATTAACCAGTGAAAACTTCAACTATTTGGAAAGGTTGAGGAATTTCTTATGACGTAGTTTAGTCTAATTAGTTTCTGAGATGCTAGCACGCACCGTTTTCGCACTTTCATTCGTTTCTTACTATGAATTACTCATACATGAAATTTTGGCATTTAAAGTAAAAAACGCTCGTACGAAAAAGTTACATACTCCTAAAGTTACCCCACTTTTCACCCTTATTTTGTTGGAAACTTCTCACCAGTTCCGAACAGTTTCGTTGAGAAGATTCCATTTTGCGTTGTTCCACTGCCAACTCAACTGATTAGTGTCATAATTTCTTACCCGTAAGAGTCCTCCCAGAACATGACACTAATCCGTTGAACACGATTTCGTTGCTCTTTGCGACTGAAAACTTATGATGTTTTCTTCTTTCTAGAAGGGGCCTATGACCCAGAAATAAGGAAACCGTCACTAGCTTTTCGCTCTCCTTCCATCATTATTTGAATATGAAATGGAAATTCAGTCAGATCGGAATTTTGAATTTTGAATACTCATTTCGACAGAAAGCCTTTTACCAACGGTCGCTGAGTTTTGCTAGCACTTTACTTGTTAATGATATAACAGAATTAATACGAAGATTTAACAAAAATTTAACAAGCCAAATTTAACTCTGATGTTGTCTATAAAGCATCACAACAGGGCAGTAAATTTCCTTTCAAATTTCATTCTTCACAACGTCAGATTTTGATCTTAGGTTTTGATGAATTTTTATTTATAAACATAAATTTATTAATGCGTTTCATTTATTCTTTAATTTATTTATTCATTTTATTAGTAAAAGATAATTTATTAGTTCGACAATTAAATTCATTTGTAGAAGTGTCAATAATAATATAAAGACCTAACACTTTATCGAGACACTTATCCGCAGTGTTTGAAGTGTCTAGAGTGAAGTGAAGTGTATCTGAAGAGTGTGTTATCGATGCCGTGGCTGTGGCTTTGTATTATTGATGCCATTTATTATTTTATTAATTCTTGATTAATTTATTTAATGAATTAATGAATTTATTTATTTCTATATTAGTTCATTGAATTTGTTGACTTATTTTGTGATGGTAAATATTCCTCTCAATAATCGTTGCCGATAAACCAAACAAACGACACACTTCCACCAGAATTTGGCACACATCTTCTCCTCTTTTCCACCATTTAAACAACTACCACACCAATAACTCTGCAAATTAATTATATATTAAAAAATACAAAACAGAAAATGAAGAAGTAAGAATGTTCAATTTGACCCGCTCGAAACTGATGCAACCTGCACCCACGTATTATATATTTATATTCCATTTCCATTGATAAAACATGTACATTAATATTTACGTCAAAAAGGAGGGACAACACTAGTCTTCATTTTTTACGTTAAACAACCACACATGAAAGAGTATATTCGTATAAGTATACTTTCTTTGTTCGCCTTTTCAATTCCAGCTATTTCTGCTCGTGACACTAGTCATAATTTTGTGGCCAGTAAGAAACAAAGTGAGACAAATCTTAACCTGATATGATGCGATCATTCCTATTTTCACCTCGCGATCATATTCATCATTATTTTTACAATGAAATACACAAAGATAGGCGGAGAGATAGACAGGCAGACAGATAGAAAAACAGGCGGGTGGGACAAAATCTATTCAGATAATGATACAAATCAGAAATATATATAACCCTCTGTACTTTTCTTGAATTCGTTACAAGCGAAGAAATAAAGTGAATAGCCCTTCGAGAGTAGGGTATGCAAAATTGATTTCTATATTAGTATAAAATAAAACTTTTATATACACTCAATTTATTTACAAAAACTTATTATTTGCATGACACAATTTTAAACATTCGTATTTTTGTTTGTTTGGGCAGAGCGCAATTTAATTAAATTGTTTTCATTCGGTTCAATTGACTTTAATTTTATAGTTTGCGTTTTTTTTTTTAATTTATATATTTCTGAGTTTATCATATTTACAAATGTGACTTATATGTTCTTTTACTCATTATTTCTCTATATATGCGTGTCACTTTGCCGGTATTTATTTATTTATAGTATTATATATACAAAACTTTTTTGTGGTAGTTTGTGGACACATTCACAACTACGATGGCCTTTAATTGCATGATCTGACTTATAATTATATCATCACAAGTTCAGCGTAAATCGGCGACTCGCAAACAATCGATATTTATCGATGGGGTTGGTGGATCGTCGGTCGTCTTTGGTTCATTAACAAAACGAAACTGAAAAATATTTAACGAAATTATTTAATGAATGTTTACATGAAAATCATTATATTATTGTTTAACATTCGGAAAAGAAAGGATTTAATTTTTAGGAGTTTAGAGATCAAGCATTTAATAATTACTTAGCTGAAATAAAAATTCCAAAAAAAAGTAATTCAGGATAAACATATTTTGTTAAAGAAGAAAATTGGGAGATTCTGAGAAATCCATTTCGTGGTCTTTTTCAAATTTAAGTATAATTTTTGAGGATGATCTTCGAGTTATATTTCTTATATTTCTTTAATATTTATTTTCTATTTTTTGAAGATATGTGGAATATTTTCTATTCGTTACTAAAGTAGTATTCTTTCCAGTTATTTCATTTAAACCTAAATTACAATTCAAAAGTAAAATCTTGTAACCTTCTACTTCTATTCAATAACTTCAGTTGTTTTGGAAAACCAAACGCGGCACATCAAACATCAATCATGTTTTCAAAATCAAGGAAAGAACTTCTCCTAGGCGAAATTTCTAAGAGGAACGTTTATGGCAATATTTTTAAAAAACAATAAAAAGCTTAAGAAAGGCTCCAAAAAAAACTAATTTTAAACAACGAAATTTCAAGAAGTGAATTGGCAAAGTACATTTCCATTATTAGCAAAGCAATACTTCAACCTCAATCTGTGGGTCGTTGAAAAGTGAAAGCAATTATCAACAGATCATAAAATAGAATTCGCTCATCGTTAAAAAACCTACAAAGGAAGAAAAAGAAAAGGAGGAAAATAAATTAAAAACACGGGGAACTGAAACGCCCTAATTTAGGGCGACGATAAAAGCGTTGATAAAGTAGAGGTGAATAAGGTTGAAAACGGTTGATTGAAATGCGATTGGTTTAACGTGGCTGTTTTTATTACCGATTTGGTATTTATTTTTATTTTATTGTAATTTTATAGACACATTTTATTGTAGAAAACCTCATTTCGGTCATAAATAAAACTCGATGCATTTTAATGAGAAATTTTATTTCGAAAACTATTCAAATGTTAATTAAACAAACTCATTAAAACCTATTAAACGAATTTCGTTTTACAACATTTTTGTTTTCGTTTTGTTCCTTTGCTAAACATTTAACCATTTTTATGAAATCATTTATTTGTTATTTATTTCCTTAAGCGGAAGAGGGTGAAATTTATAGACTTTCAAAATGGTCATACAATTTTTGACGGATTCTGGCAGAACAACGAGCAATTTTGAACTCAGTGAACTTTGTAATGCCCGTTTCATATTCTTGTGAAGTTTTTATATATTATCTAAAACTTCGGCGTCATGCTATTTTAACAAACCCTTTTGTTTTGGGACTTCTTAATTGTTTTAGTTGGGAAATTGCCGGAATTATATTTTTAATTCAACATTTTTTTTTAAACGAAATGAATTGATTTTCTCCTTTTGATAACGATCTATCGATTTTCATCCAACATTATTTACTCTCAGGTATGTACACACTCAATTATACACTCGCGAATACACACATACACTCAAAGACCGACTCCCTTAGGCAAAGCAAATAAAATTAACCAACATTTACTACAATTTACAACGATATGCACGTAGTTACGAACATTTGAATATATTCCAACTGATTAGGGCCTTGTTGTCGCGTACGTTCTACTCGGTGTGTTAAGGGATACCATTTATAAATGTGTGTGCGTGTTTTGTTAAATTGCTGTAACGTGTGGGGAATTGCAATATTTATTGTATTTTCTTTGAAATTAAATTCCTAAGAGCATTCACTTTCGCGTTCTTTGGAGAAAACTTTTTATGGATATACAAAATATTTAAGAATTTTAACTTCCGTTAAATCAAAAGAATTGTTAACTTATAGATTAGATTTTCTATTGCATATTTAAGTCAAAAATATGATAAAAATAAAAAAGATAAACAAATTAATTATTAGTAAGAAAACAAACTAAAAAATTAAGTAATCACACTATGTATAAAACGAAGCTTTTTTATTACTTTTCATATATGTATTGGCTGTATTTTTATATTTAGCAACATTTATAGAGTCAACACTGAAATGTTGCGTATGTGAACAATTTCCCCAAAACACATTTTCTCCCAGCAGTCTTTGGAATTCGCACACAATTAGGTGCATTATCATAAACGATTAACAACCAGGCGGGCAGTTGTCATAACGTTTTACCTTATTTGCATTCCAAAATGACATAGTTTTGTAAAATCATTCATTGATTTTTTCCTTTTTTTTATTAACATCGTCAGCAGAACTTTATTCAAAGTTCAAAACGATATGACCGTCGCACAGTGGCAGATATTTTGAAATAGCGGCCAAAAGTTTTTTTTTTCACAGTCGCCAATTTTACAATTAGTATGCTTATATGAAAGATAATACATCAGAACCTAGGGTGCCAAAAAATAACAGCTCTAATTTGATCCTTTCACTAAAAACAGGACAATCAAAGCTAGTCCTTTTCTGTTTTGGCCTAAAATTTTTGATTTTCTGTAATTTTTTTATAGTTTAAATAATTATAACTCGGCGAGTTTTGCTGATATTAAGTTCCGGTCTTTTTTATTTATTTTTCTAATCTATTTTATATTTAAATAATATTAAACTAAGTTAAATAAGCGTTACTAATAATATGTAACAGGTATTTAAAAAATGTACCAAATTTCAATAAATTTTCATGTAAATTGGATCGGGAATCAAAAGGGCCAGCGTCGTCCAGAACAAATTTTACACGATCGCATAGCTGAGTCTTTTCTCTAGATTCTGTATATAGTTTTATTTGCGGAAGCTTGCGGATGTGGTACCTGGAGTATTTTTTATGACACAAAGTCATCTAATGCAAAATTAAAGGATTCTTATTTCATGTTTTTTTTTTTGGCTGTTAAATGATTATGAGTATTTTGTTTCTTTAAATGATTGTTTCGTTGGAAAAATAAGTGTTGTATTTTTAGTTATTAGGTACCTATACTTAATTATCAGGTACCTAAAACATTAGGTAATGGTAGGGTATGGGTATAAGTAAAGTTTAAACGTTTTGATGAATCAGGTAGCAGTGTTTATGAAGAAAAAAACCAATTTTATGACCAAATAATTACCTACAAATATTGTTAAGGATGTGTGAAGATTAGAGTATTTAAAGCGCTGCCAAAATATAATTTCTGTAGTGTTGATAAAAACATGGTGAAGTTCACATATAAGACTTTGGCCGATATTTACTTTGTACGAAAAGAGGACCAAGATGTTATTTCGTATATTCTCAGTAAAACTTTTTGCGATTCTTGTAATGAAGAACGTATTGAAACATATACAAATAAAATAAAAACTTTTTTGTCGCATTTGAAAACGCGATATAAGGATGTGCATCGAAAAAAAGAGGTGATGTACCAACGCTATAAAAATTGGATGGAAACTGAACTCGTCTTTGAAAATGAAACTACTGATAAAGGCAGCGAGAAAACTGGTCGACCAAGGAAATCGATTGATGAGTGCAGTGAACGATCTCGAAGGCGCAAACTTGGCAACATCAATGAAGAAATATCCACCGAAATAATAAAGGAATCATTTCTTCATCAACTAGGTCCATCAAAAAATAAAAAGGACAAGGTAGAACTAATTGAGAAAGTAATGGAAGCTACCCCTAAACGCATAAAAAGATTACTGACCAACGTTAAAACTCCAACTGAAGAAAAAAAGTTTACCCCAGATGAAGCATTTGCATTATTCCTAGATTTAAAATTGACTAAAAATCAGTATATAGAATTACGCAAGCGAGCCAATGGAAAAAAATGCAACATCTTTCCATCATACGACGAAATAATTGCTATAAAAAAAGACTGCCTACCTTCGAAAAGTGCGATCGAAATTACTCCAAGCTCAGCAGAGGTTAAATTACAAGATCTTCTAGAGCACACTGCCGAGAGATTATTGCTTTCATTAGATGAAAATTGTCTAAAAAGTCTTGGCGATTGCAATCTTACTCTTGTTTCTAAGTGGGGATGTGACGGATCATCTGGTCAGAAGCAATATAAACAATTTAACGCAGAGAATTCAAATGACGGCAACTTGTTTATGATTTCTTTTGTTCCTTTGCGATTAAGGAAAAATAAAATAGAACCTGAGCCGTCAACCAGCAAAGATATATGGAGAAATGAAACACCTTCTTCAACAAAATATTGCAGACCAATTAAATTTGCATTCAAAAAGGAGACAAAAGATGTCATAGTCGAAGAAGTTGATAAAATAAAAAGCCAAATTCAGGAACTGCAGCCAGTATTTTTTGAGATTTATGGACATCGTATTCAAATAGATTTCAAACTTCTTCTCACTATGATTGATGGAAAAGTAGGACAAGCCTTAACGGATACTAAGGCATCATCTAGCTGCATTATATGTCACCAAACCTCGAGTAAATTGAACCAAGTACCACCAAGTGATAATGACTGTAAAGATGCGTACGAATTTGGATTGTCCCCTCTTCACACTAGAATTCGTTTCATGGAACATATTCTCAAATTGGCTTATGATTTGGAATTCGGAGCTACAGGAACAGTTAGAAGAAATGAATTGAATCTGGAAAAAAGAAACATAAGGAAAAGAGAAATACAGGAGCAATATCGTCAACTAGGTCTGATAATTGACCAACCAAAACAAGGAGAGGGTAACACAAATGATGGAAACACTGCTCGAAGGTTTTTCTCTGATCCTGAGACTGCAGCTTTCATAACAGGAGTGGATATTGAAATAATAAGGCGGTTTAAAGTAATTATAGAAGTTATAGCATGCAGCAAAATGATTGATGCGAAGAAATTCGGAATATATGCTAAGAAAACCGCAGAGATATATAACGAAAAATACCCTTGGAGGAATATGCCATCAACAATACATAAAGTTCTGTATCATGGAGAACAAGTAATTGAACATAGTCTGCTTCCACTAGGTGATCTTTCCGAAGAAGCACAAGAGAAAAGAAATAAGGATTATAGATTTTTTCGTGAGCACAACACAAGAAAAATGTCAAGATATTGTACGAATGAGGATCTTCTTACAGTTTTGCTCTGCACATCAGATCCATATATTTCGAATATTCGTCAAAAATTTAAGTCTTCATCAATTGAATTGGATAATGATGCTAAAAATTTACTATTAGACGACCAACAAAAATATTTTGCTGAACATTTTGTAAAAATTGCTTAGTTTGCATACACATGTAAATATTTTGTCTTTATTTATTGAATTATAATCTTAAATTATATATCTTTGTATTTTGCCTTTATTATTATAATAAATAATTAATATAAGTATTCAAAAAACACAACATTTATAAAAAAACGCAGTATGTTTGCAGTGTTCTTTATTCATGACGGATATGCTTAGAAAGATTTAGATTGTAGTAAAAGTACGAGGTAGGTTGATAAAATCTGTCATATCTTTGGTTCCCCCATGTCAATTTTAATGGTTGTAGCATGAAATTAAAGCTAAAGATTAGGGTAGCAAAGAAAAAAAAAATAAATTAAATAATTTAACGCGTTCAGAAGATATAGACTTTTGACCGCTATTTCAAAATATCTGCCACTGTGCGTCGCCTTATCAATCAAAGAAGTGGCCCTTATTTATTGTTATTAGTAAGAACAGTGTTCTTCTTATGCCAATGTGGAGTCAAACTGTGGAGTTTAAACTCCAGTCGAAATTGGATTTGAAATATTGGATTCATTACAAATCTCTAGAAACTATTTTCTCGATTTTTTCAACATTTTTGCATCTGCCGTTCTGAACATATATTATTAAATAATAACTAGCAACCAACGAGTACAATTATATTCATATCCCTAGCTTCTGTCATGGAGTAATTAATCAAATTACCCGCATAATTAGCGATTCATGCCATTACCGAGAATAAATTAAACACCTCTCGTACTTCCAAAAATTTAACCACAGCTGAAAGCATTTCACACCCATTAAAAATTATAGAGCCATCTCCTCGTACATTCTCATACTTTTTTAGAATCCTGCCATTATTTTTAGTTTCAAAATGATGCGTTTTCAAAACTTTGAAGGAATTTATAGTTCTCTCAAGTGAAATGGTGTTAACCGGACTATTCCTCGATATAATACACCACACATCATCAAATCAGTGCAGCGATACTGAAATAATAAGTTCAATACAATGTTTCAGTTTAATATTTTTAAAACATCATTAGAAAATCAAGAAAGTTTTGAAAATTTTTATTCATTCCATTTGAGGATTTTTAGGCGAATAATTAAATCGCATAATCGCGCAACAGTTTGTCCTTATAAATATTTAATACTTAATGAAATTCAATTATCGAAATATTATCTTAATATAAATTTCTAACATTTAAATGATTTAACAAAAGCTTTACAAAATATATATGATTTTGTTGGGCTAAAGTTGTCAAAGAAGACTTTATGGGTTTCTTTTAAAATGGTTTACGGAAAAACTAAAATAATCATTCCAAAAGCAATAACACCAAAAAGCAGCAGAAGAACTTTATCGCCATTTAAATATAAATACCAATAAAACAATCATTTTCCATCATGAGGTTTTAATTGTTGCTTAGCCACGATTTAATTCCTACCCTAGCCATGATTTATGCGGCTAAAGAATTGATGTCAATTAAATTAATAACTTTTAACTCGTTGATTGCGATGAATGCCGCGAACTGCACAAAACTGTAGAAGAGCAAGACCGTGACGTCTGATGGCATGGCGTGTCGTTATAGCATGAAAACAATTTGAAGCTCGTTTTGTTTACATGCAAAAATCACAATCGAAATTACACACATTCGCTTTCAACAAATCTGGCCGTTAGAGGCGGTGGTGGGTGTGGAAATATAGCCCGATAGTTCGCTGTCTTGTTGTTGGCTGGCCATCTGGTGTGAGGATACCATCCCATTGATACCATACCGACAATAATTTATTTTCTAGTAATGCGAGTACATTATTTTTTCTTGGTCTTTTTTTCTTTTTTTTTCGTTTAGAATAATTTTCATTTCGTTACGCTGACGTTCGTTTGAAGTACAATTTTCAGACTTAACGCGGATTTACGTTCTACACCCGGCAACACCTACCGATTTCCTCCGGAAGACATGCAATCTCGTTGGAGAAATGTGCAGACAGTAAACGGAAAATGCTTGCACCTGGGACACGTTAGAATACGAAAGAAGACTATAAACGCATACACAGAAACGAACACACGTACACACTCGCGAGCAAACATACACACACAGATATACATACACATACATGTGATGTATAACCACATATAAGAAGAAGCATCACAGCTGTGATGTATAACCACATATAAGAAGAAGCATCACAGCTGCGATGGCAGCGTATAAATAGAAGGTGCCAAAAGAATAAATGGATAGATGATAAGTATCTCGTATATTCGATGGTGTTTGCCTTCAGTTTAGAAGTCTGACTATGTCCATCTGCAATGCACCCGTAACGTCTTTGTCTATCCCTTCTTTATTCATGGACTGAATACAAAACTCGAAAACTGATAAAAAAACTTGTACTTGTGCTCAAAGCATGCCCAACTCTCACTTGTAGCCATGCTGCACGAGTTGTCGATAAAAACAAGAAAACAAAGTGGAGTGTTTCAAGCCTGATCGGCCTTTTATACCGTAACCTGTAAAAGGTTATAACAACCTATCTTGGACGACTTTAAACTGTGTTACGAGCAGAAATCGTACGTATGAGATAGGAATACATACGAGTATCATTGGGGTGAAGCGTGTGTCAGTGAATTGAAGTGAGTATCAATGAAACGAAGTGAGTATCAATGCGGTGGAGAGAGTATTAAAGAAATGTAGGGGAATATTAACGGGGTGAAGTAGTAAGAAGCGACGAAATGAAGGGGAATCAAAGTGGTGAAGAAAGCACCAGCAGTGTGGTAGGATGGGTGTCATTGAAGTTATGCAGTCACTATGTATAGTTGCATTCGTTGCTTGGAGCTAAAAACCAACGACCCGTCTGAGACTTTATATAGGGTATAAAAATTGAGAGATCTCACAGAAAATGCAATTCACCAAATCTAAATTTGGGAGCAATTAAAAATGCATAATGACTTCTAACATACGGGAATTTTGTAAAAGGATAAATATATCTTTGATAACCGTTAGAAATCATACGAAAATTTACACAAAGTTTGGTTTCTTTTACCCTTTGTATAAAAGAATACTCATATTGAAAATTTAAATCAGAAATTATGTTCCCTTCCTGGAGAATACACGAGTCCTCTCTACAATAACCCAACTACCAACTAAAACCAATCCTTGTTTATACAAAAAAGAACATAAACAAATACAACCCTTTCCATAACTCCTACAGAAACCCTCTAAATTTATGACAAGTGATTGGAATCACAAATAAAAGCTGGTCTTGCTTTAGCGCGTTATCAAATCGTAAAATTTTTTTGCCTCTTAAGTTTTAGAAAAACTAGTGCTATATTTTATCGATTTATTTCATTCAGTCATTCATTCATTTTGCCCCTCTCATTCTTTTTCAATTTAAATTGCTTTCAGGCTTAACAATGTGTTATCAAAGGCTGTCAGTAAATAACAACAATCACAACAACCTGGAGCAAAAGCCCACCCATTTACCACCCCTCCATTACTCGCACGGACATCGATGGAACGAACCCTATTTCGATCTCTCGATGCCAAAAAATATTACCTCGCTCGTTGGCAAGTCGGCGTATTTGGGTTGTCGGGTAAAGCATCTGGGCAACAAGACGGTAAGTTTCATCAATGCTGAGGCTTTATTGTCGGAAATTGGAAGGAACGAAAGACGTAAGAACCGATAGATGATGGTGAAAGGGCGCGATGAGGGGACGGACGGATGAATGATTGTATGGACGATTGGACGGTGGTACGATTAAAAGGCGGGCTGGGGAAAGTCGCATGATAAGGAATGATAAGGAACAGACAAGAGCAAAGAGAATACATAAAGCCAAACTCTAAGCCAAACAATTTTTTTTTAAATTTTATTCTGTTACAAACAATATTAAAGGTTTAGCAGAGAAATATGATATTGCTTTCGAAGGCTATAAAAATGTTTGTCTAAAAGAATTATTTCAAAAAATGCAACACAGTTTGTCGATCTACAAAACAAAAGTTATGTCTAAAATTTATACATTAAATAACGGAAATTTTTCAAAAAATTATAAAAAAATTGTAGGTTGTTTTTCCAATCGCGACATCCCGAATTAAATCCTTGGCACGTAATTAAGAAGAATGAATGGGAGTGCTCTAAAAGTATATTCTTAATTGAATTAAAATTGAAATTAAAACCGCATTTATTCTCAAGGATATATCATTTCTGTGAAATTCCTGTCATTCCTTCAAAATAATTTTGGTAATAAATTTCTCATTAGCGCTTAGCTTATTTAAATCTATTACGAAAACTTTGAGAATTAATTACGCCGCCTCTTCGCGGTTAGGATTAAGCATGAGGTCGACAAGTCTACCAATTAGTGTTGATTTCGTAAAATTATGTAAATTTTGTAAAATTATTCTATAATTATCACAAGATACAGTCAAGTTCAGATACGTTAATACTAGTATCTCACACTTGCAATTTAAGGCAAAACCGATCGAGGAAGAAAAAGGCGTTGAAGGAAAGGTGTTTTCGGTTTTGTGTCATACCATCAATGGAGTTTTCATTATTCCATGCAGTAAATTTCCGTCTGGATGTATTTACTGGATACTTTCCAAGTTTTTTATTTCGTTAAAATTTGAGCCAACTATAAATTTTAAATAATTATTTTATGTAAATAAATCGTTTTCACATCCTTTACAAGGGACCAAATAGTAAACTCGTTCTTAATATTCCTTTCCGAAAAGTTTTAATTGGAATAAAAGGGTTTATTAATTACATTCTAATCTTCGAAATATATCATATGTTTATTAAATTCGGTAAATTGTTGTCAGAAGTAATCCCGGTCTTGCCTTGCTCTGCCTCCAAGGCAAAGCGTCATCATCTCTTTGAATCATCATTTCTTTCAGGATTAGACTTGCATGTCAAACTTCCCAAACATTTTCAACTAAATTCGAGTTTTTAATTTCAAATTTTGAGCACATCATTCACAGTGAGACGACATACCCATTAGGAAAAATTAGTAAAGAATTTAAACGTACAATTTCCGTGCCAAACTAAAAATTTTCACGACTTACTGCTTTCTGAGCTCACTGGTAACGAAAATTTGTCAAAAGGATCTGCTAATATTAGATCGCGCAGAGAAAGTAGTCGGCATTGATACCTTTTTAAATCGGAGCTTTCTACTACGAATAAATTTAGACTCCAATGTAATAAACGTGAGAGATTTGAATGTTAAAGACTATTAGAAATCATTATTCGCAAATGGTTCATCGAAAAATTGGAGAAGTAAAGAAAGAGTTGGTAAAGTTTGGAAGATTACGACTAACTACCAATGTGACAAATTAATTCGGGGTCGAAATTGAGTTAAATTCTTTGATGCTGCCATTTACTCGCAATTTACAAGCCCATCAAGAGCTGGCAAAACAGACTTAGAGGGAACTCCGGGAGCAACTTCACTTACAGTTTCTCGATGGATTACATGCCATATTTCGAGAATTTTCCCATCATTTCCGTCGCATACTAAAACAGAATGAAATGCAATTGGAAGCGCCAAGCAGAAGGAGAGAAAATAGCATTCGTAGTAACGTTCTTTTTCAACAAATGGTGAGGATAGACCACGCAACGCGCGGGGATCGTTAGCACGTAACTCGCGTGATGCGTGGGCGTAAGATTGTAAGTGTTAGAGGTGTGCGTAAATGCATCGACAAATTTATGTATTTTCAGTTAGTTATAATTCCACGCATAATCCAGTAACTAGCTCGATCATCAACACCATTATTCCCAACCAAGGCAAAACCAAAGTACTTTCTAAAACGCTGCCTTCTCTTCTGCTTGTCAGACGTAAACGAAGACAAAATTAAATTTGCTGCTGCTCACGCTGTCGCTGAGAACATTCTCTACTGTTCATCGTCACACGCCCTTCGTTAGCAGCACGGTCAACGTTACTCTCCATAATATTCGAAAAGATTTACGAGACGTCATTTGTGAAGAGAAAAAAAAACAAGTGAAAAATGCTAGCCCACTTCAGGAAACTTCTTGGCGTCGTGATTACGCGAGAGCTGCACTCGTTTCTATTTGAGTGTGTGCACACACGTGTGAGCATGTGTTTGTAAATACGGCCATTATTTGTAGCAACTTGAAAGACTTGATTTATCGGAATCTGAAAATGCAGGCAATCGTAAATTACTCGAGCCACATAACCGTTTTCACGTTGTATTTGCGTGTACGTGTGCGTGTGTGTATGGGTTATCGCAATATTGAATGATTTTAGTTAATACAGAAATCAAAGATCAAAGAAATTCAAGAGAGACGAACATTTGTAAACATTTGTCAAAAGAAATTAGTCGATATTATGAAGGAAACCACAATACCACGAGAAGTGGAGTGGTAAGAGGGTGTGGGACGGTAAGGCAGAGTTGAGAAGCTAGAGAAGAGAAGCACGAGATGAGAAGCAAAACTTGAAAAATAACGAAGACACGTCAATTTATAAAACGTTCAAGGAAGTGTCATCGTGATTGCCGTCAACTAAATTCTTTCTTTTGCAGAAGAGCAAAAAAAAGAAACTTTTAAAAATGGATTGCCGTAATTCTCAAGGGTGTTATACGTTTTAGAAAAGTTAAAAGCTAGAAATCGTGATAAAATGACCGCGACTTACGACTTACGACTGCAGGCAATCGTAAATTACTCGAGCCACATAACCGTTTTCACGTTGTATTTGCGTGTACGTGTGCGTGTGTGTATGGGTTATCGCAATATTGAATGATTTTAGTTAATACAGAAATCAAAGATCAAAGAAATTCAAGAGAGACGAACATTTGTAAACATTTGTCAAAAGAAATTAGTCGATATTATGAAGGAAACCACAATACCACGAGAAGTGGAGTGGTAAGAGGGTGTGGGACGGTAAGGCAGAGTTGAGAAGCTAGAGAAGAGAAGCACGAGATGAGAAGCAAAACTTGAAAAATAACGAAGACACGTCAATTTATAAAACGTTCAAGGAAGTGTCATCGTGATTGCCGTCAACTAAATTCTTTCTTTTGCAGAAGAGCAAAAAAAAGAAACTTTTAAAAATGGATTGCCGTAATTCTCAAGGGTGTTATACGTTTTAGAAAAGTTAAAAGCTAGAAATCGTGATAAAATGACCGCGACTTAAACTAAACTAAAGTTTTCAGTTTCTCAGTGTAAACAAAATTCGATTTTAAAAAATGTCGAATTTAGTTTACAATTTCAAAGTTAATTAAGTACTATAAAAAATTTAAGTTTTATAAAAAATTTATAATATAAATATATTTCACCACGGCTTTGTATGATACGATAAATTCAAGAAATAAAGTAATATTTGATAAAACTTAGAAAATAGCATAAGCAAAATACAAACCTTTTCAAAAAATGTTCAATCTGACAATCGAATTTAGTTACAAATTGAGTTAAGTACTTTCACAAGTACGTCAGTACTTCATTAGTAATTCATTACTTTCGTCAGTGCTTCGTATCAAAGAAATATTCACAGATGATAAAATTATTTGAAAAATGAATTTTTCATTGTAGGTTGCTTGGATACGACACCGTGACCTCCACATACTCACCGTTGGCACTTACACGTATACCACCGATCAACGCTTTCAGACATCGTACCATCGCGATATCGACGAGTGGACGCTTCAAATCAAATGGGCACAACAAAGAGATGCCGGCGTCTATGAATGTCAAATTTCGACACAACCGGTGCGCAGTTTTTCGGTTAATTTGAATATTGTGGGTAAGTTAAAAAAAGCTCAAACAGATTTTGTATGCCGCGAACAACGTGAATATAAACATAAATACTAAGGGAAATAAAGCTTAGTATAATTATCAGTGTAATAATGTCCCATAAATTTCGCCATTTCTTTCTATAATTTTAGAAAAATGTTTTAAAAAACTTAATCCCTAAATAGATATACTTGATATAATAAATTAAAACGATAAAAGTGAAATAAAATATTAAAAAATTTATATATTTAAGAGGAATATAACAATCACCGAACAATAAAAAAATATACTCTCACTTTACGAAATGCACAAAAAAATACCAAAATCAGAAGCATAAGGAATTATACTTGATGTGAGTTTTAAAATGCTGCGATGCAACGAACATTTTTAATAAGTCCTCCAAGCCATCAAAATGCGTTTTGTATGGAAAAAATTTCCCAAAAGCAAAAACGCGAGGTATTTTTTCGCCTTCCTTTCTCTTTTATTCTGCTGGATTTGTTAAGTGTCTTAAGCCCAGAAGGGAGAAAAGTCTGAGCGAGGAGAAACGTTAATGTTTGTTATTTATTCCTTTCTTCGTTTCCTTCGCAGCCATTTTTTTGTTTCTGTTTGTGAAACATTTTCATGAGGTCAACAGGGCGTATGAGTAAAATTCAACGTTTCCAGGTTAATGACGCTGCAACGACGCGTTAAAAATTATGCAAAGTGCAGTCGTCGCACCACGGAATAGTTGCACTTTTTTGTAACAACAAAATGGCTGAAATTTGCAACAAACTGCAAAGCTCAAGTTGAACGTTGAACAATAAATAAAACAGTAATCACAGTGAAAGCAACAAAAAGTACACCAGCAACAACAACAGTAATAACACTAACACTAATAATAATAATGACAAAGATAAGGCCAAAAACAAAATGAAACCAAAACAGCAATAGCAGAAAGTCAACAACAACAAGAACGGCGACAGCATAACAGCAGAAGCAAGAGCAACGGTAACAACAACAAAAACAACAGCAGCAGAAAAATAACAATAATTTTAGAATCTGAATTAAGTGGCACATATTCATGTAGTTTATAGAGTAGTGGCGTTGCTGTTGCTGCTGCCGCTGCTGCTGCTGTTGCTGCTGATACTGTTATGCTCGTAACTTCTACTCCTACTTGTTCTTCTTGAACAAAGCAACAACATGAACAACAGCATCTCCGATATAATTTATTCACATACTTCCCTCCGTCGTTGGTTTAGTTATCATCATCACCATCATTACCATCGTCATTATTATCATCATCAGCTTTGTTAGCTTCAGTTTCTTTGTGATTGTTAGCATAAAAATTAATGATGTTGTTGCTGCTGATGTTGTCGTCGTTGTTCGCACTCTTTGTGTCAGCGTTAAAGCTGCAGTTAGCGTCATTTTGTTGTTTTTTTTTGTCTTTGTCAATGTTATTATTATTTGCGGTGTTGTTTAGCTGTTATTGTCAAGTCGATTTTTTATTATTCTGAGCTTAAAGTTCAAACTTTATTTTCAACAAACGAATAGTTGAATCCTTGAGTGACAATGTTTTGTTAAATTTTTAAAATATTTCGCACACAACCACGTACACACGCATATGCGAGCGTTATTAAAATAAAAAGAAAATTTCAAAAGATGAAAAAACAATTAAAAGAAAAGCACATTTAGGGTAAAAAGGGCGGGGAATGTTTTTACACCCGAATTTTCTCAATTTGTCCGCGTAAGAAACTTAAATTTAAACTGATATAGTCCTCCATCTCCGTCGATAACTCTTAGTGATATATCCTTAGATAGTAAAGAGTTTTTCAACAAGGGCATAACAATTAAATATCTAAATAACCATCAGACCAATTGAGATATTGGTAAATTTATTAAAGGCACGGCACACGTATTATTGCGCCTGATGAGCTAGATTGAATTATTTTGAATGTATTTTGAATTGATCGAAATTTTGTTATTGTTTAATATTTTATTCATTATTAATATTTATTAATTATTTAATATTTTATTATATTTATTAATTGTTTCTATTTTTATATACATTATTTTTAATCTTTCTATTTGTTTTTATTTAAATTTTCTTTCATATTTTCTCCTCGTGCACAGATACCATCGATACCGAGAAGAGTAGCCTTTTACAGCAATATTTCAATGACGATGCCTTCTACATAAGTTCCGATCGTGTCTATCAAACGAATGACGATGAATTTGCCGGAATGTTTGGGCCTATACAACCGGTTGCCGGTCGGTATATTGTCAATCATATTCGCCTCGCCCTGCCCGAGAAAATAATTGTCAAGCTCATTAACACCTATTTAAGTTATATTCATATAACCGAAATCCCTAAAACAAACGCTCAAACTGAAAATTTCATGACTTAGTGCTCCGCCTCCCGACAGTTTTTAAAAAATGCTTTTTCTATTCCTTTTACTTCACATTAATTTGTTACATTGTCATTTTTGCTTTTAGTTTTTATGAATTTTACAAAACCTCAATTAACTCAACTTTGTCCTTTTAGAATAGATTCATCAATATCGACACAAAGTTTTTTGGGCCAATCACTCTCTGGAATGCATTTATAAAATAGAATGCATTTGAAAAACTTGCTACAAATTACTAAAAATTCTTTAAAGTATGCTGCTAATTATTGTTTAATCCCTTTGAAATGCGAGAATCGCTTTATTAAAAAAATTCATTCAAATGTCAATAGTATTGATATATTGCCGTATTGCCTAAAATTCGAATAATTAATTTTCCATGATCATTTATGTCGCACAGTTTCTCATCGCGGATTCTGGTTCGGGCACAAATTTGTATTCAATTGTCCGACAAAATATTGATATTCAGTTATGCAAAATCTACGCGAAAAATCAAGCCATTAAAATCTCATTATCAACAATCCGTTCCGCCACTCTTCCCTCATGTACGCCCCTAACAACGCGCCAACAACGCTCGTTCGTGGTTAAAATAACGATAAATATTTCTCACTTTTGTTAGCACTTTTGCTCTTTCTCTGTTACAAATTGGGTCCATTGTGCGAGTGATGACGATGATGATGATGATGACGTTGCTTTTTTCTCTTATTATTATTACTGCCAATGATACTTTTGGTGGTGCCTTTTTGACTGGATGCCGGCATGTTAATGGTGAATATTTTGGGTGTGAAAAGTTTTTAAAACATCCGGAATTGCATAAATAAATAAATTCCTGGACGCTCGGAACCGCGTTAGTTGGTTTGCAAAATTCACACTAAATCAGCACACACCCTTATCTCCGGCAACAATGGGTTAAGGTGGTGAACGATTTGGTAGTGTTGGATAAAGTCATTTTTAAATGAAATGTATCAAAAAATCAGATGTTTCCCCGTCGTCCTGTTCTCTTGCCTTCTCTCTCTGTGTCTCTCTGTATCCTTCTACCTCATTGGCCGTTGCGAACTGAATTTAATCCGTACTTGGTATATCATCATTTCTAAAGCCCTGAAAACTTTGCGGTCACATAAAGATACTGTATCCACTCGTACGTACGTAATAATAAATTGGTGCAAATAACGACGACAGAATTTAATGCGTCATTACCGTGACTTGATGGTTTTGACATAATCGCTTTCATATCGATTATGCGAGAGCTCATACCGATTATACTGATAATGATCTTGTACAAAAATTAGCATTTTCATTACGAAAATAGATTTGAAATGAAATTGAATAAATATTATTGAAGCATTACGTTTTAATAGTTTTTTAGCAAAATAATCCTAATGAATTTATAGACGTTATGATAATTTATATTTCAAATTTTATACCAAAATTTAATTATTAATATTATGTTACAAAATTATTGCTTTAAAACCTTTAGCTCCATAAAAAATTCAAGGCTTAATTAACTTTTATAACTTTTCGAATACTTAATGAACTTAATTATAATTGTAATAAATTTTAGTAAATTCAAATCAAGCATTGTAAAAAAAATAGTCTGTGAATAAGCACAATTTTAAAACCTAATTTCAATTTGTTTTAATTTGTTCATATTTAATAATGAATATATAAAAACTATTGAGAAAAACTCTTTAAATTTTACCAATTCTTTAGTAAGAAATTGAGTTTTTTGATTTCCCATAAATGACCCTGAATTATCCTTTCTGCAAAAATGGTGGCCTAAATTTTTGACTATGCTTTAAGATTGTCGTTCGCATCGTCCTGCGAGTTTATCTCCTTCATCGATTTCTCAGTTTAATTATGATAAATTTGATATGCTTGGAGGTTCTCTTCAATAAACCTTTAACTCACCAAATTTATTGCGTAAGCAAAATAATAAAATACTATCTTTCACTTTATAAAACCAACAACACGCGCTTTATTCATTTATTTTCCCCGAAAAAAATAAAGATCTTTCCTTTGGCCGTTTTTTTTTTTTTTTTTGGGTGGGTAGATAAAATCGAATTTTATCAATGAATAACAATCAATTTGATGAAACCATCAGGAAACGACTCATCGCGATACAATAATGCAAAGAAAACAAAAGAAAATGCGAACTTAAGCAAAAACAAATATTACGTATTGTAAATCCCGCCCTTACCTATCTCTTTTTTCTCTATATCTCTCTCTTTCTTTCTCAGAAGAACACGAACATCATCTCGTACAAATAAATAATCCTTTGGGTATTTCCAATACTGACTGAAAGAAATGAAATACAACGAAACAAAGGAATAGGAATGAATGCCGAAAACATGGGATAACATTTGAAAATATTTTGCCTAGATATTGATGTTCCTTTCAGTGGGAGGGAGTAGGTGTTTCTAAAGCGCTTATAAGCCACTTATTGGGGGCAGACTTTTCACACATCGTTCACAAATCATACCAGACACTGTTTCAAAAATTTCGCTTGAACTCTAGTTTTTTTTAAGAATAAAATTTTAAATACTGTTAATATTTTTGTGTAAAATAAGCCCTTCAAGCTTACGCAATCATTCAGCGTATTATCGATCAGAATTTTACACTCAAACTTTGCTTTAAAGAGTTTTGTAGAAAGTTGATCAATATTGCCAGTAATAAAATAACCGTTGCCAACCTACTCAATGATAAAGCACTCTAACTACCACGCTTCTACTAAAAGACCACCAAAATAAGTTAAAATGGCTAAATCATCTGAGCTGAAATATTTCTTGTTTATGAATGATAAAAACTGTTTTCTACTAATTTTTTATGATTCTTTTTTTGTTACTAAATTTTAGTCGCTAACGAGATTACCACGATCGCGATTAAAGTAATAACAATAAAAAGTAAAAACAACAAAAGCAACGAGAAAAAGCAGACGGCTTTAATTCATGGCGAAACTAAAATAATTGCTCTGTTTATATTGTTTACCCCACAGAAGTCCGGACGAAAGATTGAAATCTGGTTTTTGCGGCAGTTGGTGTTGCTACTGTTTTTGTCATTGTTGTTTTTGTTGTTTGTTAAATATAACGTGCAAGTAGTGCTTTTACGTTCCATTCAATTTCTGTGTGTGTCTAATAAAACCTACTCGTTCCTTCTCATTGCAGTGCCAACCGCCACAATACTCGGCGGTCCTGATCTGTACGTCGATAAGGGGAGCACAATAAATTTGACTTGCGCTATAAAATTTAGTCCCGAGCCGCCGACACACATTTTTTGGTATCATCAAGATAAGGTAAGAATGGTTTAACCGTGATAGAAATAAGCACGAGCCACATTAAAATGTGTGGAAAGAGTATAGGATGCAGGGGCGTATACGTCTGTAGTTGGTATTTCTTGAACTGACAATCATTCAATATTAATCTTAATAATTAAACCTTAATATATTTATTTAATTTCTTTAAACTAAATTCGATTTCATTTATGAAATTATTACCCAACATCACAGAAGGTGACGTTGGGTAATAATTTACCCTCAAAACCTCCCTCGAAATGCACGATTTTGTAATGTCTTTCACTTGAATATTTTTAATTATATTTAAGGATTCTTAAAGAGTAAGGCGTCTACTTCAGACAGAAACGCGTCCTCATAAATAATTCTTTAATGACAAATCATTAATTTCAAGCACACCCTAATTCCTTTTCTTCATCTTCCATTAGTCATCACTAGCTCCGTCCTCACAACCATTTGTGTTTATCGTTTTTGTTTATTTAATTTTAATCCAAAGACTGCACGAGTTGAGTCTCTCGCCAAATCTTCAAAAGCTTAACAAAATCATGCGGCCACTTTATATCATTCCATTGCATTTTAAATGATAAAAGAGCTCGCTCTGATTTATGAAGTGGTGGGGTCTGCACAAAACATACCTCAATGACATTCTAAACACAAATCTGAATTATTCGCAACTATCGCAACTTCTGCTACTTTCAACTGCTTCTTTCAGCTGTCGAGTGGCAGTGGCAAAATACATTGCAAGCCGCCTTTGTGGCAACGGTTTCTATTATTGAAATTGCATGGACGGAAAGACAGAACAAATTTTATTATTGATTTCTTATACGTCCAGATTTTTATTGATAGAATCTCGAGGATTTCTCTATTACAGCCACATTTGTGATACAAATCACTATTGTTTTCATCCTTGAACACTTCTCTCCACCGTCAATTGAAATGAATCAAAAAATTCCACATGTGGAATAAGAGATAAATTATTCACGAATTATCTGATTTTTACTTCAATTTTTCTTATTTGAGAAAATAGAATATTGGTGACAACTTTTTTTTCAAAATCCATAATTTTTTAGCCTAGAATTTTAAATTGAATATAGACTTCTGAAGGATTTTACAACATAATCTCGAATGTTTCGAATAAAGTTCGCATTTTTGCGTAAGCAACAGTACTGTCCTTTCTTTTAAAATATTTAGAATATTCTGTGTAGATTTCCAATCCGTAAACCACTAAATATTCAACGAAGTTGGATGATAAGAACTCATAAGAAGAAAGAAAGAGTAGATAGAAGCCGACAAAGAAATCAAAACAACCTGAAGGAAATGGAAAAAATGACGAATAGAATATGAATAATAACGAATTTTGTTGATGTAAAAAAGAAAATTCCTTAAAAAATTCGATATTTGTTATTGGCATTCACGAAGCTTCGCGTGAATGCGCTATGGGTGATTGGTCGAGTACATTAAAAATAGACTGGCTGACTTTTAAACATCCGTGGAAAAAATTA
Organism: Physocephala rufipes; assembly: GCA_963966595.1. NCBI lineage: Eukaryota > Metazoa > Arthropoda > Insecta > Diptera > Conopidae > Physocephala > Physocephala rufipes. Next base: position 24,139,235 of record OZ016503.1, read on the forward strand.
TGGATGAATGTAATTCAATAGGATGAAAAGCTTTTGAGAATCTGAAATAAATTCGTCTTCGTACTGAGAGGAATTTTTCCGGAATTCTAAGGAAGAAACTTGAAAATTACTCCAATAAAATCCAAATAAGCGTGCTTTCAATAATACTTTCATAATCAAGGATTGAATAAAAGTGAATCAAATATTGATTTTATTTAATAAATGTCGAAACTATTGAAAAGAAGATGTATATCTTCAATTTCTCCTCTTGTTCTTGGACAGAAATCGTTCTTGGGCGAAATCGTTATGGAGTCAAAGATGTCTTGTAATAATCTAGTAATTATTGAACAACTATATTGAAAGATACTTTCCTAATACAATAATTATCCTTTGTTTTTTACTGAAAGGAGACACAATTGAAGGCATAATTTAAAAAAAATTTATTTAATTATTTATTTGCAGGTATTGAGTACAGACACCCTACCGGGACGTATTACTTTCAAAATGATCAAATCTTCAGAACCGAAATCAATTTTATTAATTAAAGATGCTGATCTTATGGATTCGGGAAAATATTCTTGTTATCCATCGAATACAGAAATAACGAGTATAAGGGTTCACGTACTCCAAGGTAAGACTAATCGAGTTGGAGTAAAGTTTAAACTAAAATCGAAATTATATTTAATGTCAACTAAATCGAACCGTATTTTAAGCATCTTTTTTATTATTAATTAAGTTCAATTTTCTCAACTTAATTCTTAATCCAATTCGAAATGCAATTCGATTAATATTTTTTCATTTTCATCGGGAGTAATATTTTCAGTAAATTATTCGCGAGTATTTCGTTAAAGATTTCCACTTATTTAATTTTTGGTCTTGAACGCATACATCCTGCTTTCTCTTCCAAATTGCTTTAGCATTCTTTTTTGTTACGTTTTTGCTTTATTTTATTATGAAAAAAATATGAATGGTATTATCATTATCGTATTGTATTACATTCTATCGCTTTGGTATGAAATTATCTATAAGAATGTAACGAAATGAAGTGTTTTTTATAATCAAAAGTTTATTCCAAGGCTAGAGTTTGTTTAACAAAAACAGATATGTATTTATTATAATCAACAATATATTTTGACTTGATATCAAGAATTTCTTTTGAAATCTCTAAAGACACAAAAAACTTTCACTCTTAAATTTCTTATTTTTCTTTCTATTTTATAGAAATTTTTTGTTTATTTGACACAATGACACATAACACACATACACACCCCAAACAAACACACTTACGCTGACCCCAATCATTAACCCTCCATCACAATCTCGTCTAAGCGAGCCCTCCAAGACAAGTCTTGTAATATTAAATACCTCACAATGGATTAATTTCAATAATTGTGATGGTAATAATGCCGAAGATGCTTCTAATGCTGATAATGATAGCATCATGTTGATGAAAAGATTTGATGATACAATACGTTTTAAGGTTGAGCTAAGTAGTATGTAAGGAACACTAATAAGACTGGGAATTAATACGAAGTAAACAGACCGTTCATTTCGAGGAAAATATGAAAACATGGGCTATATGATAAAGTAGGTTTTCGTTGAATCAAAAATCCGCTGAATTATTTCACAGTCAGTATATTTGTGAATGGTATTAAAGGAATTTATTCCATCATGAGATCAAATTTCTTTACCTTCCAAAGATTACTTGAACCCTTTTTTTGGAATATAATAAATTGTTCACTGCAGGCTAAAACATTAATTCCTTTGTATATCAAAGTTTTGTAGACACAACAATAAATCTTGAAAGAATTAAGAACAGGTTAATTCTTTCAGGAATATGCTCATACTTTGATTAAAATTTAATCCATAAAACAAAAAGAGAATGAGAAATAAAAGCTATTAAAAAAAGTAATTCATTAAAAACTTTATCTTTTTGAAATTTTGTTGTAGAACTACTACTAAGGAGTAAGTAAAAAAACTTAAGATTCATTCATTTGAGCAAAGATTATGATTTTTATCGTAGAACCAATAGAGAACTCTATAATCAATTTTTTTTCAAACTTTTTCGTTTACTAGAATTTTTCACTTCTTTTCATCTCGCTTCTTTTTTGTTCCTTTCGTCTTCTTCTGCAGGTGAGCGCCCTGAAGCCATGCAAACGAATGCAGCAGCAACAACAAAAACACACGCAATTATATTGCAATCTGGTGATTTTATTGGAGCTGTCGTCAGTATGGTCGGTCTCTCGCAGCTTTACGCTCTCTTAAGCAGAATTACACAAAACTACGTAATTAGCAATAATGCAGACGTTATAGTGCCGTCGTCTCTGTCATCGCCGTCGTCTCTGTCGTCACCGTCGTCGTTGTCACTGTCACTGCCACGGCCGGAGTCATTGCTGATGTTCGACCAACGAAATGAAAAGATTACGGATAATGTAAATGAAAAGCTGCAGCAACAACAAAACCAACAACAACAGGAGCAACGCCATCAGCACAGCAAACACTTAAGCCAAGCGATTAATAACGAAATTAACGATAGAGGCAGCATCAGCAGCAGCAGCAGCAGCAGCAGCCAGAGCAGGAGCAACAACAACTTTAATAACGCAAACAACAACAACGCAAGCAACAATGTCATCAACATTGGCAGCAACATTGCCACCGATAGAACTAGCTTTGATTACCGAAATGAGAGCAATAACAACAACAAAAGCAATAGTTTGAATTGTTACTGCCACTACTACTACTGCATCATTTCTGACGACAACAACAACAACAACAGCAATAAGAGACGCTTAATTACACGGTGATGCACAAAAAAAGAGCGCTTTACCGCGGATTATTATGACGAATCGTGCCGCAGCAACTCAAACTCTTCCACCCCTTAAGAGAAACTTTTTCCATGAAAAGAAGACTTTATTGGAGAGAAGTGGTTTAGAAAAGGGTTACCGATAAAAAGGAAAAGATGAAAGAGAGTGATGACGGTAAGGGATACAGGGGAGGATGGAAGGAGAAAAAATTAGAGATAAATATATAAATTAAAAAGCGTAAAAGAGTCCAGCAGGCTAAAATACCTGGAATGAAATAAATACAGAAAAAAGTTGGCAAAGAAAAGAATAAAATAAAAACTTCAATTAAGTTAGTTGTTCATTTTATTTATTACTTAAATTAATCCATTAAGCTTAAGAATGATGATTAGACATTAAAAATTGAATATAAAAACCATAAACCCAAAGAAATCAAAAATTATTCTAAATGTAATTAATTAAGATTGTAATGATGTTAATTCACAATAAGTGGCGCAAACACACGGTCCGAAAAGGATTCAATAATTGAAAAAAAAAACCAAAAGAATATGAAATAAGGCTGAAGGCGATAAAGTGTTAATAAAATTGTTTAGAAAATTAAAATAAATTTTAAGTGAAGCAAATGTAAAAAAATACAACAACAAATGAGATGAGTTTTTCGGGGAGATAAAAAAACACTGAGGTTTTTCTTTCTCTTTCTTTTCTGAGATGAATTTCTATGATTATATTACTCTGTTTAATTTCCTTAGTGTTTATGAAAGATATTCGTCAGTTTGGCCCTTTAGGCATTGTTCAAAACATTTTTTAATTATCCCAAGCAAAACGTTTCTAAATTTGTCTTTATGAATGTGTATGTGCTCCAAATTGAATCTAGTTGAAGAACAACAGGATTTACGAGTATAAACTGTGCTTTGCATATTAATCGTCTCTGCTGCTTCTAAAAATTTATTCCAACACCGGTTTCGATGTATGATTGTTTCAGTGATTTTGACAATTAATATCACATGCTTGACCTTGGCGAAAAAGACATTGACAGAAACTATACAGACATAGGGGGAGAAAGACAGAGAGGGAGGGAGAAATAAGGAGAAAGGCAAAAGGACTGCGAAAAGTTTTTCATTTAATAATCATTCTACTAATAATCATTCTACTTTATATCTTATAAACTAATAAATTTTCTGTTTTGCATTAATGAAACATTTTTAACCTCTTAAAAAACCATCAGTCATTAAAAAAACAATTACATTGAGAAGAAAAGTGAAGCAAAGAAAGCCCAAAAAGGCAAGGAGTGGAGTCATTATCAACGAAATTCATTACAATAAGAAATTGAACAAAGTGAAGAACATAAAATAATGCTAAGTTAGTGATAAAGATTGTATCTATTGAATGTCCTTTAAATGTGACGTCAAGTAGTATAAACTTTATTCGCAGAAATTTTCCATTCAGGCCCTCTTGGAAGCGTCACAAATAATTATATTCGTAATAATATAAATCATTAGGATAATTATTATGTTGAATCATTATTATGTTGAACTTCTCAAGGAAGCGTTGCCTCAAATGATAATTATTATTTCTACGGTTTAACAAATAAATGACATTACTAAACAGTTAGGAATGAAACATATAAAAAAAACACAATAAGAAAATGGTTTATTGTAAAAAAGGGTTGTATATATTAAGGAAAATGTACGAAACTGTGGGGAAAATAAATAAATATAATGGAATATTTTCAAAAAAAGAAAGAAACAATTTAATGAAATTTATGTAAATACTTTTTTAATCGATTAATTAAACTCATTCCTCAATTTTTTTTTTAGTTTTGGTGTTCTCTGAAGTTGTTATAGCGTTTAATAAAATTTTAAAAAAACCTGAAAATAATTTGTTGTAATTTTCTCATTCAAATAATTTAAATCAATAAATGTTCTGCTTCTTGAGACGTTTAAAAGTTGTTTTCCTAAAATTATTAAAACGCTATAAAAAAAAGTTTTTCAGAAGTTAAAATTTTGTTTTATTATAATTTTCATTCATAAAACTGCTTTTGTAAATAAAATCGTGTTTATTAAATAATCTAAAATACCAATAAAGATCAAATGTAAATTTATGTATTTATACAATAAAATAAACATTTTAAGAATTTAAGTTAATGAACAACAAAATTCCTAATAATTATCAAAAAAGAGAAAAAAGAAATTATTGTACTTTAAGGCGCAAGCAGTTTGGAAGGCATACCACAATAATTAAGGACATTTTTGAGGTAACAATATTTATTGTTGAGGAAGATAGACGTAGTTAATTATAACGATGTTATAATATGTAAAAATTAGTCAAATAAAATATCAGAAATAAAGTTTAATTAAGAAACCATTTGGTTATTTTTTAATTTGAATATAAACTACCAGAATGAAATTATATTATCTTCACAACCAAAGCAACATAATTAAGCAGCACATTCTCTCAGAATCGCTTGAAAATTTTCATTAAAAACTTCACAAAGAATTCGGCTTAATCCAAGCTGAAAAATTCGCGCAATGAATTAAAGTGTAGTACATTTCCCATTAATTTAGTAATTGTTTCGGGTTTATCCCGAAATAATTTCAAAAGAATATTTCGGTAAAGTGGAAAACTTTCTAAAAAACAGAAAAATGCTTAGAATTCACTACCTCCATTTTTCGCCTTAACAAAATAATTGAAGATATCCTTATTGGAATCTCATACTCGTTATTTCATAAACGTTTTCAAAATCTTGAGATTCATGGTTAAATCGCTTTGTGGTTTCTAAAACAATCTCAAAAGGAAATTCTATCAAAGCTCTTCAACGGTTCGCAGTAAATAAGCGTTTGATTAAAAAAAAATTGTGTTAAAGGAATCCATTTCGACGTCAAGCTGTTTTTAAATTTCCTGACTGTTCAGTTAAATGCTTTCCATACGCTCTTGTTTATGCACATATTGTTATCTTTCTTTCTCTCTTTTAGCTTTTAAAAGTTTTAGCTTTTTTCTAGATTAAGTAGAAAGCTCTTAAAGCACTTATGGGGTGTAATAATGAAGAAGTCTATTGGAATGCATGACAATAAAGGAAAAAACACTGAAAATTAAAAAAGCCCGTTTATTTATTAATTTTTTATTCTTTTATTTTTTTTTAAATCGAAAGTTTTGTAATGTCTGTAATAAAATCCAGAGCAAACTTGTGATGATTTGATATAAAGGCAGACGGGATGTGCTCGTGCGTGCTTCTGGATTTTAGATACGCTTTCACAAATGCATAAAATTTACCAATACCGGAAATAAATCTATGATTTCATCGCGCGGTAGTTTCTTTACAATGCTGTCAAATAGTTTGTTGAATTCGACGTCTTATGCAAGAATAAAAGGACATTGGCTACCAAAAAATCAGCTTTGAGTATGGTTCTGCATAAAACATTTTGGCACGGATATTTATTTCTAAAACAAACTGAAACCATCGCAACTCATTGTTTCTGATAAAGACAACTCAAAACGACAGTGTGGAATACTGCGTCTGTTTTTCACTTTCTTCTCAAGTATCGCCTAAGATTTGAGCTTAAAAGGGTTTGTTGACAGCACGGGCAACATTTTCGTGGAAATGTGTTGGTTCATAGCGGTAAATGTGGGAGATATTGCTAAAGCTGCGCACACCGGAACGGGCTGGATTGAGGTTCCAGTTTATGGTAAGATTAAACTTGGAGAAATCTCATAAAGTGTCACACCGTCAACTGTCAAAAGGGTTTAGTTTCAATTGATCGCATATGCACTGATTGTTTGCAATAGTTTTTTCTTTAGAAGGTTGTGACTGACCAATGGCTATAAGATGGTCATATTGACGTGTCACTTTAATGGATTTGATGTTGGTTTCTTGTTGTAACACATAAAGCATAGGTGTTGGTCGTAAACTGGGAAAAGACGCATTTTCATAAGCGTGGCGGAATTTCATCAATAATAGTAATCCTTACATTCAATGCCGAGACACGAATACGCATCTTCTTCACTCCTTCAGATGGATTTGAGTTGCCTGCACGGAATACTTTGCATGGTTTCAGGCGTTATCTCTTTGAATCTTGTCTTCTGGAAGTATTAAACAGGATTTCTGTACTCACTCATAAACATTAATAAAGAGACATTGACAAATGGGAGACGCCTATACAAACATCACGCGGTCACTTCCGGAACCTACGAACGTCCGCAAAAAGCATATTTTATGGGCTGCGAAAGTCTGCTCAAAGAAGCCAAGTATTTTACAGAAAGCAATAGAAAGTTTACCGGTGCCTATAAGGCATACATCTATCGCTCATCGATCCGATTGAGCTTCTCAATAGTTGTCAAAGCTACTTTTATCTAGCTGCTTTGTCTAATCCCCTAAGGAATTGGTTTGTTCCTTGTTTGTGGAACTAGTCGCTACTGTGTATAGAAATACTCCCAAAAAATGTTTAAATTTGTTTTTAAAAAACACAGGTTTTCACAATTTTTATTGTAATTTTTATTATACTTTCCTTTATTTTTAATTTCTTTTCCTTTATTTTTATTCTACTTTTTTTCTTTATCATTTGCCTTTATCAAAAAGGCGCTTTCTTCTTCGATTTTGTAAATAAAACGATTGATTTTTTGTTTTTGTTTTTCTTACAGAAAATCAATTTTTATTCAGACAAAAAATTATTTTCCTTTTCGTTTTAGATTTTAAAGAGTTCCTTATTTTACGGTTTGTTTCCTTTGCTTCTTCCTTTTTTTTCTACATGTTCTTTTCTCGGTTTTTTGTTGCTTGATTTTTCCATTTTTTGCATTTTCCTTTTGTTTGTTAGTTCCCTCAATTTCCCTTACTTCCCTTCGTAATTTGTTTGTTTATTATTTTTATTGTTTATTATTCTTTTTAAGATTTCTTTATACAGAACTAGAAGAACTTCAATTCTTGAAGGACACAAAATTGGTTACTTCTAAACAACTTTGTTGTATTTCTTTTTTATTAAATATTCCTAATTTTTCTCTTCTGCTATTCTTCATCTTCAGTATCAATTCTTTTGTTTACATCGAATGTTTTTATTTAGAGAAAGCGAGAGAGTAAATATTTATAAAAAAACAGATGAAATGATTTAATTAAAAATAATTAAATTCATTCAATCCATTGAGTTTTTATATATTTTTAAAAATTATGTTCTAATACTGACATTCTTACTGATTTCAGCTATTTCTTTTTATCGAAACAGTATTTGTTCCTTCACATTTAATGAAAATTCTGTGCGTTTTAACTAAAAAATTAATTAACTAATTAAATTATAAACCTTTTAAGTAGTTTCTATACAATTATTTTTGAAAACAAAACTCTATTTTATTAAAATCTTTCTTTTCTTTATCGATTAATGTTAGAAAGAAACAATATTTCGCAAATACAACAAAAGCTCTAAGCTTTTTATGATACGTAAACTTTTGACTTTTTTAACTATTTATGTAATCGTTTCCTAAGCGTATGTTACCTCATGTATGTAAACATCATGTCTTGATTCTACTTAAGCAAAGATGATTTATCGTAACAAGAGAAAAGCCAAAGGATGCCTACAGAGACGACGCTATAATTACAACAACAAAGCTGAAGCAAAAAAAGATTTATTCATTTCAAAAGAAGAATTTGCAAGAAAGAAAAGAAAAATGTATGGTCGAGAGGCTTAAATGGCGTTCGGATTTGAACATCATCATTATTGACGAAGTCCTTTTTTACAAGTAGCCGTTTTTTAAGCGTTTTATCTATCTTCGATACTTGTCTATATCGTATTCATACTATTCAATCCTTAAACTAATTTCTAGTTTATTCCTCTTTCTTTCTTTCTTTCTTTTCTCAGTTCTTTTAATTGGTTTTGCTTAAAAAATCGTTTTTGGGACTTAATGAAGTTTTTGTCTTAAGTCTTTTGTTTATAGTCTTAGATTTTGCTTTTCTCTGTTTATCCTCTTGAAATCCCGTTTTAATGTGCTCTTTATTTCCTTTATTATGTCTTCGTTCCGTTGTGTTTCCTTCGAATTTTTTATTTATTTTCAAATTTCTTGGATTCCACGCAAGCTGTTTTATTTGCATTCTGTTACTTCTTTTCTTCCTCTTTATCGGGGTTTTTTGAAAGATTTTTCAAAAAAATCTATGTATATGTATTTGTAACTTCTTTCCTTTTTAGTTTTGTTATATGAGAAGAAAAAATTCTCTTGAAAAAATTTTCGTTTTACATCAGTTACAAATTTTAATTATTATTGTTGTTGTGATTTGTATTGTTGTTTTGTTCGACCGAAGGAACAGGAAAATAAAGACAGATTTTTATTATAATTTTTAAGAATTAATTTTTAGAAAAAGAGCGACAAAAATTAAATTAAAAATAAAAACAAAAAGTCATTTATTCTCAAATCCAAATTTAAAATTAACTTGAAATCTGCGAAAAAAATAGTGACTTATTTAATAAAGAATAAAGTTTATATTCGTATTTTTTAAAAAATATTCTCAAATTAAAGATTTTCAGTAAAATAACTTCGGCATTTGCCGAAACTGATTTTCTCTTAAAGATTTTGTTCTCGAGAGGCAAGATTCTTCGCGAAGATTCAAAAAGAAAAAAGAAATAATTGTTAACTTTTTTCCGAATTCGAAGTTTTTCAATGCAATATAAATCAGAAACTGATAAAAGGCGTCATGCGGAAGGATAAGAAGGATAAATTCTTCATCAAATTTCGTGGACTCTACGGCTTCTTCATTTTCACTTTGACAATCGTGGCAAAAAAAATTAGAATTAAATGGCAAAAAAATTAGAAAAAAATTGCTAATATATTTGTGATTGTTTGAATTTTTTATTTTTATATAAATAAATTGTAGCATGCAACAAAATATCAAAGAAATATTTTCTATAAATGTTTGATTGAATTTTTTAATTAATGAATATCTTGCTTCATTCGATTTAAGACAGAAACGCTCATGTAGTTCAAATTATTGCTGTTGTTTTGATGTTGTTGCAGCTTTCTCTGCTACCGCTGGCATCGCGGTTTTTCCCATTGTCGGTGTTGTTGTTGTTGTTGTTATTGTTCGATATTTGTCTTGGTTTTCTCAATGCACTTCGCCCAATTAAACGCCTTCCATTAGAAATATCAGGATTTGCATTTAGTTTGTAAAGAATGCAAATTAAAATATCAATTTTTTTCTCTCAATTATTTGTTTAACTATTATCGATTTAAAACATTTTTTGGAAATTAATATTTCGTTTAGTTCTTACAACTGTTTAAGCATTTCATGAAGCATGAAAAAATATTCAATGCCTAAAAACTTTTATGGCTAAATTTTTAATCTCATTATTATCATCATCAAAGAAGGCTGAAATGATGATACACTTATCAATACTTGTGGGTGTTTCGTTAGAGAAATCTTTCTTACTATTATTATTATTATTATTTTTATTATTATTTTTATTATTATTATTTTTATTGTTATTATTATTATTACTATTATTATTATTATTATTATTATTATTACTTTTATTAGTTTTATTATTTTTTGTATTATTCTTATTTATCATTATTATTATTATTTGTATCAAATAATTTACGAATGACTATAAATCCTCTCACACCTTCCACACCACAAACAACATTGTCAATACCATTGTTGTCGCTTTTGTTTTTAAATTTTAATAAAACTACATTTTGCTTTGTATTTTTGTCTTCATGGTTTTTTTGTTGTTGTTCTGTTTTAAATACTTAAAAATCCTAAAGCTTAAAACTATTACAAAAACAAAAAACACACCGCTACGTCTATTGCCTTTTGCCGATTCTGTAACTTCTCCTACGCGCTACCACCGCTGCTCGTTGATGTTGTTGTTGTTGCTGTTGATGTAATATTAATTACTAATCTTTCCATTTCTTCTTCATTTTCCATCGTTTTTTTTATCTTAAATTTAAACCTAAGCATTACTACGTTTGTTGTTTTTGTTTTTCTAATACGATTTTTCTTTTGCAAAAAACAATTTTTCTTTTATTTGTTTAAGAACTCACGTGGGTTCCTAAAAATTTCAAAATTTTTTAACTTCGCTAAAAAATCGTTCATGTTTTTCGAAGTTTTATTGCATTTTTCTTCCATTCATTCATTCATTCAATATTTCCTTTTATGAACTTAAGGCTAAAAACTACTTTTAAGCTTAAGGATAGAAAAGAAAGCAATAGAAAACGAGTAATTAAGGAAGTCAGCAGTTTTTCAAAGGATTCTCAAAACAAAATCTAAAATACTCGAGGTTTTCTTTTTAAAAATGAAAACAGTCTCGATTGATTCTGATTCATTCTTTGTTTTGTTTATTCGCTTTTTGTTCTCGATTAAATTAAAATTCGAAAGGGATAAAAAGATTAATGAAATGCGTCTGGAAAGGAAGAAATTCTGGCATGAAACGAAATGGAAAAGATTTAAGTCAAAATAAAATATCTTCTGCTTATTTTTTTTTTTTTTTTTTTTTGAATAAAGAAAACCTCTTGGAAGTTAATGCTTTAAATAAATTCCTTAGAAGAAAAAAATTAATATGAAAAATCGATTAACTTCAAAAAATAAATCACAAAAGTGAGAAAGCTTTTACATTAAGAAATGCATTCGCATTTTTTAAATGAAGTTAATCGATTTGCCCATATTGCATCATAATTTGGTAATGCCTTTAATTCATTATTGCATAAATTCAGTCTGTTTGTCAATCATTATTCTTTCTATTTTCGTTAGTCATAAAAAACTGTGATACGAAAAATCAAATTGTGTTGAAACCAAAACTGATTGAGACTTGATGACTGAACATTTGGAAGCCCTGTGAGTTTTATTAAAACAACAACAAAATTAAACCACAAATTAAATTATTTCAAAAAGATTTCAATTTATTAAGCAAATAAATAATAATTAAGAATTCTATGAATTAAAAAATGAAAAAATAACAAACCCAGAAATGCTTAAGAGCCTTTAAAAATAATTATTAAAAATATTTTACTTATAAATATATTCAGAATTATGCAACAAAGAGGCAAAACAAAAAAGCAAGTACGACAAACAGACAGAACTTTTTATCCATTAAAGTTTTTTGAACCAAAAAGGCAATAAAATAAAAAAACAGACAGGCAGAGAGAGAGAGAATACAATTTATGTTAAATTATTTCTGTTAAAAATCAAATCGAAAATTAAATCGAAAAAACAAGGAAACGAAACATTGGCCAATAAATTACGTCGCAAAGATCTCGAAATTTCTCTGTGAACATTTCCTTCTCCTTCTCTCTCTCTTTCTCCCTCTCTCTCTTGACAGTCTCTGTCATTCTAGCATTTTGCAACTTCTGTAAAAGCTTTTCTTATTTTATATAAATTTTATTTTTGTTCTTATTCTTATCCTAAACATTTCTCTTTCTTCCACTTTCTCTCTCCCTCTCAGGAGCCGTTTCCCAACTCAATTTGTTTACCTATTTTTTTGCAATTTTATTTCAGTTTCTTGCTTAATTACTAATTTTTACTTCCATGTTTCAATTCTATTTCTATTTCTACTTCGTCTCTTCTCTTATTTTTTCCCATTCTTTCTCTTTCATCATGCTTTTCTTTTGCTAGCGTATTCTCCTTAAGTCTAAATTTTCTCTACTTCTAAAATTAATGCTAAATTCTTAATTTAGTAATTTTTTTCAACGTTTTACTTAATTTAACTTAAAATTAGTTCTATGCTCTTTCTATTTTTCTCTTCTTTCCCTTTTTCTCTGTATCTTCCTTTTGCTAAATTTCTCTTTCAATATTTCAATTCCAACCTAAATTTATTTACTACCCCGCTTTCGCTCCCCTACCACGTGCAAATGTAAACGATCATCACAAAAATTCGAACTGTATAAACTTCTATAACGCTTTCGTGTTTCTTTCGTTCTCTTTCTACGGGGCGTCATCGAACGGGGTGAAGCCTGAAAGGCTAAATAAAAATGTTTCAATTGGCAACACTGCCTCATATTTTAAAGGATAACAAAATGATCGAGAGGGATAACAAATGAAAACGTTTATATCTTAACAGATCTATTTCAATGTCATTAAAAGAAGAAAACGAATTGAAATATATTTAATTATTACTCTTGTTCTTTTTCAGTGTAAATACTTGACATGACAACGACCTACAATAACAAAAACAAAAGAAATATATTAACACGTTTTAACACTTTTTCCTCTCGCACTAAACCCATTGCCACATCTTTTTTATTTCTTCTTTCTCTTCTCGTTTCTTTCTAGAATATCTAAACGTAAAAGCTTCGAATATATTTAGCTTACTATTATAATAAATTAATTTCCAAAAAACAAAAAAAACAACTCAACGGAAATCTAGACATTCATTCTTTAATCCTTTTTTATTATTTAATCATTAAAACCTACAATAATTATAAATTCAATAAAAAACAGACCTCACAAACAAAGTCATACGATCAATCAAAACAAAACAAAACAATTATCAATTCCTTTCTTTCCTTGCCCTTTTCATCAAATATTCCGATATTTCGAACTGATCTTGTCACTCCTACGTTCAGTACACTCCCTTTCTCGATTACTGAAACTTATTTATGTGCTCAGAGTGATTTCATTTAATATTATAAACAATCGTGTTTACTGCTATTCAAGATTTTAAGATTGGAAATGTGTGGGTACTAAACCAATTTAGTATCAATAATAAGCCCAGATACTTTCGCGATTTCCCTTAACAAGAAATCGCTAATACATTAATCTGAAAACAAAGGAGTGGGAGGAATGGATAAATACATCAAAAAGCTAACACGATTTATTTGAAATTGTATCAAATTTTCAAAGCAAAATCTTGCCCTTCTCATTTTCGAAACGTTTAACAAATAAAAACCCGGGAAATGTATTTAGAAAATTAGAGCACGTTTCAGTTTTTCTTCTACTAAATTCGAAAAACTTATTTATAAAAGTGTTTAAGCATTTAATGAAGAATTAAAATGTACAAATATTAAAAAGTTTATTAAAATTTCGGATGGGGTTCTGTTCTGTCTGCAGTATTTGTGTGTTGTCTATATCAATTTTCCGCTTTCCTTTGCCCTCCGCCTTATCGAAAACTTAACTTTTCACAGCTTTAATCATCGTCGTCACTGCTCATTTCCTTCTACGTCCGCCTGCCCAAAAAATGCTCAGCATTTCCTACGAAATTTCCAACAAATTCCTATTCGTTTTATCTCACCCTATGCTCTTCATTTTTAATACTACCAACTACATTTTGTTTTTGTTTTTTTTCTTTGTTTTTACTTTTCATTCATATAAAAATCCTACAGATATTCAGTGAGTTTTTCTAACTTGTTTCTTTTGTATCCTACTACAATATTATCTTTATTTTCTTTCTTTATCTCTTTCCTTTCTTTCTTTCATTTCACTCTTTCTTTTCATTCCTTTCTTACATTTCTTCACGTTTCCCTTTTCTTTTTATTATTTCTTCTTGTTCTAATGCAACGTCTTTCCTCTTTTGCTTCCCATTATCGTCTATGGATTTTATTGAGTTTTAATTTCACTTTTCTGTTAATTCAGCCGCTGCTGATGCGTCTGCAGCTGCTGTTACACTTGCAATTGTTGCATAATCCGTCTTCCTCACTTTCATTTTTATTTCTTTATTCAAAATCGCATAAATTCTATTACTAATTTTATTCTAATTACTTAAAAATTAGTTTACTATCATATCCAAAATCCCTACCCCTTCATTCTTTATTTCCCCGTTTTATTTATCATTCACTATCATCACTTTTCCATTGCACCCACATTTTCTTATTTCTTTCAAAATTTTTTATATTATTTTTTTTTAATTTTTTGGTTGATTTTGACTTTTATTTGCAAACAGCTTATCGTTCTTTCATTCATTATTTTGGCATTTTACCAGAAAAATATAAACGCGAATTATATTTTTTTCATATTCTTCTTGCTTTTCTAAGGCTGTTGTTTTTACAAATCGTTCATTTGTTTCTACATCTGAATTACTCTTTTTTTCTTATCAATTATTTATTTATTCCTTCAATAAACTTCTTCTAATCTTCAGTTAATTTCTCCTCTTCGTACTCTTCTTCCCCCGCCAGTGCTTCTTTTTCTTCCTTATTTCTGCTTAATACTAAAAAATTTCTTTCCAGAAGAGCCAGAAGTCTATTAATTCTACGTTTACTACGTTTGTCGTGTTTCCTTGGTATGATTTCTATTATTAGTTATGCTGTTGTTGTTGTTGTTGCTGTTGTTGTTAGTGTTATCGGTTTATTCTTTCTCACACCAATCAGCATCAGAGTAAGTAAAAAATAGCTGCGGCAGCAGCAGCAACAACAACAACAACACCAATAAAAACCACCAATATCAATCAAAGGTTTTTACATTTAAATAATTATTACTTTAATTATTACTAAAAACTGTTGCATATAAAAATGAAATTTTCTTTATATTCCTCAATCAATCATCTCTTTTGTTCACTCCTTATTTTTATTAATGGTTCATTAAAGAAATCATCCACAACATCTAAATCCTTGCTCGCAGCTCCTTTTCCACATTTGAATGTCATCGTCTGGCTTTTATATTAATTCTCTCTCATTCCTATATTTGCTGTTTCTTTTGGAAAATTGTTTGTTTTAAAAAATAGAAAAAGGTAAATAAAAAAGAAACATTTTTCTTTTAATTTACAAAAAAAGGAACTGCCTTGCTTTTAATGTTTTCTCAAAAAATCATACTCTCTTACTTCCTTGAGAGGAAGTAAAGGCTTCCTACACTTGATTTTTGTTACACTAAATTCTTTTCGTCAGTTTTTATTTCTTTCCTCTTTTAATTAATTTAATTAAAATTCATTATCTTGGTGTTTTACTATTATTCGAACAAAATCCCTCTAGCAAATGCATTTTCTTACAAAAATGCTCCTTTTTAAGTATTCTTTCTTGTTTCCTCACGGTTTTTAAACGGATAATATTACTATTCTTTCGTTCGTTTAGGTAAAAATTTTATATCTTACACAATTTCATTTCATTTCATCGTTAAAAATATAAAAAATTAAAATGAAGACCGAAATTGAAATAAAAAATATTGAAAAAAATCGTTCTCCAAAAAACTTCTATAACTCTTATAAATTAAAAAAAATACATAAAGTCGTAGCTAATAAATTAATATTTTAAAAAAATACACAATATACATTTAACAAGCGAATTAACAAAAATACTTAATTGTATTTAGTTAAAAAACAAAATACATTTTTATTCATATCTTATTATGCATTTTCCTTTCAGCAGATTTCATTTTATTTGCCTTCTCGTAAGAGGCTTTAATTTTTGCTTTATGCATATCCTTGTTTTCGTATTTTTCTTGACTTAATTCTTCGTTTTTTCTCTTTTTAGCGTGTTTGTTTTTCTATCTTTCTTCTCCTCATTCTTTTCATTTAATTTGATTCGCTTTCAGTTCAGTTCAAATCGGTTTTATTTTTATTATTGTTTCTCTATCTATGACTGTTATTTTATCATTGTCTCAGATTCGTTTTCTTTTCAGAAAACCTGTTTTATTCGTGTTAAATCAGTTTGTCACGATAAAATTATCCTTGGAGAAGTCGCAATATTTCCACAAAGTTCTTTTCTTCAATTGCATATTTTTCTAAATATTTTTAAAATATTCTTCCGTTCTTTCAATTTTGTTATAATTTCTTAAATTGGTTTTTTGTTTCTTTATTTTCTTCATTTTCTACAAAGTCTTCATTTCCTCCGTTTTCTCTTACTACCTTTTCTTATTGTGTTTATTATTTCCTTAAAATACAAAAAAATAAATATGGAAAACATTTTCTTTTCAGTAGCCCTTCCATTCATTATGGCCTTCCATTCTCCTTTCATTTTTTTTATTCCTAACTTTTTTTACTTGCTTTTCATCGTCCTTTCATTAACCTTTTCTATATTTCTATTATTCTCATTTTCTCCTCTTCCTCTTCTTATCCTTTCAAACGATTTTACTATGTTGCCAACATTATTCCACTTTTGTTGTTCTTGTTGTTGCTGTTGTTCTTTTAGATTCCTGCTGATTATGATGTATGTGTATTATTGTTGTTTTGGTTGGGCGGGTCATAGTATCCATAATGAGCAATCCATTAACTTTAAACGTACATCACTTGCTGAACGTGCGGAATAAGCAAATTACATCTAAAAAATAAAAGAAGAATAAGCTAATTAAGAGGAAGCACATGATTACATTAATTGAAAACGTTAATTAAGAAATTTTTTTACAGGGACAGGTTTTAACTTAAGATTTCTAATCGAGATTCTTTCATTTATTAAAGTTCACCGACGAGATATCTCGTAGGGAGAGGGGGCTGTACAATGTTATTTAAAATTAATTAAGGTCTGAGAATTGTGTTTGCGGAAGAAATGAACAATGTCTGAACAACACCATACAAGAAGAGATTTTTAAGGACATCACACACCTATACTAAACGCCTACGAAGGATGAACTTTCCTATGGTGAGAATTTCAGCCTATCCTCCCTAACGATATTCTTACATTCCAGGAAGATACTAACAAATATAACTATAAGAAAAGTGATAAAATAGGTAGAAGTTATCTCGCGTTTCTAGTCTAAACAAAACTCAATCAAAACGACAGAGAAATTTCTTCTATCGAACTTTTTTAAGTCGACTTTAGGTAACACAGAAAACTATTTTGCTTTGGTTTAAGCAAAATTCCTGGTTTAAGCAAAACTAAACTCCATAATCATCTCTAGACCTCATAGAATGGCCCTCGCCCCTCTCTCCATCTGATGTGCTTGAAAGACATATATATTGCATAACAAAATCTAAAAAAAACAAACACATTGGTTACTGGCATAAAAGTGACAGCGAATCTATCGCTAATACCCAGCAATCGCAACAATAGATACAGTTTTGCTTGGAAGCAATTTTACATTTAACTTTTGTCCTCACGTTCGAGGATTAACTGATGGAAATATCTGACAGCTAAGCGATGGAATCCTTCGAGAATTAGCTGATCACATCTGCTTTATCGAAACATTAAATTAATTAAATAATTAGCAAGCAGATCATCAACGTCGGACAACTTTCCTCGTGTATTTTCTTCACAATTTATAACAAATATTTTAAAGCACCTCGACAATCGCAATTAAAATTAATCAAATCATAACAATCAATGAATTAATAAATCAAAAACAATGTATTTTTTTTATTTTATGCAGTTGGTCGGCCCCAAATATCACACTAGTAAGAAATAGAGCAACGGAGACCAATCGCGGCCACGTTTGGAAAAATACATACAAACAATCATACAAAACATGCAAAAATACATATTTAATTTATAATAAAGGCCTCTAAATCGCCTCAAAAAATTGCCAATTTTGGCAATCAAACAATTTTTAAGAGACGTGACAGAAAAATTCCGAACAATACCAGGCGGACATACTGTATTATAATTCGATCACATAATCGATTACAAAATTGCGCTACTGCTCGTCTGTGCAAGCTTGCCGGTTTGTCCGGCTGTGTCCTTGCGTGTTTTATTAGATATAACTTCATTAGAGGCTTGCTATTTTATAGTGCATCCGAAAAAGACAATTGTAATAAATTATGACAAGGAAAAGCAGTTAAAATCCGGATAGGCTGACTTATAAAAAATTCTAGCATTAGCCGTTGGAGGGCAACCCTGCAATTAATACACGATCACAAAATTTTGTGAATATAACATGATCAAAAATCACAATTCCCCACTTTTTACTCGTATTTTGATCCAGCATGCTTACGCATGTTCTAAACTTTAGCAACTAAACTGCCGTAGTTAAAATCCTTACCACCATACTCGGTTCCCAATCCACTCCTCACTTATACTCTCTCACTCACCTCTGTGTAACCTATTTCGGAGCAGCCGGATGTGAATATTGTGTATATGCCTCGTCGGGTGATGCAGCCGTACTGGCCTGCTCGGAGTCGGTCATTGGCATTGTTGGAATTATCGTTGGTGGCGCATAGTATGGATACGTCGGACTAATATACTGTAATGATGGAGAAAAGTTCTACAAAAAACACAAAAAGAACCCATTAATAAGAAAAACCAAATGCATAAAATACTCGTGAAGCAACTGACAACACAAACGAATAATAGAAATCAACAGCAAAAACTGAATGAGTGAATATCAAGCAAAGCAAAAGTGAATCTTTCAAAGCATTGCAGAGTCGAGGGGATAAAAGATACGTCCATATTTTCCAGCTGGTAAACATGTTTTATCGGAAATCAATTAGAAAAACTAACTTCATCTTAAATGAAATTCCTGAGCTCTTAGAGAAAATCTATACAAAGTTGATCCTACGCCTCAGTGTAATGCGTGATAAATCGAATTTCCATTTCGAATTTCATCCGTTACTTCCAAAACTAGACACACATGTACGAAAATTCCTGACTTAGCTACTCCTAATGAATGATAATTATCTACTGAAAACCTCCATTTAATAAAGCAAATAATCTAAACAATTCGGACTCTCTGCATTTGTAAAGATACTACAGCGTTGTCAACAGCTCATGCCTAAAACTACCTGAAGTAAAACCTTCTAGAATTGTTCACCTTAAGCCTTAAGCACTGTCTACCTTAAACTCTTTTACTTTGAGAGCACGTAAGCAAAGCGATACCTTTGGAGCGATAGCATTCCACCTGCATTTTGTATTTTGTAGCATGCATGCATTACTTTTTTGTATGGATGTAATTATGTACAGGTTTGTATGAGTGTGTGTGTGTGTGAGCGTATGTGTGTCTGCATTTACTACTGATAGAAGCAATAAAGTAATGGCGGTCTTTTTCGCATTTTCTTTTGCTCACTTACCGAGTTTCCGATTTGCAATGTGGCCAGCTGCGGCATCATCGTCCCGTATGGCACACCTGTTTCACCGCTAACCATCATTGAAATGCCACGTGGTTGTACTTGATTAACAGCATCCGGCTTATACGAAGTAACGCCCAATTGAGGAGCGGCAGCTGCCATTTGCATGTACTGGAAGTTATCGCCAAACGACTGAATTATTTAATTTGTTCGATTATAATATCAAATTTGCTTGCATCATTACTCACCTGATCATCCACCTGAGCAAGAGGTTGTGTCATCATATAACCCGGTATCCATTGTGAGCCAGCCATAGGATAAGCACCTACTTGTGGTGCACCGAAACGTGAATACGGCACACCCAATGGTGTACCGACATTTACACTAACACCATTCTGTTGCATGCCGGGATCGTAAGCCACCGGAATACCTTCAGCGGAAACATCACGCCACGTTCTTGTACCCTGGTCGGGTGTTTTGAAAATATTCTTCTTTTTGGGGCCACCATCGGCGAATTTAACCAATAGGGCATCTTTGGCACCCGGTATCGTATTACCGTTAAACATTTGTATGATTTGTTCACATTTCTCTCGGCTCTCCATGCGAGCAAAACCAACACCTAGAGTATGGATGACAGGAAATAGCATGGTGATGGGAGTAATGGAAGGAGAAGGTAGGTGTGGGGGGGGTAATAAAACGGTATAGACATATTAGTAGTTTGTGAGAAAAATTGAATTCTCTCTTGAAACAAACCCTTGGAATTCATCTGTTGATCACGTAGAATCCGTGTAGACACGACTTGACCATATTTCGACAGCATATTCTCAAGATCCGTTTCCTTGAAATGCGGCGGTAAATTGGCAATATACAAGTTTGTGGGATCCTGTTCTTGTTGCTGATTTTTTTTTGTTTTTGTTTTTGTTTTGAGAGCAAAGTTGAATTGATGAGTTGAATTGTTGCAATTGTTGTTGGTTAAACAGAATTATTATTGAATTATTTAAATGCGTGCAGAGATTAGCAAAGCAATTGATATCATTTAAAGTTTGTTTCAAGTAGTTATGATTCGAGCGCACACGATGATACGGATAGTGTAAGACAGACAGAAAGAGAGAAAGAGAGAGAGACAGGAAAAGAGGAGAGAAACGTTAACATATTTGTTAATATTGGTTCTATATTACAATGTCCTACGTGTCGTGTGTATGTGTATGTGTAACCCTATCTAACCTCAAAGCTCTATAGGACTCTTAGTCTCTGCAATACCGATATTGCCGTTAGTGCCTGTAACTCCCCTAGACGCGGTACATATATACGTTTCCTAAACTTGTTAGTTTTAGGGATAAAAATCCATTTAATTTTTTATATTCTTTGAAATTTTGGGTGAAATCTTAATGGCTTTTTCAGATAGGAGCTGCTTTTCTTCGATGATGTTGGTCAATAAAAATTAGAAACTCCTCCATTTTAGGCCTATCTCACTTAATGCATTTTTCTTCAATTAATCACAAATCAATATTCATATAATTTATCGCGTACAACGCTCGTTACATGGATCTCATTTCGCTAACAACTCGCTCGACTTTGGTTGGTACGATAATACACGAAACTTCGGCTTGGAGCTTTCCGCTTTCGAGGATATTATTTATATCCTATAATATATATTGGAAATATATATCGGGAAATTCCTAAACAGCACGTTCTATTCTAAGCGTTTTTTACTAATAATTTTTAATTCAAAATTTCAATTCATTACTTCCTTTCACTAACGCCCACAAAGGATTTCCCACGAAAAATTTTATATATCAATGAGCTACCGAATCAACCCGAATTGAAGGGCAAAAACGTTCATAAAAGCACAATAATTTTAGCATTTTTTTTTTGTTAAGATAAAATGAGTTAGACCTAGCGAAGCTTCTTACGTTTAAGCTTTCGAAATTGATTTGTATTTGTAAGTACGGATTTGTCTATATATACACATACTTTATGTAGGGAGTAACAATTATGATAATATATCATTTAATATAATACAGTTTTAATATAAATTATACAAATGATATTCCTTAAAATTAAAAAAATTGTTATCTTATATTTAAATGTTTAACTTTAATTATTGAGTACTTGTATCGGCCGGCTCACTAGATTAGAAAAAAAAAATAGATAAAGAATGTTGGCGGGTTTGAAAATGTTCTGCTTGCTTTTTTTACTTTACTATTAATTTCTTTAATTAATTACAAGAGCTAAAAGTTAAGTAATGATTTATTAATATTGCACAAAACAAAAACATAACTAATTCTAAGACACTAAAGATACAATTTCGAGAATTGCTGTTTTTATTTTAAAAAAATATCTATCACTGATATCTACGGAAATATGGATGGAAGTTTATTTTCTAAGAATTTTTTTCTTTTGAAATTTATAAGTTTATTTATAAAATTAAATAAAAAAGCAATTACACCAAAACATGTTTCAATTCTCGTATGGTCGACTGATTACTTGGAATTTTCACGAGTTTTTTAAAGAGAACTGTGTGAGTGTATTGAATTGCATTAGTTTAGTTTTCAACGAAATACAAAAACTACAAAATTTAGTACGACTAACGACTGATTATTTATACGTGTGTCTATATGTATAAATGAATCTATATATTAACAGCTTAAAGTGTATATTAATTGGAAAAAATCATGTTATGTTTTTGTTAAAATGACTTTTGCAATGACCGATTCGTGTTTCTAAGAAATTGTTAAAACTGTTGAACTTTGGTGCCTTTTGGAAATTTAGTTCATGTGAAGCGTTTTCTATCTATCAAAGAAAGCAGACTGCTTCACTTCAAGTGCTTTTCGTTAGTTGAAATAGGTTGAAAAAAGCTACTTCTTACTCATTATTTTTCAAAATTTTCTGTAATAGATTCCTTTTACAAATACAACAATTTTATCTCGCACGGAAACATGTGTTTCAATAAGGACGTAACATATCTTTAGCAGAGCCCAATCGCATAAGTTCCAACGCTTTGACCACAGTTACCAAGACGCTTCTGTTCTTGACTGAGGTACTGATTTCAAATGCTAAAATTTTTTTAAATGAAATCCTCCAGTTTGCCCAATTCTCAACAATGACGTGGCACCGATTAACGATGCTCATTTTGAACTCTAACTCTCACAACTACCAATGTTGTTTTATTTTTTTGGTTCTTTAATTGGTCGTAATATACCATTGGTCCAAATATTTATATAATGTATAATTATTGATCCAAAAACATAGTGTGCACATCACATCATAGATGATGTAGACAGACTGATTGCTACGCCTAAAAGTTGGAGTGAGTTGTGTTTATATTGCACTTCAACGATAACTGAATTAGTCGCGCCAATCTTCAAACGTTACTTGTTCATGAACTTCAGCATAAAATGTTAACCTTAACTGACGTTCCGACGTTGCCAGATTAAAACAATCCCGTCAAGTTCGTGCCCGTATTTAATCACAAATTAGTTATGAATCTATTGGAAAACGCGTATACAAATACATTAATCACCCTAAAGACAAAACAGGTAACATTTTTTCAATATGGTCTACAGGTAGAATGGAAAAGACTGACGACAGATACGATCTGTAATTTTTTCTGCTGCACAATTTTGGTGCCGCACGCATTCCTTAGTATAATCACATATATTTCTCATATAGATTTAATTATTTGAAAAATACTGATTGCTCCGTGCTTCCAGTCAAAGCGACATTTTCTTCATTTAGATTTTTTGGAATTAATCCCATTATCCTCAAAGTTACAAAAATTAACAGACCACGGAAGGGATCATGAAAGTATTATTATTTTTTAACGCATTATCTAGCACACTATATTGCGTATATATAGTTTGTGTAATCCAGGAAAATATTAAGCGTAAATTATTACATTATTATTGCAAGGGACAATTTGAATAATTTTTGCTACTTTAACCAAATAGAATATCTAATGAATACGAAGGTTAGGAAGACTAAAAATAAATATAAAATAATCTCAATTTTACATGATTTAATGGACTAAAAACGTTTGTATAATTGTAATATAAATTAAATATTTTCCCCTAAAGCTAACCACAAATACTTACGCTACGGAATATTTTAATAAACTAAAATTTATATTACATAAATAACTTTTAATTGTACTTCAATTAATCGATACGTTGAAACAGTAAATCGAGAATTAGAAATTAAAAAAAGTTTTATTATATTCATTGAATTTGTCGTTATCCTGTGCCATCGTAGGCTGGTCATTGACATCAGTCTAAGACATCAGTGTTCAACGATGATAAATCAATTTGGAACGTAGCTAGTGTTCATCCCAATTGGCAATTTCGTTTACTTTTGGCATCAGAAGCCATTCTTTACCTACGATTTTTTTAAAGTAATTCCAATTCTGAGAATTTTAGTATCTTAAAAGAATACTACTATTAAAATAAATACATATTTGAATTAGAAAAAATAACAAAATACACTAGAGAAAAAATAAACCGAACGATTTAAAATTTATGATCTCCGTAAGATTCTACCTTCATGTAAAATGAATCATCAATTATTTTTTTTTTCATCACTAATTTTCGTATACGTATATTGCGTAAGAAAACCGTATATACTACTAAAACAATATTGTAATACTACTAAGGTATTATAATCTAGAGCTAATAATAATAACTATTTAACATTACAGTACAATATATTTCGGAAGGAAACGATATACATTTTAGTTTATGATCTTTAAATAAAATGGATACATGATCATCAGTTTTACTTACAAACGTCTTGAAACACTGCCTACCAGACTATTCAAGAATATTAAGAGGCTTCAAGAAGGAAGAGAAGAGATTATTTATCTGGAGCTAAAATTACTAGGGAGGATTATATACCATTTACTTATTAAATTTTAGATATATGTACGTACGTATGTATGGTATACAAGAAGAGAGAAGCGGGATAATTGTTCTATTCTAAGAGAATGTATTTTTTTAGTTCAGATAATTGGGGAAAATATATCTAGAGTCTAATGGATTGGATTGATTAGGACTCATTTGGATAGAGAAGCATAAATTTGGAATGGAATTTACAGAAGAATATGTTAATAAATTTTGGAGGAGGATGAAGTGAACAAAAAATTATAGGAAGATAAAATTATATTTCATATAAAAAAATTGAAATATCAAAATATAAATTCAACTAAATTCTTTATCATTTCATCCTCTGCGAAAAGATAAGATTTTCATAAAATTATGAAAAACTATGGAAGCACAAAATAACAAAACCAAAACCTGAATCAGAACTAATGAATAATACCCAACTATAAAACAGTGCCTAAGATAAGAAGAAAATCACAATTGATTTCCATGACAAGGCAAGTGATCGACCTTAACGGTGAAAAAGCTAAACGACAACATACCGTTTGCCCCTTTCCACAAACATTTATTTTTTTTATTGAAACAAAAATCATCAAAAACATATTGAATTGTGAATGTAGCCAAAAAATGGCCATGGCCAAGATAATGATTAAATGACTGGCAGTTTTTTTTCTGACCATTAGTCTCAAGAAAATGAAAAGATCATAAAAACGTTCATGAAAAAACCGATCAATTCAATAATGATTAGACCGACCGAAAGAACAACAGTAACGTCGCGATATTATTATTAAAACACCAACAACAACAACAATGGGACTTTCTCAAAATTGATTGCCAGATTTGAAGATAACGGCACTAAGTATACCCACTGGTTGCATGGGAAAGCCGTCAAGTGCAGCAGTAACATCTTAAGCTTTCCCAGCAGCAGCATTGCAAAAAACAGCTTCAGCAACGCGAACAGAAATCATGCTCGCGGACGACAAACGCATAATATCGCCGACATACACCAAAGCATAATTTATTACAAATATAAATCATATTATGGCCATAACTTGTTGGCGAATGTTCAAACGAACGGTTGTTCAACGGTAAGTGTGTTGGCTAACATTATATACGTTTATACATATATAATGCAATTTATTTGGGAGTGTTGGTGAGGATAATGATTTACAGAAGTAAGGGTAGGGCGGGGCACAAATACCAGTGGCAGTGACAATGGCAACGAGGTGGTGGTATAGTAGAGTGAGGCAGAATTTCGAGGAAATATTCATTTAATTAAAATCGCCTCCGTCGAAAGCAGAAGTTCCTCGAGGCGATGACGAGAAAGAGAACAATTATTGATTTTCTTATCGTGCCTCCTACACCAGTCCTTAAGTTTACTAACACCTGCAGTCCTCGCTACTAAAATTTTTCTATGGGCGAAAATAAAAAACTAGAAACATAATTTTCAGTGAATGAGTTTTGGAAGTAGTTTTTTCATCCCTCGAAATTTCACGTTAAGCTAAACATCTTCTTTCAAATAAAATACATTATAGTTGCGATTACATAAAATATAGACTTTCGTAGCGTAGTTCGTGAGCCTCTTAAAGGACCTTCGTAGCTGGAGGTTCGTTTAGCAAAAGTCACGGATTGAGTTTCTTTCAAACATATTTTCGTAGAAAAAAACTCAACTGTAATGGTATATAATAATTAATTTAATAATATAACTAACAATAAAACAAAAAGGGATGCCCTAGGGGATCCGCGAATCCTATAAGATTAAGAATCTGGCGTATATAAGTAAATATATAAACCG
This sequence comes from Physocephala rufipes, assembly GCA_963966595.1. NCBI lineage: Eukaryota > Metazoa > Arthropoda > Insecta > Diptera > Conopidae > Physocephala > Physocephala rufipes. The sequence continues at coordinate 24,165,510 of OZ016503.1, forward strand.
GCAATTAAAAAACCCATATTTTGGAAGTTCAAAGCTGAAAATGTCATCGTACATTTTCCATAGCTCCAACCATATTTAGACGAATCGGATCTAGGGATGAATTTAGAGAGTCTTCTAGACGTGAATTATCGCAAAAAATTTTTTGCGACAGTTGAGGACACTTGATACATAAAATTTATGTATGCTAATAAAATTGTTGTTTTCGTAAGAAAAATAATGCAAAATTGAAACAAATGTCAACGAATTAAAAATTGTTTGACATACTAACGAAAAAGAGAACAAAATATTTTCATATGCAAAAGAAATAAATTACAAAAAGAAATGCAAACAAAAAATAGAAAAGTTAATAAAAAATCGTTCGTTAAGGAAATCGCCAATGGAAACTTTGGAATTTTGGGGATAAAGGAAATGAGGATGTCGAGGATGAGGGAGTAGATTTTTATGCTTTTACCAATACTAAGGTTTATGAAATCTGGAGGAAGCATGACCGATAATGATGGTGTTGGTGAGGCAATGGATTGTGGGAGGTGGGGGGAAGGGGTTGTGTGAATATTACTTGCATGCAAACAAACGTACAATGGCCGGCCTATGAAGCACCCAGATACCCACTTTGGCCATCTGAGCTTGAACGCCCTTCGCTTGAAGACCTTTAACAGCCCCTTCGGCATATGCTGGCAGCTCGAAATCTACAAAACCGTAACCTGCAAAAGAAATACATCTTGATTTGATCGGTTTTGTTTTAGTTTAATTTTTGATTATAACGGTAACAGCAACAACAACAACAACGTTAACAACAGTAAAAGAAGAAGAACAGAAAGATCCATTAAATAAAAAGTTTGAAATGCAAAATGAAAGTTAACAAAAGGCTAAAAACACAAAAGAGTGTTTGAGACGGATATAGAAAAACCGAGACAAGAAAAGAGAAAATAATGAGAAGAAAAAGACTGTGATAAAAAATTGTTAACTAAAAACCGAGACAAGAAAAGAGAAAATAATGAGAAGAAAAAGACTGTGATAAAAAATTGTTAACTTTTTTCAATTTTTGATTAATAGCAAATATTTATAATAAACGATCTACGCTGCTAAAACTACTTTCATTTAAATCTTCAACAATTTCATTATGGATATGATTTCTACTTTACATTTCTTCATAATATTTTTCATATTTTGATCATTTTCTTTTTTGTCTTTTGTGCATGGCAATAGAGTTTATGCATTTCAAAATTGTGATGAATGAGAAGAAAGAAAATTTAAGATAAGCATTAATAAAATCTAAAAAAGAATTAGAGAAAGAGTGTCTCACGAGAAAATTGACAAAAGCCATAACCTCGAAAAGCAATCGAGTCATTATCTAAGATATCCTAATGATTGATATCTTAGTGGAAACTCAAGATTATGACTCTTCAAAAATTCAAAATTAATGTTTTCTATTTTTCTAGAATTAATTAATTTCATTCGAAATTCTTCGATTGTAGAAAGCTTGTATCTTTTAAACTGCATCTACGCCTTTTTCGAGGTTGTTGTAGTTGCAATCTCGGTCGACCACTTCAAAACAACAACAACAAATACACAAATTAATAAATTATGTAACTGATGAAGAAAAAAATACCTTTACATTTGTTTGTTGTTTTATCTAAAATAGCCTTTGTCGAAATAATTGTTCCGTACCTGTAAAATAAATATTAAAAATTGGAAAGCATTCTATTATCGAATGATTGTAATGTATCTAAAATAAATTAACTTTGCAGAGAAATAAAACCTATGATAAAACGGATAAATACTCTCACATAAAACAAAATTTAAAATTGCAAAAGGACCCTAAAAGTAAATGTTTGATAGCTGTATATTATAATATGTCATGACTCTCATGGCAAAGTAATTAGTTTATAAAGCATTGGAAGGTCCCAATGGTCCTTTCAAAAATGCTCTAACCTTCCAAGTAAATAAATCTATAAGATTAAGTCTTGAAACGTTAAGAAAGCAAAACTTTTTCTAAAATTAATCTGCATAATCATCATTATTATGAATTTATAACATTCCCTTAACATAATTTGAAAAAAATTCATTGAAGGGAAGGCAGTCTGAAAGAAAGAAAACTCCTCTAATTTTGTAATATTTTTGAATGATAAAATTTCTTCCAGAATTAGAGAATGACTTGTTTGAAAACCAAACAAAATCGGATACCTAAAACCCTATACGAGAGCATTTCATTGTAAGAAACGATGGAAGTATTAGGTCAAACAATTTGGATTAAAATATTAAAATATTCGTACTAACAATAAAGCACGTCGAGGGTGGCAAAGGGTTGTGAGAGAGATAAGGGTCATCTACTCACTGTGAACACATAGTAACTAAATCCTTGTCGGTTGTGCCCTGTTGTAGACCCCTGATGTATAGATTTGTCTTCGACAGTTGTTCACCCTGCTGCTGTGTGCCATTATTAGGACCCATAGTGGTGTTTGTGTTGGTATTACTCAGACTAGTGCTCAGTGTTCCACTTTGGGAGCCAGTATTTGATGAGCTGCTTGAATTGGTATTACTGGGTGATGCGGCTGTTGGGACCCTTTGTCCGTACTAAAGGAAAAGAACAGAAAAGAACATGATTATCACCAAAAAATCAAGCAATGTGAATATAATACACTGATGAAGTCACTTCAAGTGTTGATTGGGATTCTATGATGGAATTTTGCGCAACTTTAAGTTATCAAATATTAGTAATTAGTAGCTAGTAATTTGTGATTAAAATTGTTCACAGTCAATATGATCAATGAAGGAAATTGATACGCAAAAGGGATAATTCTCACCCGTGTCTAAGGGTTGGTAGTAGTCAGTTGTTTTATTAATTATTCAGTTTTGGTCTTATGTTTTTATTACTTTATTGCTTTTCATATTATGTTCCCTATCTTTGTTTTGTACTTTGTGAATTGTCAGTTTGTCTAGAAACTAAACTTGACAAAGGATGAAGAAAAAGCGTTCCAAATATTAAATTTATGTATACTAGATCCAAAGAAATTTATGCATTAGATTTGTATTCGTAGGCTACACAGAATGCTGCTACAACGAAGACATTATATTCTTCTGTGAAGACGATAATAATAATCTACAATCACATATTGTTGCCAATAAAATATTACAATAATGCAAAATCTATAACAAAATATCAGAAGAAATTTATGTAAATTTATAACGCATTGGCAACATTTGGCAAACAATTGGCATGCTTTTTATTGCAAAACTAACATAAATCCAGCAAAGTCAAAAGCGAAGCTTTCTTTCTTAAAATCTTGGCCAGACAAACACTGGCGACAACTAAAATCCGTAACAATTTGTAGTAGTATTCTTGCATGTAAGTGTGTGTATATGTGTGTGTTTGTATAGGTTTCATCTTGCCATTTTCAAGTTACAATTTTTGTCAACACGCCAGGCCCGATTGTGCGACAAAATGGAAGACGCACAGAATTTCGTCAATTAAATTAAAAATGAAAATTACAAATTTTACAAATCAATTACTTTAATAGATGAAGATTCGATGAAGTCCTAAATATTGATGTATTAAAATAAAATAAAATTTAAAAACATATATTTCACTATTGCTTTAAACATTTTTAATTTTCTTAAACTTTAGAAAAAGAAAAAGTTTATGATATATTGGTATTCGTTGAAGTTTCTGGCAGGGTTGGATGTCAAAATTGGAACGAATTTCCGTTATCCGTTGTCAAGTTTGGTTTGGAGACCAACCGGTTTCGGCAACGTGCCACTTTCAGTGTCAAACTGCGTTCTTATTTTCACTAGAAAGTTTATCTTATTTTTACACGCGCATACTTAAAATATTTTAGTGAAATATTATGACCTTATATCCCATGGTGCCCAATGTACGTTCCAATGTTTGGGCGACAACAATTGCAATGCGATCATATCCAGAACTATAAAGGGCCTATGTGATAAAATTTTCATATTAAAATACTCCGATACAACAAATTTTAAATCACAAAATTTCGCAACGATCAAATTCCGATACGACAACATCTTACAAATCTAGAACTAGGTATTCAGTTTTCGACCTTAGGTACGGATTAATGTAAGGCCGTTACGTACCCTCTAGCCTTGCAAAATAACTAGCGGCATTTGGTCGCCGGACTATAAAACTCAACTAAAACAGAACGTCCTTCGAAATATAGATCTTGTGTGTAGTACTCTCGATTTGATCGCTTTTATTAATGCTTTCGTACGTATGGGAGATTTTTCTCCGTAGGAAATTCATAGTTTCGGAATCATATAAATCGTCGCTGTGCGTGATATGTCATTATGAACTTCAAGTTGCGAACATTTGATCAACACCCATTAGAACATTATCGTAAAATTTTGAATTTCCAATAACCTATTTTAAATATCACATTGCACAAATAAATCAACTGCTAGAGAACATAACTATAGCACACAGAGCACATACTTTAGTGGCAGAGCACAAAGCAGTTTAATGTGAAAATGTTATAAATTAATACCATGTAAGAAAGCAATATGAGCTCCGATAAGCTGATGAAAATAATACTGCTGATAGAGGTCAGAACACATTTTTAAATACTTGTAAAAATAAACGAATTTAATGAAAATGACAATGATAGCTTAACAATAATAATAACAATTGCAGATGCATTCTAATAGGCGTGAGTAATCACTAATAATAACTTCAAAGACCAATTTTATGTCATTTTATGTTTCAAAGTAATCGCTCGATCGCAATATTTGAATGGCAAGCGTTTATCAATAATTTCATTATCAGTACAGTTCATTGGCTTGAAAGCACATATACTGCTTGAAATACACATACACATACACGTGTGAAGGGAATGCATAAATCAGTACAAATCCAACTGTCATAATCTCGTTCTTAGAATAGATTTTAAGCAAATGTTGGTGCAATATTATTGTAATAATTATTACCAATTGTTTTTTCAAATACATTATAGAGAATTTCGTATGGCAACATATCGTTTAAATCCTAGCCATTTTGTGCAAAAGCCAGATATGTCAAAAATACTGTACGTAAAACCGGACATAAGTCTCGATAAATTGGAAGAGACGATAATGTAAAACCTTCGAAAATTTTCTGAAACTACGCTGCAAAGTTAGAGTATCAAAATTTGAAAATTTTTTAAATGTAGTAGATTGGTCAAATAATCTTTGAGAAAATTCCTTATGCCTTATCGCCGTTTCCTTACTTACAGTGTAAGAGCTCTTATCGGGGTTTTAATTATGAACATTTTAACTGTTTTTCCATTTTTATTTTGTAAACCAGTATAATATTTTCGCTCTCGAGTGCATCGCCATGGGTTTGGGGGAGACAGGAAACAAACTAATTTAAATCCCGCGACTACGCGAAGGATTTACCTTTTCAAGTAAAGCAACAATCCTTGAATAATATTGAACGACGAACCTATTGAACGAACGATTTTATATAATTTAAAAATAATCGAGCAAATTTAGTTGAAATTTATGAAAAATGCACTAATTATTATACGTTGCAAAGCCTTAATCCATTAATGAAGGGAATTCCCGTCCATGATAAACGCTTGTTCTTTTATTTCCTGTTCATATTTATTTATTATAAAAATAGATGAGATTATTTTCTGAAACTGTTGATTACAGACACAAATTCTTTCTCAAAGCATTTTTCAGCTGAGAACGGTCTTTTATAGCTCGATAATTAGATTCAGTTTAAAATTTAATAATTTTTTGTAGAAAACACTGACGACGGCTAGAGAATTGTAATAACAATGACAACATTTAGCACCAACACTAAAAACGTACCATATATTTGTATGTATGGGCATTTATTTGTGAACTTGTTTTAGCCTCGTTCACTTTTACATTAGTATAATTCGAATACTGATTATCTCTTCTCCCCACCATCTATTTCCCTAATTTTTTCTCTTAGATTCATTTAACGTCTCTCCGTTGATTCCCTTTTCTCTCTAATCAATTAATACGAAATTCATAGAGCGAAGTCAAGAATCATATGCTTGCAATATAATTTTAATCAAATTTCCTTAAGAGGAACAAGTAAGAATGCAAGCTTCGGCCAAATCGAAGTTTATACACCCTACACTTGTCACAGAGATTACTACTTTGGCGGTACCGTGGGCGGTATTTGATTTTTTCCTGATTAATTTAGACCTGCTAAAGCATCTCCAACAAAATGTTATTTAGCGCAAAAAATGCGCTATCTCTTCTGCAAAATAATATAATTATCGCTTGTGAGTTGGAGAATAAAATTTTGTCAGGCAGACAGACAGACAGACAGCTAGACAGATGGGTGGATGCTCTGACAGAACTGACGAACGGACGGACAAAACTGTAATGACTTAAGAGATAAGTCTGAGCCAGAATGTATGCACTTTCTCATACATGCCACGCCTTTAGTGTGTTACAAACTAAGAACAAATATCATACACTCAGGCCTTTGGGTGTAGGGTAAAAAACGTTGCTAGGGAGACTCGGATAGACGTGAAAGACAAATGTGTTAATACGATACGTGTGTTCTCACATATGCCTGAAAATTTAATTAAATATTCTCGCTAATTTATGAAAAAACAATATTTGTCAAGCACAGAAAACGGCTAAGTCTCGGTTTAAAATTTTTAAGAAATACCCAAGATCTTTGAGCAGCAAATGTCATCAGGAAAATAAGAGGAATGTCATAAAAATTAACTGCAATAAAAATAGAAGTAATAAATTTATTCGAACGATCGTAATCGGCAGAGAAAATTAAGAATATTGCAAATTTAGGATTGAGTAGAACACTAGGTGGAGAGCGAGAGATGTAAAACAGAGATGAAGAAAGAGAGAGAGAGAGAGGAGTGAAACGAGGACGTTGTTATGAGAGTCATTGGTATACATGGATCGAGTCACGTATCATGTGTTTTATTTTATTTGTTATTTCTATTTTTTATTGTTTCTTCAGTTTTTTTACTCAAAAATACTTTCGTGGCAGAAACAATTATACCCTTATTCACAAAGTCACCGGGTGAGTTAAGACGACGTCGTCTTAAAAGTCACTTTTCGAGAGACGTCGTATTCACAAAGTCACATTTTGAGCGGGTGACCCTATTTTACGTCGTTTCCACTGCCTAACGTAGTATTTTTGTTGTTATTTAAAGATGGTGGAATTTTCGGTGTTGGTGTACGAAATTTTACTCTTGTGGCTGTGTTCAATAATAAATTTCTTTAAAAAAATTGCACCACATTCAAAAATTTTTGATTTTTTGGGCAATATTAGACCAATAAATGCTGAAAAAGGAAAGAATAGTTGAAAGAAAATGTTATAACAACATTCATTTCGTGTTTTTATAACATTTTTTGCTTTTTGTTTGAAAAATAATGACAAGCATAATTTTTATTGTTGGAAGTTATGCAACCGTGCAAATTTGTATAAATGCGAACATTTATTAGAAATTTCTCAATATAGAGTCTCAATTCATATGGAAGTAATTACGAATGAACTAAAATACGAAAATTCACTGACAATATCGATAGGTTGTACCCAAAAATATTAGTGGTTTTATATTTCTCTTATGAGTGCGTCTTAACGATATCTTAAGTGTATTTTCGTATTTCAATTCACTCATAGGCCCTTCTGTATAAATATGTTTATGCATAGAGTAAGAAATAACCATAGAGTAAGTTATTTCTTACTCTATGGTTAATGTAAAGCGTACAAAGGATAAGGTCTGATCTTCCGTCGGTAATGCACATTGATAAAATGATGACACTCAAAATTTTCAAATATTTGTGGAGCTTCACAACTAGTATACTTCGTCTGACGGTGTGGAACCATCGGTAGTTCTAATATGTTCCTAATTTTTAGTGAAGTATACTTTAAAGTGAAAACTTGAGATGAGATTTGATAACAATATACAATGTAAAAAATAGCGAAGCAAACAAGCACCGCCAGAGGAATAAACTGATATCGAACCCGCCAATCATATAAATAGGAAATTGTAATGTGTGGAACGATCTTAGGAGATTTATAATTTATCTTCGAAAAATCACCACATTGCCCATATCAATAGTATGATAGTGAAATACAATGATTGTGAAAACAATTAAAATTTCAAATGTTTTTTCATTTGGTTGCGTATAACAAATATATTAAAAATACAAGGATATAATTATAGTTTTAAAAACGAAAATTCATTTTTAAAAACCAAAACAGCAAATTTTTGTTGGGAGACGACACCTAATTTGGTGTCGTCTTATTTGAGACGACGCGTCGTCAATTATTGACTTTGTGAATACCGATTTCTTACGTTATTGACGACGACGTCGACAGCTGATGCATTTTGCTCATATTGAGAGACGGCGTCGACTTTGTGAATACCACCCGTCGTCTTAAGACGACGACGACGCATAAAAGTGACTTTGTGAATAAGGGTATTATTGTTCTGACTGGTGGCTTCAGTAGACGATACTTTATCGTCTAACCGGCCGTAGTAATTAAGAAAGTTATTTTATTTAAGAGGCTTATTACACAAAATGAAAGGAAGATATTTTTCTTTCCTTTTGTGTTTTCCGTAATTTTTTCTGCTTCGACGGGTTGTTGATAAGCAGCAGATAAAAATCCGGTTGACACGAATAAACAAATGTTTTTAGTGCTTATCACTGTGTTCCAGCTGGAGACTGGATGCCGAAGCCGAATATAGTTGTACTTCTGAAAACGAAACAGCTAGCGGATAAAACGTGAGGAAGAGATTTTTCGCTCTGCGAAACTTTATCTAAGAAACCTAACGAATGTTTTGCATGCTACACAAATTTCGGGCGTCTCATCAAATCAATCATAGCAGTCTTTCCAGCCGTTTTATTTTGCGCAATAAATCCCTAAATATCAGAAATAATTGCTCTTGTTGTTTTGTTGTAAAGAAACGCCGTAAAGAATTCTAGCCTCGCTTTTGTAGAAAATCTATGAAATTTTAGAACAATTGATTTATTGTTGTCAAAGTGTTGATAATAAAAGCAAAAATCGATATGATAGACTTTGTTTCTTATTTATTAATTGTCCATTTTACCAACAGAAGAAATTATTATTTTAAAGCATCTAAAAAGAGTTAAAAGTTTAGACAGAAACGCATGATTTCTCACTACCCAATATCCGATACACTCCTTCATTTCTAATTTAATTTTGTTTTCGAATTTATGCCGACGATGAATGAAATGAGTAGCTTAAAAATAATTACTGAATGATTAGAATTGCCTGTCAAAAGACGTCGCATCGGCTTTAACAAAATTCATTAAATTTTTTATCCTGTATTTTCTAAATACTGTCTAATAATTCTCTTAAAATCTAGTTCTAGAGCTTTCCTCAAAATTGAATCATTTTAATTGTAAAATATATGTAAATAATTCCTTTTTTATTGCGCATGCTTCTGTATTTTAATAACAATGACGTATTTATAATTCTCTGGCATTTCATACGTGCAAAACATATGTATATATAGTATTAAATTCCCCAAGAAATTATAGCTATTCTGCAATTTGTCAGCCTTGAAACACAGATACCAAAACAATGTGACCTTCGTTACAGAGCGACATGAAGAGAGCACTGTGAGAGAAAGTTCTCAACGTCACACCCCGGTTTTAATTATTTAGAACAATCTTATATTAAAGAAGTCGTTTTTAACGATTCTGAGGTAAAGTTAAAGTTAACGAAAATATAGTAGGATTTATAAAATGAAGGTCTGGCAAGCATATCCAAAATACTTCGGAAAATTGTTGTTGAATTTCTTGGAATTATTTCAGAAACGGCAAGACGACTACAAACTTACGTTTTTAGATATTTCTACTTTTTTCTATATTTGTCGACCATGTATCGTTGGTTGGATTTCCTCCGCAGTAGTCTCATGGAAAACAGCTGGTGCAACACTTTTTAAAACGGTAATACCGTTTGCTCCTAAAATTCAACAGTTCCGCAAAAGCAACGAATGCTGTTTTATATTCCAAGGGCACTTTTTAGGAAACGATGAGGGAGACACAATTGTCTCACATATCATTTCCTCATTAAAAAAATAATGAAATTCATTATTAATATTTTTCTTGTGACAAGAACGCTTGCCACTCAATCAAAGAGTTAAAATTGCATTCATTATTATCTATTCCCGCAAAATCGTAAATTGATCGTAATTTACAATAAAGTAATGAACATAAAGCTATATTTAATAACAATAACTGATAAGAATTATTGATAAGAATTGATGTCACCTAATTGTAAAAGAAATTAAGCATAAATAAATTATTGCAGTGCTAACTTTACAAAACAAATTTGTTCCTTGATGTATTTGAGACAGATAGTTGAGTCTTGCTGAATATATTTTCACTAAACTGAATAGTTTAGTAATTTAATTGTTCAATAAAATTAGCAGGTAATAAACTCTAAAAATTGCACCTGGGGAATTATTTAAAATAAATGTTTTTTCAGATTTATTAATTTTTAGATTAACTTATCTCTGAAATTTCTGTCAGAAATTGTCTCATTAAAAAATTATACTAAATAACTTCCAATTTTCCATAACTTTTGTAATAGGATTACAATACATCGACTCAAACACAATACTCACGATCAGTTTCGTGCTTAAGACTTCCGTTGCGATATAATTAAATATAAAATATTGTAAGGTTTCGAATAAATAAAGCTCGAATGAATGAATGCGTGACTCATGGCTATTGTGTCTCATTTAATAATTTTCAATGTATAAACAATTTGTGAATTCTTTGTTACGGAAAAAGGTGAAAAAGTCAGATATAATCTTGAAAAATAAGAAAAAAATTTATAAGAAAATATTGTAATTAAATTTAGCTTCAATAAATAATTATAATAATAAATCGCTATCCCATTCGCAATCAGTGAATCATATGATAAAGGCAATTCTTTTTTTTAAATGTGTACAATATCGGTCACGTACATCGATCATTTCAATTCCCGTGATAATGACCGATTATTACCCATATATTGCATTTACTGGAATATTTTTGATAAATTTTTTAGTTTTGTTTTGTAGTTAACATATTTTAATGCACTAAAACAGACATTGTAAATATAAAAATGTGTATATGCTGACTTATAATCATCATCTAATTCGATTTAGCCCTCCTCAGTCTCAGCCTGTCTGATCATTTGCCAGCTAGCAGAATTATCGATTACGGAATAATCCATGAAGGGAATTATGAGGGGCATTAATGAGACATTCTCACGAATATTCCTGATCTTCCCGGTTTATTAGGTTTTGGTATTTGCTAAAAGCAAGTCAATTTAAGGACTACATTTTACAACTAAGGACTACTTTTTGAAGTTAATTTCACTTATGTCTGACCTAGGTCTGACGGTAATGCAAGGCAAAAGTTGTACTCATATAATGAAAATATAGCTAAGTTCTAAAGAGGTTAGTTCTAAATAGAGGCTTTGATATGACTTTGCTAGTGGTCCTACTTGTTAAATCATAATAAATATTTGATTGGGAGCACACATTTGACTGCTGAAAGAAATAAAATACGTATTGCAACTGCGTGAATATTCTAATCATGAGATAAAATTTCGATATTAAAAATATTTAAAAAATTTAAAAAACGCATAGACTTTCTTTTCTTGTATATTATAATCATTTACTAATATTTAAAAAAGCATCCTTTTCCACAGTTCCCACTTCCTCACTCTTTACAGAAAGTATTATACAAAGCAGAGTTCAAAATATTTTTGCTTTTTTAGATAAAGTCCAATCCAATTATTCGTGAAATATTATGCCATTAAATTGGTCACAACGGTGTGAAGCTGGCGAAATCCCCAGATCATCGTTATACCATCGATACGCGACAGGAACCCATAGATATTAGAACCAATTATTTATATGAGCCAATTTATAAATCTAGTAACAAAAATTATAAATCTAATAAAATAGTACAAACTAGGAAAATAAATACTGTCGCGAATTGATTAACACAATTTTACTAGTTAAATAAATTTTAACAATTGAATTTAATGCATTGCTGGATAACCGTTCCATTGATAAAACATGTCACTCTATTTCGTCTATATTTTGATAACCTCCATTTTAATATTTTTCTATCACCTCATCAATTTCCTTTCAAAAGTAAAATGAAATAAAAATATGAACGTTGTTGTGGTCACGAATGCAGCCGATCTCAATTTCAGTTTCAATTTTGAAATCGATGCCCACAATGCATTTACTAAAGTCCGAATGAATTGGTACAAAATGTGTGAGCACAGACAGAGATACAGACAAAGAACAGACAGAGACAGGCATATTAAGAATGAAATTTATCATAACCTAAGTTGAAAATTATAAAGTATAATAATAAAAATAATAACTACAGTAATGTTATAAATAAAAAAGGATATCCATGCATTCGAATTGAACTATAAAAATATTAAAAAATTATATGGAAAAATATTAATAGAAGCAAAAGGAAAAAGAATTTTCTCTATCTAATTTCGCACCGGAAATTGTGTTTACGATTATATCGTGCCCATTTCTGCAGTTATGGATATTTGTATGTATATAATATAACATATACGCGAAGCATGGTGGGCGTTTAGCATATGCGGGTCGACAGACGTTGGACGATGGTACCATAAAAAATGCTGACGTGATAAAAATTGTGACGAAGGAAGAGAGCAATAGACTTAATACTTTAATATGAAAGTCCACACGAACACACACACACATACAGACCGCAATGATTGCAGAAGAGGGTGTTTATTGTGATAAAATATTATGAGGAAAGTAATAAAGGGGACAGTAAAGGTCAATTAAACAAGAAATACAATCCACTTTATTGTTAGATTTCGATATCAACGTTCATGTTGAGTTCTATGTGAGGATCTAGGGTTTAAGCTATTAACAGATAAAATAAGTTATATTGGTGATGACTTATTGATAGATCATATTATTGATACCCGTTATGGAAACGGACATACGTTATGGAAAATAGGAGTGGAATATAATTTATTTCCGTACAAATTATTGCAATAATTATTTTTCAGTGGATTTATTCTTTTATTATTTATATTATTTGTTTCTATTTATTTCTCATTGACGGTACAATAGTGCAAATCTCGAGACCATAAGCCTAATTAGAATTATACTCTTATGTTGGGGTTATTTGACAACTTCATTGTAAATATTTTCATTGCAGAAGTTGCAAAAGTTTTCTAAATAATATCTATCATTTCATGACTCAGTCCTAAAGCTTCCATGCTTGCAGCTAAGCTCCTATGAAGAATTCCTACACTGGATACAACATTTGGCACGATATGCATTAATTTTAACCTCCATTGCGCTTCAATTTCTTTAGCACGTTCAGTGTATTTATTCAACTTCGCCATATAGGCTTTCTCAATACTTTTACTAAGCGGCACTGCTAAGTATGACTGCTTTGTTGACTTGTCAATTACGGTTAAGTATGGTCTGTTGTGCTTCCTTCTATGTACTGCGTAAATAGTTTACTTTCCACCGAAGTAAATTTTCGTGCTATCTGCTTCGATAATTAGCCTTAACTCATATAAATAGTATTTCGAGTGTTCTGGGGTTATATTATTTACTTTTAGAATTTCAATATGCATTATTTTAGCCACGTTGTTATGCCAGCCAGCTAAGGTAATCATTCCGGATTAGCGTTGAACACGCTGATATTTTGTGGTCCGTAGTTTCACAGCGCGTGCAACATCCTTTACACGCGTCTTCGTGGGCACTCGATTGCTTGGCTACAACTAAAGTACTTTCTAGTTAGATGCATCTTGTCCGGGGTTGCAAGTATTAACCTCTTCATTTTCGAGTAACTACTTCCATTGGTTGTCTATTCGTTTGACATTTTTTCGTCAACATTCTGATTGCATGACGCATGGAAGAACATCCCATGCAGGGGTTTCGCAGCTTCTGGAGCCAGTTCTGGATCTTTTGGGAGTTAGTTCTTTGCATTAGTTGAGAAACCGACCATTCCAACCAATCTCACAGCTCTGATTAGATTTGAGTTGCCCGCTTTCGAATGAAAATATTGGCGGATTGCCGTGATTTGTTCCTCATGCAGCAGCTGACGTCCGGTCAAACCTATATCATCCGGTCAAAATCGCAACTATCACGGTAGGGTCATTATTTGTACACAGTATTTCGGAAGATATACCTCATATTTTGTGAGGGTAGTCCTTATCTTTCCCTAAATAGTTGCGAGTTCTGTAGCAGTCCAGTAAATAACTCCGAAGCTACAGGTTAGCACAGGTAGGACGTTTGTACTTATGGCTTTCAAATAAGTTTTTCTATTCATATGGGCCTTAACGAGTTCGCGCAAGCTTTCCTACCGTTTCCCACCATTTACTCTCTGAGGTTATTCCTCAGATTTACTTGGCCGTACTGTAGGGCCACAAAATCGAGAATTCCACGTCCGCCTTCCTGTTGTGGCCAAATACAGCGCTCAACTGCGGATGGTGGTGGTGGTATAGATGCTTCACTAGCCTTGCTCTAGCATATGTCGAAAGTTGATCAATATCTGTGTTCGCCCATGTTATAATACCAAAAGAGTAGGTCAATATAGACATGGCCAAGGTGTCAATGGCTCTACAAATGTTCCCAGCATTCAGATTGGATGAGAGGTTCTTGTTTAACCCCAAGTTAAATTGGTACCGTCTATTTTTCTTTTAGCTGTAAAATGTCAAGTTACTTATAGAACTGATCAGACCATAAATTCTTTATTTGGTTCTCTTCGTCAAGTATTTGGTTCCCCTCGACCCCTCGTGAAGTATCGAACGTTGCGCTCCATAAGATGCCCGTTTTTAATGTGCACCATCTTCCATTTTTCGATGCCAAACTCCAAAGTTTAAGGCTGCGATACATCCGATAATACTCGGATTTTATAAGCTTCAACAATCCTGATGAAGTATTAATGGGACACCGAATCGGACGCCCTTTTATAGTCGATAAAAGTCATCCATACATTTCGCTTCCTCTTCAAGGGCAGTCCAGCTACCAAAGCATCTATTATTATTATTATTATAATTATAATTATTATTACTGTTATCATTATTATTATTATTATTATTATTATTATTATTACCGTGGTTATTATTAATATTACTGCTATTAGTATTATTTTGTATTTATCACCTAATACATACATATACACATATAATATATAAATATATCGTGATTCATATCACTCAAAGCAGAATATACGCCATTCTTCATGGCGTTATACCGTAAGTGACGCTATTAATCATAATGCGAAACTTTGATAACGATTAATTAAAGCGGAAAGAGTTTTTTATTACGAGATAATAAAACCATTCAAACTCTTTGAACAATAATTGTAGCTGTCGCACGCCAACAACGCCCACATTGATTCCAAGGCCATATTTACGTAAAATGCAGGGATTTTACATAATTCGAATTCTACGACTTCAATCGATACCGACAATTATTTCTTACAGTGAAATTTCTTCTTTTATCGGTAAGCATTTAAATACTTAAAATCATGCATGCATACAGTATATTTACGTACAATAGATAATACATACGCATAGATTATTATGTGGGATGGGGATTTTGTAATTATTGATGTTGTTGCTGGTGATACAGAAATATTTCAACAATTTGAAAACTAAGACATCACCAATTATAACTATTTCAAATGCACATACTATAATTCATTATTCATAATGAAAATTAAACACATAATATAATACTTATAATATACTTATAATATTATTAAAATAAAATAAATAAATACATATAATTATATTCTAATCGTTAGGATCAAATTTCTTTCTAATAATGATAACCAGCCGAAGGATATAAACCACAAAGGTTGTGCAAATATTGCGATAAAACTAGAAAAGAAGACGATGACTGTCGCCGAAATATCACGTTTGACCCTCACACCTTACGAATACGTGTTACGAATATGTATAATTAATAATTCTAATAAATTCTGATTTGTTATAATGACTAATTTTTGTATCAAAATGAACGTCCAAACTTAGCTATGCTAACAAAGAGCAGTCTTAAGGAGCTACCAAATCTACTCATTGAAACTAAAAGTTTATGCGTCCGACCAACCGGGAGGAGTTGATAAAATTGTATAAGCGTTCAGGTTTGCGAGTGTGTATTAATTTATTTAAAAATATAAGTTTCATATATTTAAAAAAATTAATCACAGTACAATTTAATACCACGAAGGCATATTCAGAAAAGTGATCTAATTTTTCCTTTTTAAAGACGTATCTGGCTAGATTATTTATTAATAACTGTAGCTTTTTAGCGGAGCCGACATCCATATTTCCATATACCAGTTCGGCATAAGTTATAATGGGGCAATAAAGTTTTGCACTAGATTTTGTTTAGTTTTCATGGGGATAAAATAGGATGAACATATAGTTTTCTTAGAATAATGTAGCATTTATTAATACTCATGTTAATGTGATCCGAACTGCTCAGACTTTGACTAACTAAAAACCCTAAGACCCTAACCCTAACCCTTTGACTAACCTCATTGTAGTCATATACCTAATATACCTAATATTTCACTCAAACGGTTTGAGGGGTAACAATTCATTAGCTTTACAGCATTTACGCCAAACCCAGAATAGTCTAATAATTTTAGTAAAAGAACACTGCGATTAACACAATCGAATACGTTTACAAAATAGAATAAATGATTAGCAAAAGGATAATATCGTTAAAGCAAAATGAATTTTATTTTATGTTTCTAATAGATATCACAATGAGATATAATCGATATAATGAGAGAAAGATTATCTATCCGTCATAACGTTGACATTAAGAGATAACAGTAAAGACTGAGTGAGATTATAAGCATATATGAAGCGATTGATGAGGACAGGGGTAAAAATATTCGATTCGATTTTATTAAAATACATTCATTGCGAATTAGTACAAAAATGCATCATCAATGAAAAAATTATTGCCACGTTAACTGTATACATAAAGAGAGAGAGAGAGAGAGAGACGAGTACTTGCTTTGTAACGAAAGAGAGTCGACAGCTGAAGTGGGTGTGCCCGAGAGAAAACAAGCAATTCTACACAGTCAGGCATTACACAATCCGGGATATAAAAAATACTACAATCATTGACATTATGCTTCAGAAGTTGGTGAGAGAGGGCGAGATAGAGAGGAATGAGAAATAAAAATCGCAGAGAAAATGGAGAGTACGAGTAACTAACAATAAGAGAAAGAGTTATGAAAAAAGAGAATTAATTCCCATTCACAGGAAGGGTGTCAACATCAGTGTTGCCCTTTTTCTTCATTTTTTGTATGCATTTACTATGATTCACTAAATTATTTTCTTAAAATTATGTTTGTTATTTTTCCCTTAATTTGTCTTGTTTTTGTTTACACAATGAAATTATTTTTGAAATTAAAAAATTACGTCAAATTAGTAATGTTTGTGTCAAATCACGCCACGTCTAGTGACTAAATCTCATATATATTACAATAAAAAAGTATAAAAATAATATACAAATATACAAATAATATACAAATAAATAAATAAAGACGAGGGGAAATATAAAATTGCCGTTATGAATCAATGTAACAATTAAAATTAGTAACAAGTGTAAATTAGTATCAAAAATGTTACTATTTCGGTTCAGAAATTAAACATTATTGACATTGCGGAAAACAACGACAACTAGATAACAAGCAGATTATTTTATGAATTTTTACTAGAGATTTAAACATAAAGGACTGAAATTAACTTCAACGTTGCAAAATTAACTGAGAGATACTGATCCACTGAAACAATCGCGGTGGCGTTATACAAAAAACATGTCAGTCCAATTGGTTAAAAAAGCGAAAACGAAAGACAGAGAAGAGGCAGTAGGAAAAACGATAAATAGAATGACTCTCTCACGGAGACGAGAGAAGATAAATAAGATGAAATGTCATTTCAATTGGCGATATCTCATTTACTGTATTTCGTCTTTTGTTTTTACAATAACAACTATAACAAAACCGCTATGATAAGCAAAAGCTTTGTCCACGTAGTCAAAGAAAAGTGAAAACAACTACTGACAGCAACAAACTATATCTTTAAATGGTGGAACTAAAAGATTTGCGAATGACCCTTCACGTATATACACAAAAGAACCGTTGGAAATATGACGCGTCAAAACACAACACCAGAAAAGCCGAGCCGCTTCACTACACCATCACCCATGAAAAACCTCAGACTAGCCCTTTTGAAAAAAATCACGAGACAGTGGTTTTTCCTTCCTTGTTTTTTGGCTACGCATTATTTTATATATACATAAAAAACTTGTACACAGCCTAGAAATCTCGCAAAAAATTCATTCCAACCTACTAACGTCATAATCATATTCAAGAATTTATTCTATAAACATAATAACTGACGCTTTTCACGATATTGCTTAAATATATTCGCTTTTTTTCTATCAAAAACAATAAATTTTAGATTTTGATTTTATGAAAAAAATCTCATAGATACATATTCGCACTCACTTACACACTCACACATTCGGAACCGCACGACCGTAAGCAAATAAGAGAAAACACTGCAGTGTCTTACGAACAGATGATTTCAACAGAAGCGAGCTGATATTTCATTTTAATTTGAAGTCAATTAAGAATTTTTCTACTTCGTTCATTTAATATAAAAAATATATTTATTTTATGTCTTTCCCGTCTAAGATATTTATCTATACCTGCGACGAAATGCACATTAATTCATCCGGAGTGCATTTGTGTGGAGTCGATGGAGATGAATCCTCATCCACAAAGCCACTACTATGAAATTGAACCTCGTGTGTGGAATATCCGCGACTGGAGGGATGGATATTGAGGAAACTGAAGTCAGGAGGAACTGGTAGCGGAAGATTCTGGAAGTTGTGCACGGGCTATTTTATTTTTATAATTCCTTTTTTCTTTGTTGCAAAATCACCCACAAAAATGATATAGACGATAGATTTTTTCACTTTATACACTTACAGGCATTCACATGCAAGAGCACTTTTCCATCACAGAAAAAAACAACGAACGTTATGCCACGCAGTTGAATCGTTCACCACCAACAAAACGACCACGACGATCCATCAACCGCCCCACCAATTTTAAGTCCGATGAATTGCTCGCTTTCGACGATGATAAAAATGACGGTGATTAAATTAAATTTATTATAATTATTATAACAAGAACTGGGCACAAGCAAATCAAGTTAATAACAATTAATAATAAAAATTTTATGTGATTCGAGTGAGCAAAAAATTGTGAGCGTCGAAGGCAACCCTGCAGCAGCTGATCTCAGAGACGACTGACGGATGAGACGGAGCCGCCGCCTTGAATTCTATACAACTCTACTTGATTCGCTTGACTTGCTCTTTCGTTGATTGCGCTCTATCCAACGACGCCGAAACGTTTGGAGAGAAAATGAGAAGCGAGAACTTAGTTTAGCATCTCAGTGAGCAAGTAAAAAACTATTCTCTGTTTTATGAGAATATCTTTCTCCCCATTTACCGCCCCCTGAATTACAAAAGCAAGTTTCTTCTAAAAGTTAAAGAAATTAGACAAAATCAGAGAACGCCGAGAAACATAAAAAGAGATAGAGGATTTATTGTAATCATTGAAGAAACGAGAGAATTCTAAAAAGTGTATGTTCCCGTAGTTCGTTCAACAAAAATTAAAACAAAAACCCTTATCGTTAGTAATATTACTCAAACACATATTATTGAGATCTCATATGTTTCAAACAGTGGAAGATTTATATGCGTTTCGGTAGACAAATCATTCAGTTAGTGGTGGTGATTAGTTGCCAAACATCATAAAATTAATGCTCGCTGGAAAAATTTTGGGTTTTATCTTTAATTTAGATGACCAAAGTTCTTTATTGGTCGTCCCTAACATTCAGCACCGCTCACCAAGGTATGTGCAGAACGAAGGGGTTTCGGGAGCAATGCTACGTAAATTCATAGTTTTCGGCGACGTAGATTTTATACTCAGAGGATGTAAGTCCAGATTCTTTTCTGAATGGAGTGAATTCAACCACTCTCTTTAATTTGATACCTTGATAGTTCATTAAAATTGGCTGCCTGCCTGATAGGACGATTTTTATGATTGCATCTTAAAAGGCTTTCTTAAATTTGTGAACACCGACCTAGAGTTCCTCAAAACAGCTATTTTCCTTGTCAGATTTTAGCTAACAATGTATTTGCAAGTAATAAACATTTTTATAAACCATAAAATTTTTAATAAATTATAAATATCCAAAACCTGCGATTATAAATAATATTTTGAACTGATAAGTTGAAGCCCATTATGCAGAATTTAATAAAGAGAGGGAAACACGAAAACAAGAACGAGAGTGAGGTAGAGAGAACAAGGCGAGAACTGTCAGTAATGCTAGAAACAGACAGAACATTTACCGCGATATTGGTCTCAGCAATATGTCAAAAATCCACAGAAAAGCTACGAAATATTCTATTTTAGTCGTGGTCGCTGATTTCATTCTTTTTCTCTTTTGTAATTGAAATCGAACTTGGCAAATCATAAAAAAATTTACTCTCTTTCTCTCTCTCTCTGTCTTTATCTTACCATCCTCTCTATATTCAAATTATTGACTGCAAAATTTTGACCAATGTCGCGAAAGATTTTCCATTTATTTCCAGCATAATGAAGCAATCAGAGAAATCGAATCAAGAGGCGAGAGAAACTTCTGAGTAACTAAACACAGAATAAATAAATACATTGCCCGGTATTTTTATGAAATATCTCAGCAATTCAAAAATTGTTTGCGTTATTCAGCTATTGCTGAATCTTTTAATTTTCATTTCAATATTCTCATAAATTTATTAATTAGCTTGATAAGTTTTTGTGTCATATACGGAATCCAGTATACTGAAAAACCATTTAATACTTTAATACTGCTTTAGCATTGCGTTTGTTGTTGTTGCATTACAAAAACAGAAGTAATAATAATGTAGAATACCTAATCGATAAATAAGTAACATTTTTTCATATCAGAAAAAAATATGGCTAAAAGTTAAAGGTAAAACTTATTGCCAAAAAAACCCATAAAATACCCGAAAGTCAGAGGAGATAAATCTGATAAATAAATCTGATATATATATATATATATATATATATATATATATATATATATATATATATATATATATATATATATATATATATATATATATATATATATATATATATATATATATATATATATATATATATATATATATATATATATATATATATATATATATATATATATATATATATATATATATATATATATATATATATATATATATATATATATATATATATATATATATATATATATATATATATATATATATATATATATATATATATATATATATATATATATATATATATATATATATATATATATATATATATATATATATATATATATATATATTATATATATATATATATATATATATATATATATATATATATATATATATATATATATATATATATATATATATATATATATATATATATATATATATATATATATATATATATATATATATATATATATATATATATATATATATATATATATATATATATATATATATATATATATATATATATATATATATATATATATATATATATATATATATATATATATATATATATATATATATATATATATATATATATATATATATATATATATATATATATATATATATATATATATATATATATATATATATATATATATATATATATATATATATATATATATATATATATATATATATATATATATATATATATATATATATATATATATATATATATATATATATATATATATATATATATATATATATATATATATATATATATATATATATATATATATATATATATATATATATATATATATATATATATATATATATATATATATATATATATATATATATATATATATATATATATATATATATATATATATATATATATATATATATATATATATATATATATATATATATATATATATATATATATATATATATATATATATATATATATATATATATATATATATATATATATATATATATATATATATATATATATATATATATATATATATATATATATATATATATATATATATATATATATATATATATATATATATATATATATATATATATATATATATATATATATATATATATATATATATATATATATATATATATATATATATATATATATATATATATATATATATATATATATATATATATATATATATATATATATATATATATATATATATATATATATATATATATATATATATATATATATATATATATATATATATATATATATATATATATATATATATATATATATATATATATATATATATATATATATATATATATATATATATATATATATATATATATATATATATATATATATATATATATATATATATATATATATATATATATATATATATATATATATATATATATATATATATATATATATATATATATATATATATATATATATATATATATATATATATATATATATATATATATATATATATATATATATATATATATATATATATATATATATATATATATATATATATATATTCGTTTGTGAGTGCTTGTGTGTGTTGCGTATGTACGTATTTCTTTCACATTTTGGGGTTGAAACTCGAGTTACAGGCAATGATGTGGTGGTGCGACGTTTTCAAATTTGATGGTGATAAGAATAATACACAAGGGCGATATAATTCTTGAAAATACCATTAAAGTCAATGAGAAGACTACGGAGTAAATTACCCTGCCGGTACATTTCTATTTTATAAATAAATATGTATCACACTTCTCATTTTTTCGCTTCCACTCTTTTATTACTTAGAAGAAAATCAAAAAGAATTTCATTAAAAAAGTGGGTGGGGGGCGTAAACTACAACGCCGTAATGATTATGAAAACGATAAAAAACCCATAAGATGATCGTTATCTGAACTGTTTCATTTCAAGAATTGCTCGAATTACTTCCAGAAATTGCTTTACTGACTTATGTATCTTTTTTTATTGAAGATCTTTTATTTACAAAAGTTAAGAAGAATTTCTACTTTTGCAATAAGTGTATAAAAAATACTATAAACAAAAACACATTAAAAAGAAATCAGGAATAATCATTTATTTCAAATTATCACACCCGTTTATTATTTATACGAACATATACGAACTGCTTACAAATTTCTTATCTTTAACTGATTGGTTAAACAAATAAATGAATATATATCACGAAGCCACTCATTATAATGGCCTTGTGCCTAATAATAACTCCAGGGCTTCCTCTAGTTGAGACGACTGATTAAAGTCAATTCAAAGAGTGCAAGAGCGTTATCGACTACGATGCAACTGCAATTGCATATTCAGCATTTGAAATAGCCTACGCTTCTGGGAGAAATCTGTCATTTTCACAGTAAAAATAAAAGAAGTGTCATTGATAATATTTCTCATTTCTGGTGCACTTGAAAATAATTGATCCTTAACGCTAAAGGGAATCCAAAACCAAACAAATTTTCAAATAAATTTATTTAGACGCCCGAGTATATTTAAAATAATATAATCATAAAAGATAAATTCAAGATAGAGTTTAAAGCAAGAAAAAGAGCAATGTTTACAATGTAATTACTTTGCTTCTTCGTTCGAAGACTCAAAACTGAACAATGCTTTATAATTTTTCCGTTTTTTCATAAACTAGTTTTAAGACAGATAGTCGAATTGTTGCGAAAAATATTTAATTAACCCTCCCGATTGTGAATTCCGTTCCGTCTTCCCGATTGTAAAAATTAAATTCCGTTCTCGATTTTTAGGCAGCAAACTTATTACCGGGCACATAATGCGTGGTAACGCAAATGTACTAATTTTTAGAGTGTATGAAGGTCATTGAATGCAGAATAGATCGTAATAATAGTTGTTCAGAGTGTTCAGCCATGTTATTCGTGAGTTACCTTCATATATCTCTTAAGAAATGCTACAATTTGACTCCCATAATGATTACTAATCACGGACCTTATTAATTTCGCATTGTAATCCAGTATTTATCAGCGTACTTCACGGTATTTCTATGGATTTCTCATTTCTACGCACAAAAAATTTCTCAGCTTTGTGAGTATTTTAAATGGTAGAAGATATTGATTAAAGGTATTGATTAAATTTCGATATTATAAATATTCTTTCGTGTGTGCGTCATTTAATAAAAAGTAACGCAATGATTTGGGAAGCACGAAGAGTTAGCAGGTCGTTTTTGATAAGAAATTTTAACATAAAAATTCGACCATGCCAGCGTATATAACGGCAATTTCTGATCTAAATTATATGAGTTTATATCTATCTATATAATTGCACCTTTGACGTAACTATTCGTTAATAAAACTGCTTACATTGTTAGCAAATCACTCTGATACCGAGAGTTCATTGAACCAGTTGTTAACCAATTCCAATTCCGTACAAATAATGACTATTTAATGTTTGCAGTTAAAAGAGGTAAAATATTGAATAGCTAAATAAATACTAGAGGATTAAATAAGTCTCGGAGCTAGTGTTTCGAACAATTGTAAAAAAACATAAATATTCTATGGAAAATTTTCAATTGGAAATTAATTAAAGCTTACTGCTTAGACACACATTAAATTTGTTTTTATTTAATCGTAAATAAATTTATCTTACTTCTAAGTCATATCGATGAATGTAAATTTCAAAGAATTTTATATCTATCCATTAAAATGCAACATAATTAGAATCCGATTGAGAACGTTCTCCCTTCGATTACTTTACTCACATGAAAAAAGAATTATCAATTAAAACAATTCTTCCTATTATCTCAAATTCAGGAAGAAAACCCAAATTCAGCTTGGTTTTATCAGCTGTAGCTGACTCTGTTACGCTGTCAGCGAAAGTAATTTGATGCCGAACAGAGGGAGACATACGCTCGAGTGTAATCTAATGGATATAAGGAAACATATGACGACCTAATGAAACATGCATTAGAATAATTAATTAAGAGATTTAAATGAATTGAATGAGTTTTTATTTTTATTTCTCAGCTAGGATAAATTCGATGTAGCCTGATCAAAATATTTGACAAATTTTTCGAGCTCATCCAATCAGCTTCGATGCAGTACTCAATTCTTTAATTGGGTTTGACACTTAAATTGCAATCAGAGGTTCTTATTCATGTTCCATCGAACGAAAGTAGAAAGGAAGCACTTGATTCTCATATTCAGTACACGTTTAATATACTCCACGTATTCCTATAAAAAGCAATGCGCAGTGAGGAATGCTTTCTTTCAAACCAATTATCATAAGTTCATACAATACAGGCTACGTTCTCGGACAGTGGCACCACTTAAGAACTAATGTCGTACGTACTTGAAAGTTTCTCCAAAACCGAGAATACCTTGAAATAGCCCACGTTAATACGATAGGGAAGACATTAATATTAGCTTTGAAATCAAAGGGTGTCTCAATTAAATTAATGACGATTATTCCAGCTGAAATAGTTATTACATTTGGAATTATTGTATTTGTAAAAATATATTTAGCATATATATATATATATATATATATATATATATATATATATATATATATATATATATATATATATATATATATATATATATATATATATATATATATATATATATATATATATATATATATATATATATATATATATATATATATATATATATATATATATATATATATATATATATATATATATATATATATATATATATATATATATATATATATATATATATATATATATATATATATATATATATATATATATATATATATATATATATATATATATATATATATATATATATATATATATATATATATATATATATATATATATATATATATATATATATATATATATATATATATATATATATATATATATATATATATATATATATATATATATATATATATATATATATATATATATATATATATATATATATATATATATATATATATATATATATATATATATATATATATATATATATATATATATATATATATATATACATTCCGAATTTGACATTCCGAACAGTGTTACTAAATTTAACTGTAATTAGGTGACGTCATTGAAACGTGGAACCGATGGCAAGAAAAAGATAGAGGGAAGAAAGATACTAAAAAGGGAGAAAAACACAGACGTAATCGGTGAAATCGGACCCCTATTTTCTGTCTCTACTCTAAATAATCAGAAAACTTTTATAAAAATCGGAGCAAAGCTTCGAGTTTTTGTTTGGTTCTGCTTTGGTCCAATTCATGCAATTTATTAAAGAGAAATAACACCACGAAGTGACTGCACTGCATAGGAAGTAAAATCTATTTCAATAGTCCTTTTGTCCTTTCAACTTGTTACCACTTGTTACCAAAGCAACAATTCAATTCTGTTCGATAGATGAAATCGAATTAAATAAAGCGAATAACCGAATTTGGTCAAAATTTTTCACTTAGGAGGCTGCAAAGGGAAGGAAAGACAGAATATACTGCTGCGATGCTGCGATGCTGCTTTACCGCAACTTATAATTTAACGGTTGGGTGAAAAGTGTTAAGTGGGTTTCCCACAAAATATTCCTAGAATTAAATTTCTTAGGGAAGAAAAACTGATAATTCAAACTTAAACAAAATGTAATTTAACTTATGCTTCTTCGTTTCGAAATACTCGAAAATAGTTTTCTAGAGAGATTCTAGAGAGGATTGAAAAAAACTGTGAAAGGACAATGTTATATAACTACTGCCAAATCAACTGTTGAGATTTAATTAAATATCATACGAGCAATTTGAAGAATTTCGACGAATCTATTCCCCTCCCATACCCTTCAAACCGCTCTCATCAATCGTTCAATGTTTTACTTAGTGAAACGACGCCCTCGATACTACGTACTTCATTTTTTGAAACGGACTTTTTTTCATAGAGTTATAAATAAATTCCAAAGAGGGATTTATATTCAGTTCTCTTGTTTGTACCCATTTAATTTTTTCGAAAAAATAAAATACATTCCACACAGAAATTAAAATTAGGCGCGTCGGCCTACGTTTAATGGAATACTATGATAATAAAAACACAAAACAAAAAAAAGTAATTGGTTATATATACAATGTTTATCGGGTGAATAAACTGCAATTCAGGACTACATTTGCTGATTGGTTTCTAAGGATTAGACTATTAAACTTAAAATTATTTTTATATCAAAACAGCTTGACTTTTTACGGATTTTCATTTCTTTATACAAAAAAGAATTTGCGTAACAGAAAGATTTGATTTTCTCAAACTTGTTTTAACACATTTCTAGCGATCAAAGTAATCCTTTATTTATATTCGGTTGATTAAAACTTTTTTTAGTTTTTTAGTTACACACAAATGAACTTTCGCATCAAAATCATTTAGCCACGTAAAGGAATAAAATAAAATAATAATTCTGCATCAGGATTAAAATAATATAAATAACATCCTTGTGGTCGTCATTTCATCACGGGAAACTTACCCATCGTACCGCAAATTAAATAAAGTCGACATTTGGTGAGAGCACAAATTTCATATGAAACATAACGCGAACCTTATCTCATGTGGGCGTTATTTCACGGAGTTATGAATTTATTATCAATTTCAGCTCGAAATTTTTGTATGGCTTTATTTTATGACTTCATTTTTTACATCGGCAATTGTGCAGCTTAACACCATTAAATTTAATGTGCGAGATATCATTAGTGATCATTAAATAATTATGACAACACTTAATTGAACATAAGAGGCTGCACAGTGGCCTGTTTTTTGGACTATTACACATACACTCAAGACTCTATACTTGTACTCAAATGAATACGAGTGAAATCATATTCTAGAAACAATTGAGATACACAGTTTTCTTTATAAAAACGTTCTTTATAAAAAAATTATTCTAAAGAAATTAATCGTAATGCTTCGAAAAATAATAAAAATTAACTTGTAGGAATTCCAACCATTTAATTAAAATAAAAATTAACTTTCCTATAAAAGGGAAAACAATTTTTCACCGCAACTTCCATAAATTCCCAAAACATTAAAAAAATTTACAGTCATTTAAAAGCTGAAGTAGATTTAATTTTATTGCCGAGCATTTTCTTTATTGTTCGTTCATTAATACTATATTCCCGTGCTCATCTTTCAAAACGATTACATGAAGGGTACGAGAAACGAAAGCTTGTATTGAATCTGAAGCGAAACATGAGAAATGACTACGAGAACTAAACGAGCAATGAAAACATGAACTAAACGTGTAACGAGTAGCGAAGCACATTATCGGCTAAGAAGTGAACAAAACGAGCAGCGAAACTGAAGAATTAACGAGTACATAAGCGAAACGAGCAACGAGTATATAAATCAGTACGAATGAAAATGAGAGATAAGCTGGATCGAACGTGCTATGATGAGGTTAATGTGACGAAACTCTTCTTAAAATAATTTATATATATATTCTAATAATGAACGTCTTAACCATTACTGGCTTCGGATCTTATTGTCACTGCTGTTGTGATTGTTGTTGTTATTATTGCTAGTGTCAGTTTTTTTTTGTT
Organism: Physocephala rufipes; assembly: GCA_963966595.1. Taxonomy (NCBI): domain Eukaryota; kingdom Metazoa; phylum Arthropoda; class Insecta; order Diptera; family Conopidae; genus Physocephala; species Physocephala rufipes. Next base: position 24,194,247 of record OZ016503.1, read on the forward strand.
CCTTACTGCGTTGTCCTGCATAACGCATTGTACGACTTAATGTAAAAGACACTAGTGGTGGGAATCAATTTTGAATTTTTGTCACGTTTGACATAAAATTTGAGATGAATGAAAAGTGTCTTTCGCAAAGAGTGAATTATTTTCCATCTCATACCGCTGATAGCATGTGTAAGATTCTTTATTTATACCCTACACCCGAAGGAATAAGGTATATTACGTTTGTAACTCATCAAGGGAGGAGCGGTTTGCAAAAGTGTATATATTAGGACACCGAAACATCTCTTGAGTCAGTTTAGTCTTGTCCGTTTGTGTGTCTTTCCATGTGTCCGGAAAAATCAAGATTTAGGATGACCGGAATTGCGGGATAGAAGCTCCTTGCTATTGAAAGTAGACGAAATCGGGTTCGGACCACTCCTACTTCTCATATATAATGCAAATATATCTACATATATTGTTCACTTTTAATATTTATAGACGTTGGATAACAAAATTCTATCCTGGAACTCACACACCAATATGAAATAATTCTGAAAAATTTACGTTTTCCGCTTAACGGGACCACAATTACAAAGAACACCGCATTACTGAAAAACGATGGAGGTATTATCATGAAATGTACCATGAAGATTATCCGTTATTATGAATTGTTTAGTTTGCTGAAATCTTATAGTCGAGATTTCAGCCTAAGGCACCATCACCAAATGTCTACCGAAAAATTGGTGCGATACGCCCACTATTATACTCCACTATGTGTTGACGTTTTTGAGAATAATTGTTTTGAAAATAATCTGGTCTGGTCTCGTCGAACTAAATTAACCAATTTAAAGAAAATCTAGCATTAAAAGTGACTTGAACCGGCCATTGAATGTTAGGATCAAACTATAAAATTATATCAGGAGTGTAGGGTATATAAGTTTCGGTTAGCGCAAAATTCCTGAAATTTCTCCCTTCATTATTACCGTTACTTTTTTCATATTTCATCGTTGTTATTAATGTTATTGTTTTTAGTCTTTAGTATTTATAGGATTTCGCTCGATATTTAGTATTAAAGACATCCGTAGAGAGAAGGACGTATGAAAAATATTTCAATGCGTCTTTGACGGATGTGACGTTGGGTATGACGTACCAAAAGGAAGAGAAATTCTTTTGTTCATTTATTTATTCATTCTTTCATTTATTTCTGATTTTGAGAATTTTTCTAATCCTAAAGGGCGTTTACGAGGTCACGTAATTCAGAGAATGAGGAAATCGTAAAATACTCATGGGAGTCAAATTTATCGTTTAGAGATCATTTGGCAATATGAGACAATATTTAAATAAAATTATGTTGTGAAATTCTGAAAGGGAAATAATGAGAAATAGGTGACAAATATTAAAGATAATCGGTAATCGATTTAATGACTCTGACGACATTAAAGCGATAATTATAAAAATATATTTTAGTTCAATTTTTTTAATTTCGTTTTATGATAATTCGTTTTTTCATCATAATTTTGTTTTAAGATAATTTATTGACCCGTAGCCTCCAAAAAATTTTCATAAATTAGAGTGAAAGAAGCTATGATGCAAAAATGAAGAAAGAACGCTTTCCTTTACTCCTCATGAAGTTTAGTAAAACTTGTTTATAAAATCGTGTTGGCGGAGGGGGAAGGTGTGGATTGCGAACTCGAAAAAGTTTATTGCCCTCGGTACGCTGACGGAAAAGTTCAAAAACGTTACGCATAAAACTTTAACTCAATAAAGAGAACAATATCTGCTTTCTCTCTATTATTGCTTTTGTTGCAGATGCTGCTCTTGAGACAATTTGGACCACTTGCAGTTCGTTCTTAAGTAATAAGCACGTCGTTGCGAACAAAACCTTAGTTTAATATGCACACATAACCGCACACAGAGACGAAACACATATACACAAAAATGCACACATATTTACATCTAATTCATACATCCGAGATGCATTTAAAAGCTTGTAAAATATTTAGAGCTCATGTTCGGGATGTTATCGTACGCGGGCAAAAACAACTAGTGAGAACGCTATCTTCAGCCTGGCCGAAGCTTATATATTCTATTCCCGAATCTCTTGATAACAACGTTTAAATAAAATGTCGGCGGGTTATATAAATGTATTATATACTCATATTTAAATTATATTTACATTATAACCAGCCTGTGATGAGACAGAACATTCGTGCCAAATTTCATGGTGATAGCTTTATTTGTTTTTTGTAGTCGTGATTTTTGCCCGTAGAGGGTGTGCCACGCCCATTTTGTGAAACAGTTCTACTTGAGGCGTGGGCGTGGCAGTAGTCCAATTTCACCCACTTTCAACAGCACCCACCTACGATGATTGGAAATATTTGTGCCAAATTTCATGGCAATATCTCTATTTTTACGCCTGTACGCCTGCGCGAATTCTGTCTCTAGTGGGCGGACCACGCCTATTTTTTGGGTTATATTTTCAAACGAGGTAGTAGACTCGGATATACAGTTCCACCTTTATGTTCATACTCGGACCTGAGAAATATTTTAATAATTTGGGATGACACCGCGCAAGATTTAATTGAATAAATTTTTAATTATTCAATTAAATAAGACACCGAGTCGTCTGAATTATTCCTGCAACTTCAAAGATGTTGCCAAGAGCTTCCTTCAAATTCTTAATTATGAGTTATGAGTGTTTTCACTACAGGATATCATTAAATAAAACTGCATGAAAATAAAACTTATTTTTTACTCTGTATGACTTCGAGTTCACGCACGGCAGTTAATTTCGTATTGTTCTTAAAATATTGTAGTCCCGAGAATATCTTAAAAACAATTTAATTGAGCACTCAAAACGTTTGGGGAAGGGTGTAAAAGAGAATAAATAAGTAAGAAAATTAAAATATCAAATTAATTAAACATCAAATTCTCAATTAATTATCTAGTTTAATCAATTAATTATCAATTAATCAATTAGTTATCTAGTTGACAAAATCCAAAAGAATGATAATTTTGCAACATTCTTTCAGTTATGAAATAAATATTCAAACCTCGGGAGACTTTGTCAGAATTAAAAGATAATTGGCCACTAGAATTCCTCCGGCAGACGAACGATTTCGCATTGCCGTGAGAATTTCATTGGCTGAGAATTATAATAATTCAGCGGCGAATGACCTTCAATTATACAGGATTATAGTATTACATCGCTAGGAAAGCAATATAGAAACACACTAGATAATCAAGATTTTGTAGCATAGTGTTTTGTTGCTTCGAGATTTTGCAAGATGAAATTTTATCGCTTCAGCAATTTGTTGTTCATTTTGTTGTTCAGCATTTCGTATTTAGAGATATTTACTATTAACCTACATGTAATTATAATTAAAAATGCATAAAAAACTAAGCCCTGGATCACACACACCTTCGAGGATTATCGGGGACACATTCTCCAATTAATTGGACTACATTGGCCAAATTTTATATTTGAAGTCTCGTAATGCTCTCAAGTAGTTTTTTATCCAATTCTCTAAGCAGTTCTCTTTGTAGAAAGTTAATAATCTGTATGTGTGTGTGGGCGTGCATACTTCCACAACCGCTCTAGTAATCGATCACCGATTAGTGGCATTACTGAATTTAATTTATACATTTTCCCACATCAGTATTCTCCCTCTCAATTAATATTTTAAGTAAATTACCAGTTCTATCTAGGTATTCATCATTTCATCTTACCTCATTCCCGATCTCATTCTACCACTTGAAAATCCATTCATAATTCATTCACTTTTACTCGAATTTCATCGTTCATACAAATTCTCATAATTATTCAAAATGGTTAAAGTTGAGAAAATAATTCATCTAATTCCATCAAATGCGCCCAAACCAGCCACCACCTACGTCGCCGCCACTTCACTAATGATGTCGGTGCTTCAATTATGATGACGTCAGTCAGTTAGCGACAAGTATATTTCGTTGATTTTCGTAATAATCATGTGGTGAACTAATGCGTCAAAGTTAGTTTATCTGCATGATTTATTTCCTTTACCGACGCAGAATCAAACTGTGTCACTTCCACCCGCCTTCGTTAAAAGTTCTCCGGCTTCATTTAGTGCTTAGTTAAAGCAAGTTTCATTCATACCCAACCACACTGAAGTATCATAAAGCATACACTTATCTAAAGACCACTATGTGGGACGTATATATAGAAATTGTATTGGAAATACACTTTGGCTGTCATCGAATTCATCGTCAACGTTCTATAAGTAAAAATCTTAAGTGCGTTCATAGTCTGATCCTAATGGAATGCAACGGAGTTGAGGAATCGAAGGAGCTGGAATTTGTGGTAGAACTGCAACACATCCTCTTCTTCTCACATTTCTTTATCTGTTAACTTTCCTGTATTTTGCAAATAATTGTTGGCTGGTGGTTGTTTCTAAGTCGCGATAAAAATGTGAAATTATGTGAAACATTTTGCTGATGCGATCATAATCAAGCCACAGCCATCAGCGTTTGTAACTCAATTCAATTTTAAGATTCAGTCGTTCAAAATATTTCTTATTAAAACTCATTCATTCATTCGTCTATTCAACCAACCATCTATGAATTCATCCATCCTTTTTTCCCCCCAAAAAACTCTCCAAAAGTTCCAAGAGTTTCCCGTTGTTTCAGAACGTGACGTGACGACGACGCACTCGAGAAAGGTGAGTGTCTCTTAATCTACAGTTTAATTCACTTAAGTTTATAATTATTAAATTTATTATTTTCCAGAACTTACACCCTTTTTCGTTCTCTACGGGCTACTCAAAAATTTTAACTCTTTCCTTCTTCAGCAGAAGTCGCTTGTGAGAGCTGTTGCTTCTGACTCGCTGCCATCTTACTCGCATTTAATTATATAATTAAACAGACTTAATTTCAAAGGAAGTTCTCCTTCTCGATCTCTTTTGCTCTCCCCCTTCTGACTAGAAGAAAATGTCTGTTTCGAAGAAATTGTAGGGAAATGCAAAAGTTTTGACTAAGGAAAATTGTTCATTTTAAATTTTATTTAGTTTTTTGAACGTATTTCGCATTCAATACGTCTTAGCGTTCATTCGTCAACAAGTTGAAAACATAAAGTGTATTTTAAGTGGTAGTGAACAAAAACAACAATCACAAGTGATTTGCTTGAAAGCAAGGAGATAAGAAGGAGCGACTAACTGACGCTGAAAAGAAGCAAGAACAAGAAAAGGGAAAGAGAAACGATAAAATTATTTACAAAAGCAGGATTTGCAATTGCAAAAGTTACAAATTATTGGCGAAGAATTGTATAATTACGATGACACAGCGTAGCCGCCTCGCGTCGTTTTATCCTTCTTTTTCTCTCACCTAGTCTCCCTCTTAAACAAATTTCTTCGTAAGAATTTTCAAGAAGTTCCACTAAATGAACCGCAACATTTTCACTGATTTGTTGAAATAATTCAACAATTTTGAGAGCATTACAAAAACTACTACCCAAACATCTTTTCCCCAAAACTCCCCTTCGTGTCAGCTCAATAGTGACGGTAATCAATCTGTTTTCAATTTAAATTTATTCTAACTTCAAGTTAAAAATTTTATATATTTTCAAACTTCGCTATGTTGTCTTCAGGGATTGTCACTGATAAATTGATTAGAAACTAAAGAAAACTAATTCAATTTGATGACACTTCGAAACTCATTGAGAAATGTGATCGCGAAGAAAGTCTAACAGCACTTCAAACGAATCAACGGTATCATCGTAGATGAGCCCAACGAATGTCGGTGGGGCTTAATTGCACACCTCCTTGACATCACTTAAGTTATCCTCATAAACCCATAATGCGCATTATCCCAGAGAGTATCAGTTTCTTGGGGTTACGAAAGAATTTGACCTGACCATCTCTGGAGCCCTCTGGCATCAAAGGACATGGTTGGATGGGCCAAAACCCAGTAGAGTTAAAGAGATGTTTGAATATTTATAAGAATTATCTTATTTCTCCCCGCACTCGTCAACCTTTTTAAATTTGTGTCTGTTAGAAAATGAATTATTTTTCAAAAAATCGAAATTTCTGGAAATGAATTCATTTGAAACTGCAATATATTGGTGCAATTTATATGACTACTGCACTTAAACATTTTGCTTAAAAAAACTATGAGACCCACAGTATCGACTCTGATATCTACATCTAGGACTAAGTTCACTCACGAGATAATTTTGATACTTATTTGTCAATTGGAGGAAATACGTCTTTGCAATACATTAAGAATGTCTTCACCGTAACCGAAGAAGAAGAAATTACAGAGTTTTGTTTGATGGAATTGCGTCGTCATGACAATGTATTTATTTAGACTCATACCCAATGTTCTAGCCGATACAAAGCTAAGTATTAGACGTTAGTCAGCCGGATTGAATTTACTATTTTCACTGTAAATCTCTAAAGTCCCTCGAATCCATCAAAGATGATTATTCCATTGTCTCTTTCGTGTCTAAAATTATCTTACCTTAATTTTCATCAGAAATCTGTGCATGCGCTTCTCTCTCCATCACTAAACGACCTCCCTTCATTCCTAAATCTCCGGCGTTTCATACGAATTATGAAAGGTAAGAAATAGCTTCGAACAAATAGTTCCTTTGTTTTTCCACTGTATTCCTCCCCTTCTTTTCCAAAAAGGATTACCACCGTCGTTTCCACTCTTTAATCATCGAATGTATTCGAAACTTAATGTTTAGTAGTGTTAAATTAATTCATTTGTTCTTTCAGCTTTGGAAAAATTATCACGAAATTAAAATTTATTGATTATTTTTAACACAAGAACAATAACGAAAAGCAAAAACACACGGGACGACTTGTTGTGCCAAGGAAGAGCCCCAAAGGATAACTGAAGGAAAATAAAGATAAGCAACAAGGAACGAACAACAGGCGCACAACTAACGAATGTTCTTCGTATTTTTCGTATGAATCTAATGTTGAAACGAAACTACGAGTCCAACGCACAGGATGCGGGGGAGGAGAATGATTTAGGATGTACAGGTGGGTGGTATGGTGCACCCCAAAGGCCCAATCCACCACATGCGGGGGCAACAATGACCGCTGGAAATTTCAAACTTTTACTTAGCTGCAGCGACCAGTAATGCAATGATATCAGTAGTTGCAACAACAATTACAACAACAACCCTTCTGGATTGCATTTTAGAAGACTTGAGACCGCGCAGCGGAAGCTTGTTCATGTTTGCCCACATGTCGTTGCCTACGATTGGCGTTGGTGGAATTCTTAAGGATGCTGTGTTTCACTTTTGTTGAGAAACTAAATTCCGCTTCGGTACCTCCACCCGCACACACGCATACTTTGAATAGTTCCGTGCTGATTCTAAGTATTCGCTGTTTTTTTATGTTTGTTGATTCGAAATGATGTGACTGTAGTGAACGACAGTGGGAGGAGGAAGAGGAAGTGGATGAATGCAGGAAGGCGTGTGGGTGTGTGTGTGTATATGTGTGAGAGGCAGACAGAGATAGTATGTGGATGTGTGCTTGTGTGTATGTATGTGTGTGTGGAGGAAACGGATGATTCTTATCCGAATAATATGAACGAAATTTAATATCACTATAAGTGAGTGTTAAAAGGCTAACACGTCAATTCGCCTAAGTTTATTGAATTCAATTAAATTACAAACTCGCTCGGTCGGTCTTTCTCTTTCGAAATATTGTAATTAATTTGTAAGTTCATTCCCTTCAATGATTGAATGTCTAAACGACTATACTAAGCATATCTTCTTTCATTTCCTTAAATTAAACTTATCTTCAACAAAATTATTTGAAACTAAATGAACATCTCGGGGTAATAAGAGCGCAGCATGAGCTTGGGAATACTAAAAAGCCACCAATAAATCGTTAATTGAGTATACCGTAATTAAGTTGAGACTAAGTCTGGAAGACCAAAATTATATAAAAATAAAAGAATCGTTATTTTTCTTCTGAAATACTTTTATACGTATTATATATAATTGATCGACCAATGGATAGATTACTCCTTGTATAAAATGAGATGGTGAGGTGTTCCAACATAGTCAGATCTCTTTTAATAGACCTCCGAGAAAAATCAGCCGCCCCATACAGAAACAATCGAATCTTAATATATTTTAGCCGTTTTACGGCTAAAATTAATCGGAATTAATCGGAAGTAAGGATGTCATGTCCGAAAAGGTTTAAAGAAAATGTTCAGAAAAACTAGCCGCCTGTAAGCCAAAATCAAAATTAGAGATAGATAGGCAAGACTCTCACGCTATTAAATGCGCATATTTGACACACGCTCACAAAATGCTACACAGTTCCATACAATTTGAGGCACATTTTTCGAGGAATGCCAATGCCGACACCACTTGCAATTGAGTCTTTGCATAGGTGTCGGATCCAAGGGGATTATTCAAAAAATATATATTTTATTTATTTTCCGATTTCGCCCATTTTTAGTACTAAAGAGAATATGTGTGCCCAATTTCATGAGCATACCTTTTTTCTATCCTTTGTAATCATAAATTCTCCAGACAGACAGTCACAGACATACGGACGGACGAATAGAGCTAAATCGACTCCGATGATGGTGAGGATTTTGTTCATAACATTGTGACTACCAAACTATAAAAGCAACTTAATCAACAAAGGAGTCTCAGTAGTAATCGATAACAAATGTCACAAAATCGATTTCGAGCGAAGCGGGGTAACTGGATGTACCGTCACCCTAAGATGGTCTCACGAGAACTTCTTTACCGCAAAAAAATCATTGCACTATTTAAGAGAAAATAAGCTGTAACGAATTTCGGACGTAGTTGGGAATGGATGCCCTGAAGCAATCAGGGGGGATAAAAAAATTTCTGTTCGATAAAAATGAGTTTTTATGGACACTACCATAAAATACAATTTTGGTGTATTTTTATAAATATTCTAAAAAGGTTCGGTAATATTTATGGACGAATTAACTGAGTGAACGAATGAATGAATGAATGAATGGTGGAGGACCCATCATCCAAAAAATATAATAAATAAATCCTTGGAATGGCGATGTAAATAAAATCTCAACTGAGTATGAAAACGGCAGCAGACGGTCCAATTGACTGAATATAAAAAGTAAATCCATAGTTCGTACGTCATGGACTACTACAAAGTATAGCGCGTTAATGTCGTTATTGTTGCTGCTGCTTCTATAATAGTTGATTTTGTTGATAAAATACCGTTTTCCCAAACAATCCATGGAATATCGTATGAGATGAATACAAATTTTCATTTCCATTTCTTGTGGGTGCGTCTTGAGGAAGTTAATGATCCTGATGCTTGATTGTTACTTTAAATCGTACAGAGTGGTCGGCGGTCAGTTTGGTCATTCGAACATGGTGATTTAACAATAGTCACCGGGGCGTGGCGGAGGGGGCCCTCCCACCATCATTCGTGGTGGGAGGGCCCCCCATTCCCACATTCATTTTTTTGCATCTAACGATATTCTTTTTATGTTTCAGAAATTTAAAGCAAACAAAGATATAAAATCAAAATGAAAGACGTTGCCAACTTTGCCTCAAGCATATTTAATCAAAGTGAAAACGGAGAACGGAGATCGCCTCAAGTCTGGCTAATAGAACTATTTCTACTCTGCCTCTATCCTTTGGAATTGGATGGAGCAATTATGATGTGGAACCTTTTCCGCCCTATCACGCATTTCATTAGTCATTGAATCGAAAAAAAGATATGTAGGATAATGTTTGGAAATATTTATGAAAGGTTTGCAAGAATCCGATGAAAAATTAAAACTCAAGATAGGGCGGATAGCCGGCTGTGTACTTGGGAATACTGCTGCGTAGTGATACAAACGATATAATAGTTGGTAAAGTACGAACGTAGGTCCGTTCATTCCACTCTCCTTACTCCATTACTCCTAAAATATTTGTTAAGTATCGGATTTAATGAACCAAGTGATAATTTGTAAGAATTAATCCCGGTGATTAAAGATATCAGACCAATATTATTCGAGGCGTGTCTTTTAAAAACTTAATTAAAACAAGACCCTTTCTCGTGGATCAAGGGAGGACAATGATTTTGACGGGTGCTCTAGAGCTGCATTAGATAAATTAAAACTTGTCTTAGATTTCGATGAAATTATTTTCATATTGTTCAAAATCGTGGATTTCTAATATTTTGACGCAATAATTGAGAATATTTTTTGCAAAATTCTGAGCTCAAAATTTAATTCAACTTAAAATATAAATAATTTTAATTTTAAATATCGCTATCAGTCATCTGATATTCTGAGTTTATCTGACTTCTTTCTTGGATGCTGGAGATGTTAAGCAAGCTTTAAATTGCATTGACACTGTAAATAATAAATTTAATCTACTTCAATCATATCTCATGTTCTGAAAAGCATTAACAATCTTTTTTCTCTCATAAAAAGAAAAAATGACCAAGCAATTGTTTTCTTTCTATGCATGCGTCGCGGCGTAAATTGCACTTGAATTATGTTAGCTAGTGTGTGCGTGTGTGTACGTGCGTATGTGTGTATGTGAATAATAGAGTGTGTTTATTTATTAAACTTTGCTTCAGCGGTGTTGGAATTCTTTTCTTAATTAAGTTTAAATATAAATATCAACTACGTTCTATATGTATGAGTATAAGTGTGCGGGTGTATGGGAGTGAATTTGTATAGTTACAAAATTGTTTGTGAATTACATTAATTATAAAAATTAAAGATTTTTAAAGAGTTTGTTTTCAGTCCGAAGTAATGACACAAGCAAAAGTTATGAGAAACGTATTAATAAAGAAATTATATAATGATATTTTTTATTCAGTTTCATTTGTTTTCACGCAATTCCAAGCATTCCATTCGTCTTTTTTTAAACTCTCTCTTAATACGATACCATCAGTTGTCACAAAGATGAAAAAAATAATTAAAAGCTATCCAGTTTCAATTTTTTCCTAAATCCAGCATTTTGTTCAAAATATTTCTTTTGTATACATTTCTGTATTTTCTTCTTCTCTTCACAATAAGTACGAAGAAAATAATGCCAAACATAGAAATGGACACAGATGTCCAATATATAGATGAGCAGATGAACGATGTATATACAAATGAAATGCATTGCCGTATCATATATTTTTGTATGTATATAAGTATATTCATTAACATCACGCGTAACTTGTGGGGGTGTGTGTGCAGATGTGTATAAACTTTGCGCCTACAAAGAATCTGTTTTTTGTGGGAGAATCCTAGAGGCTTTGAAAATGTTACCATTTGACATTTGAACTATTACGCACGCACATCGGCACATTTGCAAAAGCCGTTACCTACGCACACAGCCGTACACACATACATAATAATCTCGACCCACTGGAATAATTTTATATGTATTCTGTGATTGTGTGAATCGCGCATGCGTATGACGTATACGCCCATCTTACGAACGCTGAGAGTGAACGGATTTGAAAATAATTAATTGAAAGAAATTATTTCACGAGATTTATGAAATTTATACTCCAAGAACACAAAAAAGAAGAGTTGTAGGAAATCATGAGAAGGGAAGAGAAGAGAAAAAATGCCATGTTTTAGAGACTTTTCCATTAAACACCGCCATTAAAAGTCTGAATGACTTAAGGGAAATTTTTTATAAGATGTAATTCGTATAAAGAAAAATTGCGTCGGACATTTCTAATTTTAATGAAAAATATGTGAAGGCTATTTTTATGGTTTAGCCTGATCCAACAATTTAATGCCGTAGATAATGAATACGTACTCAATACTCCTAAAAACACCAAAACGGAAGTGAATTCATTACATTTTGTTAGCTCAGGAATAAGCGTTCCAAGGAATTCAAGCACGCTTTTATTTAGAGACAGAAAACAAAAGAAAGATTATCAAAAGAGAAATATGTTAGAAGTAAGAGAAAATTAGTTACAACGGAGAAAAACATTGAAAAAGGGAAATGGAGATTAGTACGGAAAAGAGTGCGCATATAAAGCGGTTGGTGATATTCTCATTATTTTCAACTCTCCAAAAATATGTATAAGTGCCACGGTACCGGCACATTTCGTGCATGCTTAATATTTCCATCACTCCAAACAAAGCCGAAGAAAGCTTTTCACAAATCTGAAGGTTAACTTGCCGGCAGTTCTGAATCCACAAAATTTTTCTACAATTTCTTATACTTTCATACAAATATGCAGTAATTACCTCAAGGGTTGAAGCCGAGAAATATTTTACAAATGCCAGAATAAGCTTAACAAGTTTTAAATCTCTTTTGAAAATTTTGAAAAACAATTCATACAATTCTTATTAATTATTAAATGGCCAAGATTAATTAAATGGCCAAAAAGGTCCAAATTCTTCGTAACCCAAAGTAAAAAATATCGTAATAGTACCCGTTGCTAAGCAGTGTTGTGCGGAACCTTAGTTAGTGCCTTTATCTGAAATATTACCGAGATTTTGTAGCAATTGACCTTTACCTAAACCACATTAACGAACAATCTACAAAAATGTAGGTGTTTTTTCCAACAAAAATTCTTAAGTTCTGAATTTTCCATTTAGATTAATACAATTTTTTTCAAAAGTAAAAAAATCATATGTTGCAACAGCAATATTAACGTTTTTCTGGTTAACTAAAAAAATATGAACTCAATATTTTATAAAAATTATAATTATTCTTAATCCGAAGCAGATTAAAAGTTTAATAAAATTGTTTTGACAATTTTAATCATATTTATGAACGTACTTAGTTGACGATAATGACGATTATTTTAAAATAATGATAAACTACAATTAATGTCAACATTAGGGCTTTCCTGAATAAATAATACTTATGGGAAACATAACACATTATTTACACAAAGTCAGATAAATAAAACGTAGTTTGTTTACAATTTAAAAACGAAGTATGTGCGAATGACGTCGACAAAAAATCGCACGTAAAACATTAAAATGAAAATTTATTTATTTAAAATTGAATTTAATGAAATAAATTCGTAAAATTAAAACGCAAACATTTCGCTGATGATAAAGGCATATCGAGTAAGATTTCAAATTCAAGCAGAACGACGATAAGATGGTATGTCGTCAACGAGCAATTGTTTATGACCCGACCCACTCACAAGGATTAGGGTGAGTAAGGTGGTTCGTGAAAAGAAAAAGTTAATAATCAGGCATAAGATATGTATTAGAGTTCAGAAGTATTAGGGAACAAATGTGATATTAGTTACTTTTGTTTGTTTAATGTCGATATCGAATATACAGTGAACACTTTGAACTAAGACAAATATTAATAAATATCAATAGTAAATTTAGAAAAACTGATAAAATGAAAACGCATAATATTAATGAATAATAATAATAATAGTAATAATGAAAATAGTAATAATGAAAATAGATAATAATGAAAATATATCAAGAATTCTTACTATCTACTTTCACTTTTACTCGCGTACGGAAAAACGGAAAAAACAATTTTTGATAATCATCTTCTATAATTCTGAAGCGCGAATTAAACTAAAATATGGTGGAAGAAGAAAGCCTCACTACTTCATGCATCTGATCATCATTTGAACATTATCTCCGAACGTCATAACTCATTATGATTTATTAAGGAATTCCTTAACCACGATTAGCCAAACAGTTAATCAAACACATCCTGTCGCCTCTTATGCCAATAACTTAAGAATGCCTAAGCATCTTTAGATATATTTAATATGGACCATGAATAAGCATTCGGTATTTACTGTCAATTTAAGGGGGGAAGGGGAACATTGAAAGGACTTATTCAACACATTCAACTATTCCTGCACAACAAATTGAAAACATTGAAAACAATATACATACAGGGTCTTACAAAAGCCAAACCATCATATCATCTGTACAAATTTGTGTAGAGACATCTGTGTACATAAGACTGTGTATGTATGTGTAAACACTACTAATCGTGCAATTTGTATATGTGTTGAATTTATCTATTACATCGAGATGGATATAGAATCCTCTTATTTTCTGTGTCCGCAATCATAAAGTGGTGCCGAAATTTATTGGCATTTGCCAAGTGAGGTCAAAAACATTTTTGTGAATGGCAAAATGCCGGAGGATTATGAATTTGAATGATAATCTCGAACAAAACTCGTTCGTATTGTACGTGTGTATAAACGCATATATCACAATTTCAGTAACCGACATACAGGCAGAGTTAGACAGAAAGACAGAATAACATTTAGATGGGCAGACAGACAGACAGGCAGATTGAAAGGAGGACTTATAGACATTGCCAAATACAACCGAAAATATAAAAATATAAAAGACTAAAAAACATTAAAAAATGTTTTCTAAATAAATGAATGATTTACGAATATCATGATGGATGATGATGGTATTTACATTTATTGCAAACAATAAAAATGAAAAAAATATAAGCTGAAAGAAGATGACATATTTGTTTATGCGAAAGAATTCAAAAGCTCGCAGTGGATTCTCTAAAATGCTGACATTTTGTTATTTGTTATTCGTAGTTATCTATTTGAAATTATTCAGGATATTGAAAAATGTTGGTCCTAATATTCATTTCTTTTAAGTAAAATCAATTTCTTGTTCAAAATTTTGTGCCTCAAAATTCTTGCGAAATTGAAACCATTTTATACAACAATCCTTTTTACAACAATTGTTTTCTCTTTTCGTCGACGAAGAGCTCACCCCCTTGCGGGAAAATACGCGAGGTATTCAGGAAAAAATTCAAATCGAAATTCAATCTTTTTTTCACCTTTGCTAAGTAAAGCTCTAAAAATAGCTCACAGGCAAGAACAAGAACAGAATAGGAAAGAGTAGAAGAGAATAGAGAAATCTGTTGTGAATCGATTAGCGAAATTGTATTGAAATTACGAACAAACGAGAAAACGGAATTAAGAAATAGAGAAAAAGAACGAAAATTTCATGAAACGGAAGTAGCTAAATCAAAAACAAATGAACAAACGTAAAAGAAAAGTTGTGATGACTTCGATCTGACTCTACTTTACATAAAAATTGGCTTGATTTTTTTCTCTTTTTGGAAAATCTTCATTTTGAATATTATCGTGTGAAAAATTAAAATATTTGAAGAAAAAAATTCATACGTTACACCCAATTACTATACTGGTTGCTTCGTCCAAGATGGGATCAAACCCACTTGTAAATTACGAAATATCCTGCAATTAATTTCCATTTAAATTCTAATATGTCGCGCCTCTTGCACAGAACGCATGGTACTTGGGTGCCAAATTGAGATAACCTACTGTTTTAATAAACGAAATCAATCCACAGCGAAAACCTTTGATAAGTGAAGATGTGGGTGGATTAAAAAGTTTCCTACGTCCCTGACAGAAAGCAAATCGGTGATCGCCACATTCACGAGGCGTAATACTTTTAGATTCTCAGCAGATGACATTGGTTACCAAGAATGGGAGGAAAGGAGTAAATGAACGACCACGCGATAGTGACATACCTTTATTTTAGAGAGCGAAAGGCATCGAGTTTTAATAAAGAACTGAGACCTATTTTCGACGAAGCTTCCCGAAAAAGAATACATACGACGAACGAACAATTCTCCAACTGAAGAAATAATTGATTTATTGCACAAAACTGTAACAGATGTGTATAAAAATTCAACATAGATTCGTTCTATGAAAAACTTTTTGCGACAAAAAAGGCTCGTTCTGTATTGCTTTGGTATTTTTTGGAATAAAATCTAGAATCCGAATAAACTTTGAAAGAAATTTTTTTAGTTTAAAAAATAGTTCAGACTTTTTTCTGCGCAATGCAAGAATTCTAACATGAAAAAAATATTCTTTTTTTACTTCTATATAAATGAAATTGCATTGTGTGACATAATTTCATCGCTATAACCGACGTATACTCACACATAATGAGTTTCGAGCTTAGCGGCTCGACGTACGCAATTAACCCACTTTAATTATTAACAGCTAAGCATAAGATAAATTTAACTAAAAGTGAATTCTTAAATGTTACAATTTTACTTGTATACCATAATGGGCTGCGGCAACACTCAACTAATACCAACACACAGCTTAAGAAAATGTATCAAGAGCTCACTTTTTCGAGAATTTTGCGATTTTGACGGCCTTGCTGTTTTTGTTGCTGTCGCTGCTGCTTCTCTTGGAGTGATGTTCAAATTCCTGTAGTTCATAGTTGTTGTCCGCTATTATTGCACACGCATTTCGTCGGACGTAGAAACCCGGTGTCAGCCAGATTATTCGCCAAATGCTTACGGGCACAATCTTACAAGAAGCCCTTAGCGTGAACATACATACATAAATACAGCCCTTAATACTGCGAAAATACATACGTACACGCAGTCTCACACATAGATATTTATTGAATCAGCAATTGCCAATATATCTGCCTCTCTAAATAACCCCCCACGCTTCCGCATGCATATGCATAAGTTATTCTGCTCTCACAGAACATTGGGATCCTTGAAAGTTCTCAAATGTCGTTTTTGTTATCGTCGTTAAAGTTGCAGCAGTAGTAGTTGCAAAATTGGTGCCGTTGTTGTTTTTACTGTTGTTATTGCAAAATTATCCTTCCTCTTTAGCCATATTAATTTTTTCCAAGTGAAGCTTGAAAAAATATATCCGTCGCAGAAGTGTTTGTTCATCTGAACCATTACTGAATGTTATAACGGATGCCGATGTATATGCGTGCACTTGTTTATGTGTGTGGGATGCTGTTTATGTGGGTGGGTGCGACTGTAACTGTGCTTGTATGTATTTGTTTGCCACTGATGTACGTGTGTGTGGATATGTGTTTAAATTTCCTTTCCAGAGTATTCAAAAACGAGGTCATTCCTTGCGGCAAAAAGGCAGTAAAAACAAAACAAATTCTATAAAAATGTGGCAGGAAAAAGCAAGAGATCCTTCATGGAAAAAATTACATAATCAATGTGCTTACGCATTGTTTTTGTTGTTGTTGTTGCCACGGATTGGATGGTTACTGCTGCTTTTTTCATGACTGCGTATTTTATTTAAATTTTTTATTCTCGATTTGCTTCAATATTTTTTGTTGCTTTTTTGTTAACAGACGATGGTTTTTATATTAAAAAATGAACTGCAATGAAAATCTGCTTTCATCACTCTGCCTCCTTTTCTTATTAAATTTCCACAATTATTCTATCTCCACTCTTGAGCGTTCATCCGTCTTCATCATCATTACCATCATCATTATCATGATGGAAACCAATTCCTTTCTATTGAAATTTGATGGGTCAGTCATGAGATTAAAATTAAATCTTATTTTTAATATAAACTATTTTAATATTTTAAAAACCTTTTTGAGCATTTATTCCGCTATGTTGACCGCGGCTTTTATTGCCGAAATTTGTTTTAGGTTGTGCCTTGTAGCCGGTCCTATTTCTGCCATTTCCTTTGCAGGTTTGGTGAACTCCAGACCGAGCAGAGAGTTCGAACATTTTTTTCAATTATATCTTCACCGTATTACATACTTAAGTACCTCTCACAACCCCCAAGAAGGAGGTTTTAAAGATAAGGTGAAAAGATGAAAGCGAATATGTGATAATGTTTCGAAGAAACGGGGAAAACTTTGATAAATTTTTCGCCTATTACACGACACATTACTTAAAGGGCTTGAGTAAATACTGTTGATGGCATACGGATGGTTTTGGGGTCAACGATTATGAATATCACAAATAGAGATATTAAGAGAATTTAGGTTAAAGTCACAAAAGAGAAAATTTAGAGCTCTTTCGTCTATTCTCTGACTACAAAAAAATTGACTACAAATTCAGAAATCCTAAATTATTCAGACACCGTGACCAAACTTTTACACGAAGGAAGAATCCTCAAGTTGTCTCGTTGGGTTATTAGGGACAATTTGTTTATTGTCTCTAAAAAAGTAAAAAAAATTATAGAAATTCCAGAGCAATGAAATATAAAGGATGAAAATCGATCAGCTTCATATCAAATATTTAAAAAATCAAATATTAAAAAAATGTGTATAAATTTGTCCCTTCAAACCGTAGTAATTCTTTGCAAATGACAATTAAAAGTGAAAAGAAATTGCATTCCAATTAACTCAACTGTCAATACCGTTAGTTTAGCAAACATAAACCCTATCCCTTAGCCAATCTCCATTATGTCCTTCCTACCTACCTCCTCCCCCTCTACTACCATCCTTCTCTATCTTCACAGCCTCAGGTGTAACGATATGCATTTACAACGAAGCAATTAAATAACGATTGCAGTCATGAAGCAACGAAGTAACGAAAAAGCCGGCAGTCGGACAAATAGAATGGCCGTTCAAACAACTTCAGCTCTATGTTGGCTAAAGTGACGAGAAAGTTTCCGCTTTAGCAGAGGACGATGCTGATGACGATGCCGATACATAGAGTGGTAGACTCACTCCTCTTTCATTCAACATAATTTTCCATAAACAAATTTTATGCATACTGAATATCAAACACTTTACTCTAGGTTATCCGCAAGGATCACTCAAGCGCATTATCCTGTGGCTATCTGGTAGAATAGGTTAGTAGCGCCTCATAGGGGCGATACCATTGGATCTGGCTGGTTCCGTCAACAAGCCAGGCAAGTAATTCAATCGAATGCATCAATGTGTGGACGTAGTAAGTACTATACGGTACACGATTCATTTGTTGGTACATTTGCCTCCAGAGGACGGCACGTGACATGACGTGAGTCAGATTCAGCTGTTGGCAGGTGGTTGGTGACACAAAGGTTCACCATGAACGATGACGGTGACATGCCTCTGATAAAAACACGTAACAAGTGGAGAGAGGAAGAACGAAGAGATATGAAAGGCTTGGAATGTTGGGCGCAGCGATTTACGTTTTACCTTTGATTTTATTGCTCCGCAACAACAAACGGACAGACAGACGGTATTATCATCGGAGGAAGGGATAGATGGATAGAGTGAGAAATAATATAAGTAAAAGAAGTAAAGAAATCCGGGAACAGCGATTGCCGCACGTGACTGACTGACTCACTGACTGAATGAAAAGTAAACAGAGTCATTTTCAGAGAGATTTCTTTTCCTTTTTCAGTGCTGTTGTATTTGCTACTATTTCTCTCCCTCTCTTCCAATTTTTTCTCACTAGAGGGATCTACAAATGAATTGGTTACTAGATGGTCTTTCACATTACTCTATCATCGGGCAGGCCACCATTTACATCACATCATACAACAGGACCATAACGGGATCAGTTTCTGTGATTGGGCTGCCTCATGTTTAATGCTATGCTGCATTGCTGCTGCACATGCAGCACTTCATCGTCCCTTGAATAGGTGATGACTTATGATTTAATTTGAATTTATAATTACCGACGAACCGGACCAAGTTACAAAAGCACCAAGTATGTCTGTACGAACAATGAATACTTTATACGCTTACGCTTAATCAAATTCACAGTTTTTACTTTTAATTAAAACCAAACTAAGATCACAAGAAATAATAGAGGAATCAAAAAGTGTCGCATAAACAAAATAAATTTTTCTTCCTCATAAATTTAAACTGCGGACAATTTTAATCATTTTTTAGGATTTTTGATAAGGAGATTTACCGCAGTCATAACATTGACAATAAAGACATGACTCGTGTCTTTTTTCCTTCCAACTGTGTTATAATATTTTAAATTGCACGGTTACGACGCGAGTAATACAAGAACAACTCATACTAACCTTCCAGTTGGGGGTTTATTTTAATTAAGCCTTATCGGATTACTTTTCCTTATATTTCAAATAAAAAGTCCGAAAATTAAAACTTTAACCAAGGCTTGGACTTTTAGTTCTTCCACTAGCCACCCACCCACCACCCCAACACAACTGATGTGAAATAATTGTAACCAATGTCGGGGGACGGCACGCTAAAGGAGTGACTATTATCCTCAACTAATGAAATCCTTAATTAGTTTTATTTATTCAAATCAAATAAAACAATGAGCAGCCACATAAATATAAATTGCATGCATGTATCATACATATTTTATACATACATATAAACAGCAAACAAGCCAAGAAGCAGTAACTACAACTAGAACAACAATAACAGCAACAGTAACTGAAATGACCCAATAGAAATAATGTCGGCAATAATGATGTTCATTATAGTATAGCCTTCAAATAAAAATTAACTTAATTCTAATCAAATCATTCATTAATTGTGGTAATAATGACAATACGAATTTTGGGGATGATGATGATCATGATAGTAATCATGAGTATGCCATTTATGATGGCGATGTGTAAAGAATATAATCTAATCTGATTTGCAATTAAAAGCAAAGTATTTTTCACATTGTGTTTCAAGCGATAAGTAAGATATTCATATCACATAATTTTCGATAGCATTTTAATAAATTTCGATGATGTCAGTTTCAGTCTTTATCTTTGTAGATAAAGAACCAAACAAATAAAAGCTTAATAAAAGATAACCCATAATATGTGTGCAAATTAATATTATTTTAGCATTACCGCCATTACGGTCTCGTAATGAATTTAGTCTCGTTTCAATTATATTTGAAGAGACATTCCTTTTCTGTGACCTCGAATTGTTTAATCGTTATTAATTATATCCTTAAAAAATCAATCCTATCCGTTCAAAGACAATGACTGAATCGTTTAGACAGTAAGTGAACCAAATGAATCCAAGACTAAAAGTAATTCATCTTTCTCAATAATGCTCAACTTTGAATTTATATAATGATAGCTTTATTTTCTAGGTAAGAAATAAGAAGAAAAGCTTTAGGGACCATCAGAATTTTAATGCCATTAAATATCGATGTAGCGCTACCAAATAGTGTTATAAGAAAAAACAATTGAAGGGTCTCTGAAGTTGTTCATTTATATGAAGCTTCCTATTTGAATGGATTCATTTCGTCTTTTCGAGTGTTCTGTATTTGGAATTGGACAATTCTGTCCTCATTCTTTTTTTGTTTACAAGTGTTGAAGTATCCTACTCTGAGAAATTATAATTAAGGCTCTCGAGCTATAAATTTTATTTGAGGCGAAGGTTTCAATCGTTGCAGGGTGGTCGGTTGGGGTTCTGAAAATATTGCGACCATAAAGATTTCAATGAAAAAGCAAACGGGTTTGGAATTAGGCGAAAATTTAGATTCAAATTTTAAAATCAATTCATGAACGGGAATCACTCTATTACATGAAATGCTAGAATTTCTTGGAGAGAAGTGCTCTAGTTCTGCTCTTCTTAAAAAATCGCATAAAACACCATATATCTTAGAGAAAAAGAGAACACGTATAGACACACAAATATGTTCTATCGCAGAAGACGCGTACTTTCTAAAAAGCATATTTGATGCGACTTGGTAAATCGTAATAAACTACTACTACTACTACTACTACATCTACTACCACCACTATTCCTACTTTTTTATTATTACTTCTATTCCTAAGGACTTTGTTAAATTTGCGATCATTTCATTAAACTCGTTGATTTAGTCGAATTCATTTTCTTTACAGAAATTCAAAATCGAAATAATCTTTCTTTCTGTTTCTGAAGTGAATGCTAGTAATTAAAATTAAATTCTCTTTTCGCTCTACTAACCGCTATAGCATCATACGGTCCTCTTCACGTGGGCTCACATACAACAAAAAAATGAAAGAAATGGACAGAAAAGAAAAGAAAGCAGGAAAATGAGCAGGAGAATTAAAATAAACGTGAAATATTCGAGGAAAGGTCGAGTAACTGATTAAGAAAATTGCTTGGCCAGACGCATTAATACCTAAAGCAACAACAACAACAACAACAGCAAGGAAAGGAAAAAGAAGAACGAACTTAGCGAAACAAGTATTACTTCTAATGACTGACTGGCTTTGACGTACTTACAAAGTGACTGCGTGGCGTGAAATTAACTTACGGACCTTTCCGGCATTTACTACTTATTATATTTTATTCCTGCTCCACTTGCGCACGTCGTCTAGATTTATAAAAAGTACTTTTTCTTCTTTTACTCCCTTTTTATCGTAATTTCTCACAACTGTAACCTATGTGTATCGGGCTATCCATTAGTCACATAACAATTATATGCGTTAGTATGAATGCATCCCCCAACTCATAGTCAAAATATGACAATGCTAAAAGACTCAGATGATGCTAACATTTTACATGATGACACGATTTACATAAAATGACATTTTACATGATGACATGATAAACACTACAGGCGAGGTACATTTGTGAGATGATGAAAGTGTTCACCACAAATCTGAGCTTATCCAAATTTCCGTCAGGGATTATCATTTTAAGAGCACTGCTTGTTAAGAAAGGGCCAAAATTACATACGGTAAGTTTGGTGGGAGTACTAAAAATACGAAAATTTAAAGTAAGAGAGGAAAAGCTTTCGGAATTACAGATTTATAACGGATACAAAAAGAATTCACCGAAGAACGGAATTTATTGAAGGAGTCCGGAAATGCTTTACAGACACGTCCGACAAATTTCTTTCGATCGAACGACGATAATATTTTAATGTCACGATTGATTAATAAATCAATCAGATTACAAAAATGAATTCACGACTGATACGATTCAATATAAACCCTCTTCTGAAATGACAGACAGTATAAATAAATCATGAAAAAAGAAAAAGGCAGTCAATGTGATCCACAGAAATCAGTCATCATCAGTCATAGATTCGTAGGCTCAGACTTAGTTATCGTCAATAGATGGTCATCAGAAACCACCTCAAAGACCTCACTCACATTCACATCTCGACAATCACTCTATATTCATATGCACATTCACGCGTAGGGTGACTCGTAGCCATGATAGCATATAATCGATAACGCATACGATACTGACCGCAAAAACCATTTCCAACTAACACTAGAAGCAATTTCACCTCAAGTGAAATTCATTTTATTTTGATGAAAAATTTTAAATTTAAAAACTAATTATATACATTCGCCGATGCATTTAAAACTTACCGTTGTTGTAGCAGAATGGGGCGTATATGCAGTATATGCCGGTTGCGGTAATGGCGCTGTATACCTGTATGCAGCGGCCTGTTGTGCGGCAGCGGCCGCTGCTGCTGCTGCTGCAGCTGGTGCAAAACCCTGTGGTGTCCAACTAGCACCGCGATACTGAGCACCAGCCAAACCACCTGCAGCCGCTGGACTAGTCATAGCTGGCCTCTGGGCCCCTTTTAATGCAACCGGGGCTGGGGGCGGAGCACCCGGAAAAGCGGTGCGTGGAGCTGCTGATGTGCCTCCCTGCAAT
The DNA here is from genome assembly GCA_963966595.1 of Physocephala rufipes. Classification (NCBI taxonomy): domain Eukaryota; kingdom Metazoa; phylum Arthropoda; class Insecta; order Diptera; family Conopidae; genus Physocephala; species Physocephala rufipes. Next base: position 24,217,485 of record OZ016503.1, read on the forward strand.
AAGGAAAACGAGATAAAGATGTGATTGAAAATAATATTTGTTTACAATTTGGTAGATATATCAATAAGTAATCGTAGTGACATTAGGAAAACAAATATGTATGCTTAGTCACTCAAGATATCAGAGCATCTTGATTTCATGTTGTTTTAATTCCTTGTTTAGTTTATTCCTTGAAATTATATAATTTTGCAGCTCCGATTGTATCTGTGATATCTCTATATGTTTCATTCAATACTAAAGTTTATGCGGTTTGACAATCGCGAATTTATTCTCAACTCGTACCACAAGCAGAAGTTTAATTTCATTTTCATGCTATCAATACTAGTTTCCAAAGGCTTTTTCTAACTACATCACCCACAATCTAAGCCCATATTCATCGCCTCCTCACCCTCCTAAACCGCAAATAGCTCGCAGCAAAATTGCCACCACCACTTTCAACAGCTGTAAGTAATTTCAGTCAAAAGTGGAAACATTTTAGTTTTATTTAAACACATTTTGAAATGTTAGCGATGATACTTGTGTTGGTTTTCCTGCCACAGATCAGATTGCTGCTGTTGTTGCAATTTTTCTTCCTATTTTGTTTTTCGGCATTAACGAATTACTATATGTATTTATGTTCTCGACTCAACTCTTTCTACTGGAATTGAAAGCTCTGCCATATGATTCGCGAAGTCCTTTGTGGCGTTTTGTGGCGACATAGGCACGTTTTGAAGTTACTACGACTTCCTGTTTGTTATTCGTTTTTACGTAATTCTTTATGGATTTATTTCGTTGCAAAACTTTACAAATTTAATGCTTTACAAAGCTTTTTCAGTCACAATAAAAACATTTAGAAACGCATTCAAGCAAACAGAAGAACTTAAATAAACGCGACTTATCGCATCGCAAATAATAATAGAAATATTAATAATAACTTGAATTCATACGGAGAATAACTAAAAAAAATAAGAAAAAAAACTAAATGAAACTATCGAAGTTTTAAGACTTGAGCAAAAAAGTAATAAACTGAAGGAAAATCGTCGGAGCGAGGAGAAATATTGAATAATTGAATATATTCTTAAAAAAGAAAACATTAATTGGTTGGAATCGCGTCGAATCAGACCAGATGTGTTTGATTAGCAAGCTTAGAAAATATTTTTCAACTCAACACGCACCAGACGAAATTCTTATAATAAATTTTAGTAGCTTGTTTCGTTAGGTGTGCGCTGACGTAAAACCAAATTGAAACCGAATTGCTTTTTTTTGTCTGGCTTACTCTTACGAGGAGGAAAAATGTTCTTTTATTATATCTTGGACGCTATAAATTAAACCCCAAATTTCCCATACATATTCGTGTAATAAACTAACCATCAATTGTTGGGTATTATTTAGTTTTGGGAGTTTAATTCGGTTTCGCTCGGAGTTAATTCATACCACAGAATGTTGGGAATTAATGCATATTCTGAAAATATTGAAGTTGAAATAATTTTGTTGAGTGTTTCGTACTATAAAAAAGTTGGGGCATTTAGGATTAAGGACTTAATTATTCTAGAACGTGAACTTTTTCATTTTTGCATTGAAGATGAATTCAATTCAATCTTTTGGCATTTGTTTAAATTGCTTTTATTGGGATATTATTTGCTGGAGGTCACTTCGTCGGAATTATTTCATATTTGAATTTGTGACATAATACAATAAGAGTAAATGCATTTGCTACAATTGAATTAAATCGATTATTTGGAGGCTGGGAGGCTTTAAACCAATTTCAAAATGATTAAATGTTTGTTATGAAAAACTATTATTTGAATAATGAAATATCATTGCCTGATTAACGGCACAAGCGCCGAACGATTGCAATTCAGTACTAAAAATTCATCATTTTAATTCCTAACGATGTCGATACATCTGTCGATAATGTTCTCTGAAGCGTAATAGCTTGATGAAATTTATGGTAAAGCGAGCCTGAGGCAAATGAAAAATAATATGATTGAATGAATGAACCAAACTGAATGAATATTTTGTCAGTTGCATGAGTTAAAATGAAGCAACAAATTGCACGATATTCTTGTGCCAAGACAGACATAAATTAACCAAAATATATGTGGAAAAGCTTTCAGCACTTTAAAATTTTTAATTCGAATTATGTTATTTTTCAAATAATTTCTAATAATTTCAATAAAATTTATTATTCTACATTTTTATTTAAATTATTTCGTTCCTAATCGACGCAGAAAAATTTTTCGATATTCATGAAAATTCATGATTCATCCGGAGCAATAATTTCTTCCTTTTTTTGGAAAACCAGTTTGTTTATTTTTATTATTGCGAATTAATCGCACAAAGTTATAAAATTATAATCTTCCATTTTATTATTATTATTTTGATTTTATTATTATCGATAGATTGAAATGATGTTATGATCGGGGGAATAATAAAATTATCTATTGCTCTGCCAGTAATAAATCAGATAGGAGTGTTATGCTTTATAAAAAAGGACTGACATCAAAAAATATTTACTTTATAGTCATAAAATTGGTAAATTATTTATTATATTTTTTATTATTTTATTTAATATGCATTAAGTTAAAATCTTTGCACATACATACTATTCTTATCTCGGACTATTTTATTTACGCAATTTTATTAATTTTTTCATTTTTATTAGTTCAATTCAAAGCCAACAATTTGGGTTTGTTTCGCAAAACAAAATTGTTATAATTTTGAAAGTATTTTTGTTAGGAAATAATATATAGTGTGATTAAATGGAATGTAATCTAAAGTAGTGTAATGTAATGCAAATATAGTTCAATCTAATACGATACAATAAAATGTAATGCAAAATAATTAACGCAGTTTCACCTAACTCAATGCAATTTAACATAATGCAGTGCAAAGGAAGAGATTGCAAATTGTAGTTTAATGTAATGTGATGTAATTTGAAGTTATTGACTATTCCACAAAGTAATGTAATGAAATGCAACAATAATATAATCGAATGCAAAAAGTTGCAGTGCATTTAACGCAATGTTATATTGTTCGATGTGATGTGGTGTAATACTTTATCAATTACATTATTAAAATTAAATATAGAGTGATACGTTGTAATGAAATACAATGAAGTGCAATATAAATACAATACTTTATTGTAATTTACAAAATAACGTTATTAAATGCGCTACAACGCTATGAAATGGTACGTAATGCAATATAATAAAATGTAAAGTCATCTAATGCTACGCGTCGTAATGTATTGCTAAGTAATGCAATGTAATACAGTGGAATATAACGCTATGTAACGTAATTAGAAATAATTAATTAGTTCATATTTTAATGCGATATAATGCGATTATCGCGACACATTTTACAACAATGCAAACTAGTGATATTCAACGTAATCTAATAGAATACATTGTAATGTAACGTAATGCAGCGCAATGAAACGTAATGTAATGCGAAGAAATCTTTCTTCCTTCCTAAACTGTAATTTAATGTTATAAAATGCAATATAGTGAGAAATAATTAAATATTGTAATGGAGAGGAATGGAGTTGCGTGCGTATAATGTAAAGTACTTAATTACACTCAATTTACTGAAGTGTGAAGTTATTTAACACATATTTAATATACTTATAGAGCCATTAATCTTATGTTAACAATGGGAACATATGCTTATTCTGATGTTCACAATTCAGACACACAAAATTCAAGTAATTAAAGAACTGAAAAATTGAATTCTAAGAATTCTAGGAATTTAGATATGTTACAAGAAGAACAAATAATTAAGAAAATTAAATTATATTAAATAAGAGCAGAAGTGCCGGGAAGAGGCATTTTCTCCTCTGCCTAAATTATAATCGCAGTAGTAATTATTTAAAGCCGCTGATGCATAAAATTTTAATCCGTCATAGGATATGAATAATGACTGCGTTTGGAAATTTTTTGTTTTCATTTTTTTTAATCTTTTTGAGTTGCCAGCAACCATTTGCAAACTGTTGCCTCTGTCTTAACGTGATCGTTTTTATGCACGTAATCTTAAGCACTTGGGAACAATTTGTGCTGGCAATAACTCTGGCAGAGGTCATACATAAGTAGGAAAGTTAACCAAGGTATGGATTATATGACAAAGCAATGATAAATCGTAATAAATTGATAATAAGTGTATCTTAGGATAATATTTTCTACAAGAATTAAAGTTTTCTCTTCTACGAGTAATTAAAGTTTTTTGATTTGACTCAACGCCAGGCAAATCGGCCAACTATCCTGTTCTGGTCCAGCAGTGACTGAATCATCCAACTTTAAACCCTTATTCCGTCACCAAAAAATATTAATTAGACGCGCCGGATGAATATCTGTGGTACGAATATAAGTAAAGCCCACAAAAACCGTAAAATGTTTCCCATAAAAGCTATGATAAATTTAAGTAATTAAAGCTTTCGCAGGATATGTCGGAGAATATCGGAGGATCGCAGAGGATTTTACCCCTCGAAGGCATACAAATTCTTTTTGGAAAATAAAGAATCTAAAAGTATTCATATCATGCAAAAGAAGTCTTTCACTTATCATTTTTTCAGTTATTTTTTTTGTAAAAAACTCTTCACAATTTCAATTTATTTAAAAAACCTTATACAAAAGGATTACATACTGGCGAGAAAATTAATTAAAATCAACCACAAAATTAATTCTCACTCGCATTTTTTATTGAAATTTTTACAAGAAATTGTAAAGAAATTGCGTTCAATGCAGAACAACAAAATTATACGAATGTTGTTGTAAATTATTCGATACGCTGCTGTGGGTGTTGTTGTTGTTGCTGGACTCATCTTCCGCCATTGTTCCTGTTGCGTCGCGAGATCTTTGTCGCTCGCCCATTTCCGGTCCGAACCTTTCATTCGGTTATTCCTTTGTTCAATCATTCGTTTATTTGCTTACACGCTCTCTCGTATTTTTCTTCTCGATTTTTGTTTCTCTCTTTCCTTTGTCATCCATGCACTCTGACAACAACTCCCAACAAAAGGAATGAATATTTAATTCTCACGGACTCAGCACAATAATGTATTGCAATAAAAGCGTCCTCTATTGTCATTTTCTTGCGTAGCATAATTTTCATAATTTCCATTGAGAATAAAATGATAATTGCGCGTGAAAACGTTCCAGGCAAAACTTTGTAGCTATTGTTAGTATATTTATAATTATTGTATATTATTTGTGACCATCGGAGATAATGAAGGGACAATCCCGAATATTTTTTCTTCGAAAAGAAAGGAACAACGAATGTGAAGGTAAAATACAAAGCAATAAACGCAAAACTCATGCGATGGAATTCTAAGGAATGAAAAACACTGAAGCAGCGCATTCTTGAATAAAACTAAAGAAAATACATAAATATAAAAAAGACAACTCAAAAAAATAAGAAAATTAAAATTGCTAAAGTTCTGCAAACGTAAGAGGAATTAGAGGAAACGGAAGAGGAAGGAATGAAACGCATTTGGTTGTGATTATACGCTTTTGTTTTGGCCTGCACTGCGCCTAAAAGTAGGCAACACTTTTAGAAAAGCGCGAACTTTGTCTAAATGCTTGCCTTTTATATTTTCTTTGTTCTCCCTCCGTTATTTCTGTTTTCTGACTGTTGTTGACTGTTAAATGTTTATTCATTCTCATTCCTTTTTCGTCTTTTTCAGCATGTTCCACCCATTATTTTACTATTCTTTTATATTTTCTAACACTTCCTGCCCACGTTTCTTTGCTTACTATTTATTTTTAAAAATTCTCTATTATGAAGATTCTTTTATTGTAAAAATAAACCCAAGTACGAAACTAAAACAATAAAAATATTTGCCTCGGCGCGAGTTTCGTGAGGATGACCGTTAAGTGTGAATGTGTGTTGGAGCTCTCAATTCTGGAATTATTTTTCATAAAATTTCAGGATTTTCATGATTGTTTGTCATAAAATTAAACTAAATATTCTGTCATAAAATTAAACTAAATATTCATATTTCTCAGCCTTGTGTGGGTGTTTTATGGCAATACGATTCTTGTGGGGGTGTGTGTGCGTGATTTAATGTGGAGACGAAGATATACGAGGGCATATCTATTTTCACATTTAAAGAAACGAATTATTTGTTAATTTGGCAAATAATAATCTCCATAATCCGAAAATTGGTCCCGGAGTTCCAAAAAGTTAATCTCGATTGACCCCAATTATGTGTGCGCGTGTATGTAAATTCATGGAAAACTCTGGATCCTGCCGGTACGTGAAGATAGTGACAATAAAGTTTTAATAAAAAAATAAATACATGAGTTTATGCCATTTTAATATTTATTTCTATTTCTCAAAAATTTTCTGCATCCTTCAAACACTTTGAAAACTTTTCAATGACTTTTAAAATATTTCTTTACGTTAACAAGAAAAATTATAATATTTATAACGCATTATAAATTCTAGAGACCATTGAATTTCTGAGGAAAACATTTTTTAGTTAGGAGAAATTCACCCTCCTTACGTCTTGTAATATTTATTTATAAATATAACTTTTGTGAAACGTCTGCAACAGTACAGAAATAGCTCTCTCTCTCTCTTTGTTTCTAATTCACTCTCTCTCGCTCTTCATTACTCCTCATTTTTAAGAAGTAAAATACTCGCCAGAAACTAGCCATAATGTGTTCTGCCTCTTCGCAAATACTCCTTTTGTCACAACATTGCTAGGGTGCCAGTCCCGGGTGCATGGGCCCAAAATGGCAGTGACCAGAGGGTATAAGGCGGTCACTTACCACGATTGTGGTACTCCCTGGTTCCGGAGCCTACCATATGGCTTAAAATTGGTACCACGGGAGACAAGCGACGAAAAATATAGCCAGTATGTGTTCTAATAGCTTGGGCTAATAGTCACACCATCTGGTTTATACTGCCAGTATGTGTGCTAATAGCTTAGGCTAATAGTCACACCATCTGGCAGAGTTATATTCCAAGCCCCACAGCTTGTCATTGGGTAGGCCCTTCGGGAGCTTCGTGGTGGCTGTGGTTAATACCCAAAGATACGCGGGTACGAGTTTGGATGAGCTCGGGTGTGGTAATGCACTAAAACATTACCGGGTGCCGGGCCCCACAGACCGGCAGAGGTTTTGGATCGGCCTCGAGTATACCTTAGTGGAATGTCCATACCATGCATATGGCTTCCAAAGGTACAAACGCCACGGCTTGGTAACCCGGAGGCACTGGGCGTCGGTTGTCGCCATATAGACAAAAGGTGCGTTCACAAAGTTCGCACTTGCAACCCCGTGCGGGATGGCCCGCCGTGTACTTAAGCCATCATGGCAGGCGTACACGTAAAACGCAAGGCAGAAATCGGTCACAACATTGACTGGGTGCCAGGCCCGTTCGTGGATACGGCGACAAAATGGCAGTGACTAGTCGTGCTTGCACGTAGTTCACTGCCAATGAACTATGCAGGCTAGTTCCGAGGCCTTACCAAAGGCTGAAAAATGGTACCACGGGTGGTGCACATTGTATAGGGTCTTCAGAGCCCCGCTAATCCAAAGCCCACATATATAGTGCATCAGTGGGTAGGCTTCTCACATGATGACAGCTTCGTGGTGGTTGTTGGTGCCACCCAAAGTTACGCGGGTAGAGACCAAAGAGTCTCCGCGTAGAGTTGCGTGAGGAGGCAGCCTCCGTCAACTCGGCAGCAGGTGGCCAAACACCGGCAGAGGTATTAGATAGGCCTCGATCGCTAACCTGCGAGGAATGTCTGCGTGTCCCCAGGCATTCCATAGGTACACATAAGGTGCAACAGGGCAAAGTTGCAGCCGTAGCCGGTGATTGCCGGTACATAAGGTAGTTCATAATGTCTACCTAGTAATCCCGAGTGCGGGTAGGCCCACCGTGAGTTTAAGCCAACACGGCAGGCACTCACGTTAAACACCGAGAGGCATCTGTCACAACATTGAGACACTCCTAACTAATATTTGATATATTAGAGATATTGGTAAAGATTTTATTGCACTTGTGGACACGAAATGTTTTATTTCGATGCCTTTCCTCATACAAATATATTTTGGTTCTAACTACAGGATCGTTTTTGAAAAGGATTGTAGAAAAATTTGCACAAAATATTTACACCTCTACGTAAAATAGATTCCCTCCGAATGTGATTTATTTTACTTTATGCACCTTAATTCTGATAACTGACTGTCTGACCTTGAACCAGATCTAATCTTATTGTCCATTAAGGAAAATGAAGTAGCTAATTTTTGAGCTGCCCAACCGAAATCATACGGGTATCAGATTTTTGTTATGATTTGAGGATTCTGGGATGTCATCCCTGGTTCTCGCATTTAATACACAATCCTCCACTTCTGCCATCAATCCTTTGCACCTACATAATATCCATTACTTTTGCTGTTTTGTAGTATTTTATGATTTTATCGTGCATTGACGTTTAATCCCTTGGAAAAGCAAAGTTATATTTCTATACATTACTAAAGGGTTATTCCTATAAGACGCGGATATATTCTAGAAACACTTATTTTCCTAAATTCCCAATGGGATTTTTGTTAAATTTTGGGATTATTCATAAAATAAATATTTAGGTAAACTGAAATAAATTTCAATAAAATCGTAAAATTCTGCAACCGACTAAAACGAAAAATATATAATAAAAAGTCGACTCATCGACTCTGTTTGGAACAAGGACTACATTGGAATTTGCTGTAATTAAATTTTTCCGTCACATTTTTAAACATCAAGAGAGGCCCGGAATAGCTAGCACATTGACCGCTTTGTCATCCCTTAGCGAAATCTTTCAACCCCATGGATCTTAAGTTCGAACTGTTGGTTTTTGTCACAAGAGATTGCACTTTGCAAGAAAAAGATGATTCACAAAAAAGAGAGCAAGGAAATAAAGAATGAGAAAGAAGTTTTTATTGCGACGAGCTTGTAAAGAAATGGTGTACCAAATGAAATAATCACCACGTGGCAGTCAGGCAGACAGGCAGGCAGACAGGCAGGATGTCCCCTAAAAACTTTGGCGTACAAGGTTTCTACTACCACAAGACAGGACTTCCAATACCCCGTCCTGCCCGCTTCGGGAGAGAACAATACGATGCAATAGTGTGAGGTCTTCGTATTGCGGCGCGGGGGCAGGAGAGAGGCATAGTAACCGCAAGCAGAACATACCGATATCCACAAGAAGCAAATGCAAGGCAACTTCTTTATTTTCTAGAAGTGCGCTGATGTTGCCACCAGACAATTTTCGCAACTTCGTTCGTGGGACAGTCGGTTTGGTTTCCCAAGAAAACCGAAAAATAAGTCGTGCATAAGTTGTGAAGTAGAGGAAGAGGAGGTTCGAAAGATAGGCTTGCGTAACGAAAACTTTTTCAAAAAACAAATTGAAACTTATGGTTTGAAGCCTTCAAAGCGTATTGAATAGACCAAAGCGAGCGCTAAGATCTCTACAAATATTTCCCTTTACCTGCTGCAGCAATTGCTGCCGATGGTTTCTATCCTTTTGCCATTCAATGCAATACTTCAAACGCGAATGCTCTACAAATTGCCCTGGAAAGGATTCCAAAGACAAGGACGCGAAAAAATATGTCGTCGTAAATTCATTTTAATTAAATCTTTATTGAAACATTGAAACGAAAATAATTCAAGTATCTACGAATCTGTATCTCAACGCATCCAACATAGGCTCCTACTCTTCCTCTCTCTTCCATTTTTTCCTCTATAGTCATTATCATCATCATTATCATCATCACAAATCATTCGCACGAAAAAGGAAAAAACTAATTACTAATTAATTAATAAGAAAAAGAAGTTAGTTGTTCAAAAGCTTCCAGAACTAAGTCGACAGGACCAGAAGCTATTGATTCGAACATCTGAGAATAAAGAAAAGTATAAGAAAGGAAAGCGAGAGATAGAGATAGAAAAAAATGGCAAAAGAAGGGAAGCATTTAAATGGCAAAAGGAAGAAGGAGAAGGACAAACAAAATATGTTCGCAATTATGAAAATAACTTTCGTGTATTGCAATAAAGTAAAACGGCTGCACATGACGGGCCTTAATTAGAAAATTGCTCGAGTGTGGTCTGAACAAACTAAAACCATCAGAAGCTAATAAAATTATATCAATTGATATAATTTTCTTCAAAAATAATGAAGAAGAAGGGAGAAGGAAGTCGCTGCTTTCGTCTTAAAAATAATTATTCAGAAATAAGTGATAATAATTTACTTAAGTATTTAATTTTCATCAAGTGTTGGATCAATTCACTTTTCAGACATTCATGATTACAAATAATTGTAAATTATGAATCAGATTACAAACAAAATTTTTCAATATTTTGAATAATCACGACTTAAACACTCTTTCGTTTTCCCTGCCTCTCTCTGCCTTTCTTTCCTTCTCACCCCCTCCAATTCACAAAAATTAAATTATGGAAACATTTTTAAATCGCCCACACTGAACGAATACCAAAAATTTAAGCATTAATCCTCAGGCTCACTTGACCATACCACTCCTGCCCCCCTCCTAAATCAACATCTATCCTTGATACAACTTTCGCCGGCATGGCAACGCTTTCAATAAAACGCCCATGCCATTTTTATTCTGCCGGAGAATGCACCGAAGTTTCTTCATTTATTGCTCCCTCTAAAATAATTCCGTCATGAATGTCAAAAATACTTAAATTTAAGTTGCCATTTTGTTTTTTTTTTTCAAAGGCGATTTTTCCTTTTTTTCGTTTGAAACTGCAGCCGGCAACAGCCCGATAATATTTCGACATTCGTCCTTCGTTTTAGGTCTTTGATGCTGTTCTCTTCTCATACAAGTCTCTATCTCGCTCTATCTTTAAATCAGTCGCTCTCTCTCTCTTTCTTCTGACACTCTTTTAAAAATAGCGAATTCGTTAGCGACCATCGTAGACAACTTATGATTCCAACGATATTGCCATCGGTTCAAAATGCGATTATAAATGATTTACGCGACCCTTTAATTATAATAAAATATGGAATGAAATTGGAAATGTTGACACTATTCTATTAATTTTTAGATACAGTAATAGAAGTCCCTAAAGCGCAATTAAATTTTATTTCGAATCCGGTCTTACCGGAAACCGGTGGTCCGGTCCGGTATTCGGTCTTAATCCATGAATTTTCAACATCAAAAACACCTCAATTTTTAGAAAATTTAAGAGCCTTAGAGAAACCAGAATAATGAATTTTGTCCGAGCAAACAAAACAAACCAAGTTAATTGTACGGAAAAGTACCTCTAAAAAGAGTCGACCGATACAGAGCAAATTATGGCTCTATAATTCTACACAGAATGGTTTTAATTAAATAGAAACTCTGAGCACATTCTAATAATTTAGAAGGTTTCTTAAAGAGCAAAGTAAAAATCCGGTAAACATTTTTCGGTTCATTAGGGAAAATGTGGTAAATCAGTTTCTCCGTACTCCCGTCCCTAACCCAAAGCTCTTCTACCTCTGCACACCAGCTTCTCCCACATCACTATCAAGCATTCAAGGTACACAAAACATAGAGAATGTCTCTGAAAAAGACCACAGCCCGCAGCCAGAGCAAGAATAAAGAATTACCACAACAAAAACACAATAGCTCTACAAGGGATTGAAAAAATAGCATGCCGACCAAACGAGCTAATAAAATTAAAAGGAAAAAATCAGAAACATGAAAAATTCTCCGGAGAATGGCATCAATCCCGCGGTTTGGCAACTGGCAAGAGAAAATAAATCATGAACCACTTTTGTAGTTCATTTTTAGAATTTATTAAAGTAAATTTGTTATTTCAGTTATCTATTTATCTTTCTTTTTTATAACTACCATGCCAAATACTTCTTCATCGACTAACATTTTCTTTCATTTAAGATCTAATTCATGAATCAAACGCAACTAACTGCGAGAATTGCATTGAACAAAACGAAACACACAGTCATTGATTATTGCAAACAATTCTTTGGAATATATATAAATTTTGAACCATTAAATTATCCCTCAACTACTTTATAAAACCCCATAAAAGGCGTAGAAAAACAAATTCAAAATGGAAAATCCCAAACGACAAATTCTCGAAGCCAAGCAATCTCGATCCTACTAAGTATTTGATGCATTGTCATGACATACACGACAGAATTGCGCAGAACCACATTAGCAGATCCAAAATCCACTCGAGACAAAATCCCCAAATAGCAGATTTTTAGTACTCTGCAGTCACATAAAGTGGTTAGTGTAAAGCCTTTTAGTATTATGCACTTCAGATTTAAAGGGACTATAACTCACAATCTTATAAATACCTCTCTGTTCCGAGAAGCTTACGGACGGTATATTTTGTCATGGCTTGTGCTTGATATGAATTTGTTCTTTTACTTTAAACGCCTTGAGCATAAAATTAGTAAATTATTTATTATATTTTTTATTAGTTTATTTAATATGCATTAAGTTAATATATGAGCATTTACATCCTATTCTTATATCGGACTATTTTATTTAAGCAATTTTATTAATTTTTTTATTTTTATTAGTTCAATTCAAAACCAATATAAAAACCAATAATTTGGGTTTGTTTCGCAAAACAAAATTGTTATAATTTTGAAAGCATTTTTGCTAGGAAATAATATATAGTGTGATGAAATTGAATGTAATCTAAAGTAATGTAATGTAATGCAAATGTAGTTCAATAAATTACGATACAATAAAATGCAATGCAAGACAATTAACACAGTTTCACCTAACTCAATGCAATTTAATATAACCCGGAGCAAACAAAGAGATTTAAATTTGTAGTTTAATGTAATGTGATGTAATTTGAAGTTATTCACTATTCCACAAAGTAATGTAATGAAATGTAATGCAATGAAGTGCAATATAAACACAATACTTTATTGTAACGTAATACAAAATAAGATTATTAAATGCGCTACAACGTAATGTAATGCAACAAAGTAAAATGTAATGTCATCTAATGCTGCGCGTCGTAATGTACTGCCAAGAAATGTAATGTAATACAGTGGAATATAACGCTATGTAACGTAATTGGAGATAATTAATTAGTTTATATTTTAATGCGATATAATGCGATTATCGCGACACATTTTAGACCAATGCAACCTAGTGATATTCAACGTAATCTAATAGAATGCAATGTAATGTAACGTAAAGCGGTGGAATGAAACGTAATATAAAGCGAAGAAATCTTTCTTTGTTTTCTAAAAAGTAGAATAATGTTATAAAATGCATTGTAATGAGTTGCATTGTAATAATTAAATATTTTAATGGAGAGGAATGGACTGGCGTGTGTGTAATGTAAAGTAATTGATTGCACTCAATTTACTGAAGTGTGAAGTTATTTAGCGCATATTTAATACACTTACAGAGCCGGGAATCTTATGTTTCAGCTTCTGTTAAGCTAATGCAGATAAAGAATTACAACAAACGTTTATTCTAACGTTCATAATTCAAAAATTACAATATTCAAGTAATTAAAGGATTGAATAATTGAATTCTAAGAATTTATATATGTCATAAGATGAATAAGTAATTAAGAAAAAGTAATATTAAATAAGAGCAGAAGTGCCGGGGAAACACGTAAAAGATATGTTCTCCTCTGCCTAAATTATAATCGTAGTAGTAATTATTTAAACCCGCTGCCGAATAAAATTTTAATCCATCATGGGATGAGATTAACGACTGCATTGGGAATATTTCTTGTTTTTATTTTTTTAATCTTTTTGAGTTGCCAGCAACCATTTGCAAACTGTTGCCTCTGTCTTAACGCGATCGTTTTTATGCACGTAATCTCAAGCACTTGGGAACAATTTGTGCAGGCAATAACTCGGACAGAGTATACATACATAAGTAGGAAAGTTGACCGAAATAAGGATTATATCACAAAGCAATGATAAATCGTACTAAATTGATAAAATGTGAAAATCATAGGATAATATTTCCTACGAGAACAAAAAGTATATAACAGTATATTTAAGAATATAATATTAATCATAAAAATGCAATCAATTTTACTAAAAAATCGCTTTAATTAAAGTTTTCTTATTTGACTCCCGACAAACCGGCCAACTATAAAACATTTTGCAAACGACATTAAATAAAATCCTATTGTGGTCCAGCAGCGACTGAATTAAATTTTAAACTTTTATTCCGTCACCAAAACCGATTAGTTTAGTACGAATATAAACCTATCCACCAAAAGCCGTAAAATATTTTCCATAAAAACTACGCTAAATTCACGTAATTAAAGCTTTCGCAGGATATGTCGGAGAATATCGGAGGATCGTGGAGGATTTTACACGTCGGAGGCATAAAAATTCTTTTTGGAAATAAAAGAATCTAAAAATATTCATATCATTCAAACCTTATCATTTTTTAATTTTTTTTTTTTTTTTTGCAAAAAACTTTTTTCACAATTTCAATTTATTTAAAAAACCTCATACAAAAGGATTTTATATTGGAGGGAAGGTTAATTAAAATCAACCACAAATTTAATTCTCATTCGCATTTTTTTATTGAGATTTTTACTAGAAATTGTAAAGAAATTGCGTTCAATGCAAAACAAAAAAATGATGCAAATGTTGTTGTAAATTATTCGATACGCTGTTGTGGGTGTTGTTGTTGTTGCTGGACTCATCATCCACCATTGTTCCTGTTGCATCGCGAGATCTATTGTCCTTTCATTCGTTATTCGTTTGTTCAATCTTTCGTTTAGTTGCTTACTCGCTCTCTCTCGTATTTTTCTTCTGGATTTTTTTCACCCTTCCTTTTGTAATCCATCCACTCTGACAACAATTCCCAACAAAAGAAATGAAAATTTAATTCTCACAGACTCAGCACGGTATTGTATTGCAATAAAAGTGCTCTCTGTTCTCACTTTCTAGCGTAGCATAATTTTAATAATTTGCATTGAGAATGAAATGAAAATTGCGCGTGAAAACGTTCTAGGCAAAACTTTGTAGCTCTTGTTAGTGCTTGGGTTTTGTTGTTGTTGTTGTTGTTTTGTCATTATTTTCATAATTATTGTCCATTATTTGTAGCAATGGAGGGAGAATCGCGAATATTTTTTTTCTTCGAAAAGGAAGGAACAACGAATATGAGAGTAAAATACAAAGCAATAAACGCACAACTCGTGCGATAAAATTCTAATGAATAAAAAACACTGAAGCAGCGGATTCTTTAATAAAACTAAAGAAAATACATAAATATTAAAAAAGACAGCTCAAAAAATAAGAAAATTAAAATTCCTAATGTTATGCAAACGTAAGTGGAATTAGGGGAAACGAAAGAGGAAGGAATGAGACGCATTTTGGTTGTGATTATACGCTTTTGTTTTAGCCTGCACTGCGCCTTAAAGTAGGCAACACTGACAAAAGCGCGAACTTCATCTAAATGCATGGCTTTTATATTTTCTTTGTTCTCCCTCCGTTATTTCTATTTTTCTGACTGTTTCTGACTGCTAAAAGTTTATTCCTTCTCATTCCTTTTTCTTCTTTTTCAGCACATTCCTTCCATTATTTTACTATTCTTTTATATTTTCTAACACTTCCTGCCCACGTTCTTTCGCTTACTATTTATTTTAAAAAAATCTCTATTATGAAGATTCTTTTACAGTAAAAATAAACCCAAGTACAATAGTAAAACAATAAAAATATCTGGCAGGGCACGGTCTTCAAATGGATGATCGTTAAGTGTGAATATGTGTTGGGGCACTCAATTTCGGAATTATTTTTCATAAAATTTCAGGATTTTCATGATTGTTTGTTATTAAACTAAATATTCATATTTCTCGGCCTTGTGTGGGAGTGTGACGGCTACATAATTCTTGTGAGGGTGTGCGTGCGTGATTCAATGTGAGGACGCAGATATACGAGGGCATATCTATGTTCACATTTAAAGAAACGAATTATGTGTTAATTTGGCAAATAATAATCTCCATAATCTAAAAATTGGTGCCGGAATTCCTAAAAGTTCATCTCGATTGACCCTAATAATGTGTGCGCGTGTATTTAAATTTAGGGAAAACTCTGGATCCCGCCGGTACGTGAGAGCAATCCTTTTTGCATTTCAAAATTAACGCAACTCGCCTAAGCTTAAAGTTTTAATAAAAAATAAATACATGAGTTTATGACATTTTAATATTTATTTCTATTTCTCAAAAGCTTTCTGCATCCTCTAAACACTTTGAAAACTTTTTAATGACTTTTAAAATATTTCTTTACGCTAACAAGAATTATAATATTTATAACGCATTATAGATTCTAGAGACCATTGAATTCTTTTTTCATTTCTGAGGGAAACATTTTTTAGTTAGGAGAAATAGACTCACATTCACCCTTCTTTCTTTTTATAATAATATTTATTTATAAATAAATTTAGTTTTTGTGAAACGTCTGCAACAGAACATAAATAACTCTCTTTCTCTCTCTCTGTGTGTGTCTCTCATTCACTCTCTCTCTCTTTCTCCCTTCATTACTCCTCATTCTTAAGAAGTAAAATACTTGCCAGAAACTAGCCATAATATGTTTTGCCTCTCCACAAATACTGCTTTTGTTTAACATTGAGACACTCCTAACTAAAATTTGATATATTTGAGATATTGGTAAAGATTTTGTTGCACTTGTGGACAAGAAACGTTTTATTTCGATGCCTTTCTTCCTACAAATAAATTTTTCTTCGACCTGCAGGATCGTTTTGGAAAAGGATTGTTGAAAAATTTGCAAACAATATTTCCACCTCTACGTAAAATAAATTCCTTCCGAATGTGATTTATTTTACTTTATCCACCTTACTTATGATAACTGATTGTCTTACTTTGACCCAGGTCTTATCTTTGAGTTCATGAAAGACAACGAAATAACTTATTTTTGAGCTGCCCAACCGAAATCATACAGTTATCAGATTTTTGTTATGATTTGAGGATTCTGGGATGTCATCCCTGGTTCTCGCATTTAATACACAATCCTCCTCATCTGCTACTTGCACCTACATAATATCCTTCACTTTGACTGCTTTATAGTATTTTATTTTTATCGTGCATTGACGTTTAATCCATTTGAAAATCAAGGCTATATTTCTCTACATTTCTAAAGTGTTATTCCTATAGGCCAAGGATATATTCAAGAAACAATTATTTTCCTGAATTCCCAAAGGGATTTTTGTTAATTTTTGGGATTATTCATAAAATATATATTTAGATAAACTGAAATAATTTTCAGCAAACTCATAAAATTCTGCAAACGATAAAAAGGAAAAATATATAATGAAAACTCGACTCATCGAGGATATCGCTCTATCACAAGGACAACATTGGAATTTGCGGTAATTAAATTTTTCCATCGCTTTTTTAAACATCAAGTGAAGACCGAAATAGCTGGCACGTTGACCGTTTTGCCATCCCTTAGCGATATCTTCCAACCCCATGGATCTTAAGTCTGATCTGTTGGTTTTTGTCACAAGAAATTGCACTTTGCAAGAAAAAGATGATTCGCAAAAAAGAGAGCAAGAAAAAAAGAATAAGAAATAAGTTTTTATTGCAACGAGCTTGTAAAGAAATGGTATACCAAATGAAATAATCACCACGTGGCAGTCGGGCAGACAGGCAGGATGTCCACTAAAAACTTTGGCATACAAGGTTTCTACTACCACAAGACAGGACTTTCATTACCCCATCCTGCCCGCTTCGGGAGAGAACAACACGATGCAGTAGCGCAAAGTCTTCGTATTATGGTGCGGGGGTGGGAGAGAGGCATAATAACCGCAAACAGAACATACCGATATCTACAAGAAGCAAAGGCAAAGTAACTTCTTGATTTTCTAGAATTGCGCTGATGTTGCCACCAGGAATTTGTCGCGACACCGGTGGGTAGTTGAAACGGTCGCCTGATGGGCCATTTTGTGGGTCGGTTGGTTTGGTTTTCCAAGAAAACCGAAAAATAAGTTGTGCATAAGTTATGAAGTAGAGGGAGAGGAGGTTCAAAATATAGGCTTGTGTAACGAAAACTTTTTCTAAAAAACAAATTGAAACTTATGGTTTGAAGCCTTCAAAGCGTATTGAATAGACCAAATCGAGCGCTGAGAGCTCTACAAATATTTCCCTTTACCTGCCGCAGCAATTGCTGCAGATGGTTTTTATCCTTCTGCCATTAAATGCAATACTTCAAACGCGAATGATCTACAAATTGCCCTGAAAAGGATTCCAAAGACAAGGACGCGAAAAAATATGTCATCGTAAATTCATTTTAATTAAATCTTTATTGAAAAATTGAAACGACAATAATTCAGGTATTCGTCTCCACCTTTTCTCTATCATCATTATCATCATCACAAATCATTCGCACCAAAAAGGAAAAAACTAATTACTAATTAATTAATAAGAAAAAGAAGTTAGTTGTTCAAAAGCTTCGGAACTATGTCGACAGAACCAAAAGCTATTGATTCGAACATCTGAGGATAAAGAAAAGTATAAGGAAAGAAAACGGGAGAGAAAAAAATGGTAAAAGAAGGGTAGCATTTAAGCGAAAAAAGGAAGAAGGAGAAGGACAAACAAAATATGTTCGCAATTATGGAAATAACTTTTGTATATTGCAATAAAGTAAAACGTCTGCACATGACGGGCCTTTATTAGAAAATTGCTCGAGTGTGGTCTGACCAAATTAAAACCATCAGAAGCCTATAAAATTGTATCAATTGATTACAATTCAAAATTAATAGAAAAAGTAATAGAAGTACAATTAAATTTTATTTCGACTCTCTTAATCAAAGAATTTTCAACCTCCAAGACACCGCAATTTTTAAAAAATTTAGGATCCTTAGAGAAGCCAGAATAATGAATAATGCCGAGGAAACAAAACAAACCCAGTTAATTGTACGGAGAAGTAACTCTAAAAAGAGTCGACCGATATAAAGCAAATAATGGCTCTATAACTCTACAGGCCATTGGTCTAATTAAATAGAAACTCTGAGCGCATTCTAACAATTTAGAACGTTTCATAAAGAGAAAAATAAAAATCATGTAAACATTTTTCGGATCATTAAGGAAAATGCGGTAAATCAGTTTCTCCGTACTCCCGCCCCTAACCCAAAGCTCTTCTACCTCTCCTCACCAGCTCCTCCTACATCACTATCAAGCATTCGAGGTACACAAAACAGAGAGAATGCCCCTGAAGAAGACCACAGCCCGCAGCCGGAGCAAGAATAAAGAATTACCACAACAAAAACACAATAGCTCTACAAGCGGCTGGAAAAATAGTATTCCAACCAAACGAGCTAATAAAATTAAAAAGAAAAAATAAGAAACATGAAAAAAGATCCAAAGAATAGCATCGAACCCGCGGTTTGGCAACTGGTAAGAAAAAATAAATTATGAACCACTTTTGTAGTTCATTTTTAGAATGTTTTAGAGTAAATTTGTTATTTCAGTTATCTCTTTATAGTTCTCTTGTATAACTACCGTGAAAAAATACTTCTACATCGACCAACGTTTTCTTTCATTTGAAGAACTAATTTATGAATCAAACGGAACTAACTGCGAGAATTTCATTGAACAAAACGAACCATACAGTCAGTGATTATTGCAAACAACTTTATAAAACCTCATAAAAAGCGTAGAAAAAAATTTAAAATAGAAAATCCCAAACGACAAATCCCGAGATACAAACATTGTCGATTGTGAAACATTGTCGATTCTACTAAGTTTTGATGCAGCAAGACATTATCTTGCGAGAAAAATAACAGAGTGTCACAGAACTACATTCGCAGTTACAAAATCCAAACGTGACAAAATCGCTAAATTGCAGTTGTAGATTTTTAGTACTCTGAAGCCACATGAAGTGGTTGATGTAAAGCCTTTTAGTATTATACATTTCAGAGTTAAAGGGACTATAACTCACAATGTTATAAACACCTCTCTGCTCTGAGAAGCTTATGTATATACAGTACGATATGGTATATTTTTGCGTTATGGCTTGTACTTGATATGAATTTGTTCTTTTACTTTAAACCCCTTGAGCCAACTTTTAGGGAAAAGACTAACACCCTTACAATTCCTAATACTAACTGTTTATTAATCGTAATCCTTCCCAATATTAAGAACTGATTGACAAGAGAGTTTGGAGTCCTTCAGTTCAAAATGTCGGTCGCATTTTGAAACTGATACTAAACCACCTTCCTAATGAGTCACAGGCTCGAAATAGCAATGCAATAATAAATATTACCTAACCATTCACGCCCACTTTCATGCAAGAAATTTGATTTTTTTACACTTTCAAAATTTTGAAATGTTTTAAATATAAAAAAGTTCCTTGGACTAGATTGTTCCTTTAATTTTAGCATTTAGCGTCTGACACTCTTCAGACGCTCTAAACCTAGATCGAAACTTTTCACAATTAAAATCCAATATATCTCTTATTGCTTTTGCTTTTATTACTTTTACTTATTGCTATTGCTTATTGCTTTTATTACTGGATATTGCATATCCCGAGGGTTCCAATTCATTTTGCAATCTTAAGATCTTAATCTCAAATTAAAGCAGATTTGTTCGTTCAGAAGAAAAATACCTGAGATGATTCTTAAACGAAGAAGAAAATATATTTTAACTAAATTCTAGAATTGATCCAACAATTTGTTACTTATCACATGCTCGTCTACCCCACCCCTTTCCAACTATTCATTTGGCTTGGTTAGTTGATTCATTTCTTACATTCATTTCTTCATTCATCTAAATTCAGTTTTCTAAAAATTGCAGTAATTAAGTCTGTTGTTTGCCAGGCAGCAGCAACAAATTATTAAGACTAATGATCCTTACTTCGGCAGGCACTTTCTGCCAAGTTGCTTGCTGCCCACCTCCCCTCCTCCCTCATCTAACATTCACTATTTTCCTCACACTCACTCTCAATAGTCTTCATCTCATTCACAATAACTTCTCTTCCACGTACTCATAGAATTTCCAGCTTCTCTTCTCACGCTTTCCGTTGTAGTACCGCCTTCCGTTGTTTTTAACACTTTTCCAAAAATCACTGGTTCAGATTCCCTTTATTCTTCTTCACTATATCTTTCTCTCTCTCTCTCTAATTCTCTTCACAATTACAGTTTTAAATGTTTCCCCTCCCTCTCTTTAGAGTCAAGAACTCTTGAGAATCATTTGAAATTATTTTATCTGTTTTTTGTATATCTAGAAAAGTTGTCTGTTGCGCGTGTCATGTCAAATATTTTCAAATGGTTCCCACCCAATTAATGTTCTTTTCGAGTGCTCTTTAATGCTCTGTCACTCGAAACGCATTGCATAGCTCTGAGCTTAATTAAATGACCTTAATTTATCCTACCATATTTGAGATATATAAAAATATATGTATACGAAATATTTAAAAGATAATGATAACGGAAATGCCGTGGTATTTAATGCCGATATCAATTTCATACTGTTTTTAAAATCGACTGTGGTGAGTGGTGAGTATGTGAATAAAATAATTTTAAAAAAATAACGAGAAATTGGCAGCGAGGATAGAGAAATAATAATAAATAAAATCAGTAATAATTCTAAATAAAAATAATAAATATTACTAATAACAAATAAAGATTACAAACTTAACGTTTATAATAAATTTATAATAAATTAAGTTTGACTCATACCTGGCGATAATGATAAAGGAATTTTAACTGCGTTTCAAATATAAAAACCTACGAAATTATAAAACTACTAGGAAAAATGTAATATACTCGTATATATTCGTACAGATGCCTCTTGGTGTTTTACGTGGACACCTGTCATGTTGGCTTAAGTCCACGGTGGGCTTACAATCGGAGCTGCTAGGTAGACTCTGTGACTACCTTATATATCGGCAACCAACGACCACGGCTGCAACAAGCTAATTGCGCCATGTGTGTACCTCGGAAGCCTGGATAGGGCAGGACATTCCTCGCAGGTAGCGATCGAGACCTAATAGTCACTGCCATTTTGTTGCCCTCTATCGCAACGGGACTGGCACCCGAATATATTCGTACAAACAAAACATATTTCGTAGTATGCATTTCTGATTAATAGCATTGTTATTGTTTTACTTGCCAACAACTTGGCAACAATTTCGTCGCTTATTGTGGTTGCCGCCATGGTAGATGTCTTTATTATTTTCCTAGTAATTGTTGGTGTAAAATTTTATTAATATCAAAAACACTCTACTTCCGTTTGTGTCATCTTTCCCAACTCGTCCGCAGAAACCGCGAACAAACGATTGAACGAACTAACAAACGAACATCATATGCATTTATCATATTTAATGTAACGACCCCACAGAGGTTGCACCCACTACACCACTGCCACCGCGGCACCACGACCATAAGATAAAATAAAAGATAAAACATTTTAAACTCAATGCTATTTACTAAAAGATTAATGTTATATTTGAAGTGGTTTATTGTTCATGTTGTCCTTCTTCTTCTTTTATTAGTTTTTGTTCATCATCTTCATCATCTTGTTATTAGTTTTTGTTATTGTCATAAGGTTAGCGCTTAATATACATTATAAAAACATAAAACTAGTGCATTACGAATCCGTTCTTCAAGATCAAAAAATTATCCTCTCCCTCTTTATGTCCATATTTCTCTGTCTCCATGTTTGTAAAAATATCTTCTGAAGCATTACTATAACCTCAATCTGAGTTTGACATAAAACATGGATTAAATATGCGATGACGTGATGTAAAAATGTTTATAACAACTGCTAAAGTCTTGATATCAAAAAGAAAATTATATATATTTAATCATAAATCGACATACTCGATGATTCTGCTTGATAATATCTGTCCAACGCAAGTTATCAGTATTATTTACTTTTATATTTATTATTTGCTTTTATACTCAAAGTTTGAACGCAGTCGTGTATCGTTATCGTATCTCTGTTAAATTACTAAAATTAATACAAAATTATTAAATTACTTAATTTTGCGCAAATATAAATTTCGATTGGTCCATAGTCATTAAATATTTCCTCGTACAATGGTTTACACAATATTGGTCATTTCCAAAATTCTATCGATACAAAGAATCATGTATCCTCATACAGAATCTCTCACTAAAGCTACCACTCTTCGATAAATGCTCGCTTATTTTTAAAGAAACTTTCAAATAAGTTTCGGTCGCTTTTTTTTTCGTTTTTGTATTTTTTTATTCGAGTATTTTTTAGAGATAACACAAGATACAGAATCGCTCGAACATAATATTTGTTGAATACTTATTACGCCCACCAGAAGGAGTTCGAGTTTAGTTCTAGAGGTTATAAATCATTGTAAATAAAGTTTTCATTTTCGATTTGATCAAAAAAGTTCGTGGCTGAATAACACCAAGTTTTTAAGTCAAACAAGTCGAATTTTTATCAAAATAATTTTTTATAATTTTTCCTAAAGAACGCATTTAGGAATAAATGAGAAAAACAAAATATCCATAACAAAAAAAGCTAAGAGAAGATAACATAAATACCTTAAATTTAAATCTTTTTTTACTCCTTAGATTTTCTTCATTTATTTTGAAAAATAATCTTTTGAAAAGCTTTATGGATTCAGTCTTTATTCGCTGCAGCAATAAAATCATAAATCAAGCTATAATTAACTCCATCCTTATCTACGTTCAAATAAAAAGCATTTTAATAAAACGTATAATACAAAATATAAATAACTCTTCAAGTAATTCTTCTTCTTGTTCCCTTTCTTCGACTTTAAGAACGATCAACGACTTCTACATTTTCTTCTTCTAATAGTTTACTTATTTTTAAAAAAATTTTTATAAACACTTTTTAATATAATTTTTTTTCATTTTTTCCCGTTCACCTTAAATGAAATTTTTTTCCTCCCACCTATCACTCTTTCTGTCTTATCCACGAGATTGTTTTAGGATTTTTTGTTATGTGTGAGCATTTTCTCTCTCTCTCTCTATTATTTCCTTTTTTCAGTACTCTAGTCGTGCATTTTCTCGTGTACTCACTTAATTTTCGTTGAATAAAATCAAAAGGATAAAATGCCTCAAGAGAATTTTAGTGGAAATCGGTAGAGAAGGATAATAACGAGTGATAGGCTAACGTTGATGATGTTGTTGTGGATGATGATGATTATAATGGTGATGATGATGAGATAAGGAGCGAATGTATGCAGGAAAAGTATGATAACACAAAGAAAGTCAAGAAGAAAATTGAGAATAAAATTACTCGGAAACACCGAATAAATTGAGGTCAGTCAAATTGAAAGTATTCACCGAACGATGTCGATGGAATTCCGACAGGCTCAGAAGTCAAATAATTGCAATCTATGCAAACACCATTCGCACAAACAACAAAAGAAGATATCACATCACAAATAAAATAGTTTGGTGACGTGGGTTGTGCGGAATTTAAAGAAAAAAAGTCTTGAGCGTTTGCGTGTTAAAGAAACAGGTACAACGTGATAACGTCAATAATGACTTTGATGCTCAGGGGTAGGCGTGGAGGGGAGTATGGGGCAGAGTGGTAGTATATATCCGGCCATCTTTATCTATTCAGCAGTGCATCGGTCTGGCAAGAGTTAGATTCCAAATCGAACACTTCGAATAAGCAAGACTAATAGACATATTCCGTGGGGAGAAGTCTCTTTAGTTATCGATTAGAATACCAATCATTCTTTTACGGAAATGGTCCAACACAATGTGATGATCTTCAAAAGCAAAATCACTAAATTTAGTAAAATGAGATAAATAGTTCGATACTTCGACAGTTCGATAGTTCGTAGGTAGTTCAATATATGCAGAAACACTTCAATTAATACAAAGACATTTTTATAAATATATTCCCAAATTTTTCTTTAACTTTAGTTTATTTTCCATGAACTGAAAAAACAACAAACACATTCACACACAGGGGACCGCAACATAGTTGTTATGAAATACCGTTCCCGACGATTTTTGGATACTTTATCCAGTATAGACACGTTAAATATAAAGCTATACGGAAGGCTATAAAATGTTATAAGAATATAAAACAAAAGATTTGCTTCATGCAAATATGAATTCTTTTGATTTAAACAAGAAGAAAATAACATAAATCTTTTCCCGTTTACGAAAGGGCCATACAGAACCTACATATTTAAACGCACACAAATACACCAAGATCTGGGTGTAGTATACACACACGCAAAAAGGAAATTAGCAATAAAACCCTTAGTAGGGCGGGGTTAAGGGTTAAAAGAAACTGTAATCGAAAAGAGCTATAAATGGAAGCAACCATTGATAAAGAAGAAGAAATATTATAGAGTTAATGATTCGAAAAGGTTGTACATGATGCGAAAAAGGAGATAAAGGAGACAATGTAACGTAACAGCATTGTGCTAAAAGATGTCGCGAGATAATGAAACCTAAATCCAGATATATTCAAACAGGCATTACAGACCGAAAAAGGGTTCGAATAATAAGGACGAAAGTAAATATTTACCACCGATACGGATGAATTAAATCAGATCCAAATAAGGACCGAAAATGAATGAGATGAATTTTTTGAATGCAAGTGATTATTGCGGATGGAGAATTAAAGAATGCGTAAACCATAATAATGCGGTTTAGATTAATTAGCCTTTTGGATCAGACTGAAGCGATTTAAAACAAATACGATTTTTAAAATTTACCTGACCGAAATTATTACACCCCACAGCAACACCGTATAATTTTATATTTTAATTGTAGGAACAAAGAACCAAAGGCGTTGAGTGGAGCCAATACATAAGGGTATATAAGGATCTGAGGGTCTGTACAAGTTCACTTCTAGAGGAGCATCATTTGATATTCCATAAGTTCATCAATCGTCTTCTGGATTATATATTATCAGATTAGTTTCTGAGATATTTCTACCAATGCACACCCACTTTTAACAACAATACACCAACCATGCGCACGCACAAGTCTTTACGCTCATACAAACATGTAGTAATTTCTGTAGAAGCAATAATTGCTTGCAGCAATAATTGTTTCGCTCTGCCTTTTACTCCAATTTTCGCCCTTAAAACGCATTTATTAAGGCCAACACACCAAATCTTCTTCATTCCTCGCATAAAAAAGGATATCTCATATAAAGCTTACATTTGTAAAGCTTAACATATTCTCATGACTGTATGCGATATGGATGTGGTATGGATGTGGGTTGCATGGATGGAATAAACGAATTCTGTGAGCAAAAGGATTACGATATAATGTAGCGAAATCATTATCCTTTCGCACAAAGAAATAAAAATCGAAAATAAAAAATTTATAACTTTATTAAAGTTCTGTTCATTCTGTTCTGTTCAAAATCTCAGTTAGGAAATTTAATGAGTGAGAAAATTAATAAATTATGCAAAGTAAGTCGATTAAAAAAAGCTACAATGGGTGACTGAAAACT
The DNA here is from genome assembly GCA_963966595.1 of Physocephala rufipes. NCBI lineage: Eukaryota > Metazoa > Arthropoda > Insecta > Diptera > Conopidae > Physocephala > Physocephala rufipes. Next base: position 24,243,858 of record OZ016503.1, read on the forward strand.
TCAAAAAATTGGAAAATCTAACTAAAAACGGACCCTACGAAACGGTCCATTAGCGATCACAATTATGAGACGCGAGGCATATACAATCATAATCGTATAACTCAGATTGTACTTTGTGGACATGAATGTGATTTTCGTATTTTATCAAATCCGTAATTACTGTAAACAACTCAACAATTATTTGATCAACGCTGTAAAATTAAGAGCTATTTATGGTATATTATAAATCCATAGGGTCCTTCCATCAAGAAACACCTTCATGATTACGTTTCAACATTTTATAATTAAAATCAAAAAATATTTTTGCATTTAATCAAGCTCACCGTGTGACAAGTATTTTATCAACAGAACACAAACACCATCATCAAACGGAAAAATGGTATGGATCGGTTGAAGGAGCTTGAGGTTGGGGACGCGGTTAAAAACTAAAGAGTATTGACTAGTTTTAAAGAAACAACCGCAACACCACAAGGTTGTAATTTATACAATAAACACAAACAAGCACAAATAAATCCAAAAAACACACACATACAAATGCAAACACATAAACACTACTATAAATTTACAAAAAAAATAACGCAATGAGTGAATACTTTGGTCAAGTAGAAGGAGGAGCGCTTTCCTTCATAACACTCACTCCGTTTTACCGTTCAGTTTGTCGGAGAAAATAGTAAGTAGCACTAATCGTTACAAAGAGGAGTGGCGTCGAAGAAGGGAAGACATCGTAGTATCTTATGAGTAAGGAGGAATAATCAAACGCTATAAAGTTGATGAAGAAAATTGTGCTCGCTCTTTTTGTGGTCGAAAAATTGAAAAGGAATTTCAATTTCATTAAAGGAATTTTTAATGAAAGTAATGTGGTATAGGTGAGACCGGAAGGATGGGAAGAGGGGTTTGAGGATGGAATGTTGAGTGTATAAGTGCATTCGCAATGCATTTTCTGCATTTTTCTTCTCTCAGTTACATACTCTGACTATCTCGATACGCTACCTGTCTCTATCTCTCTCACGCTCGCTCTCTTGAGGGTATTCAACCGACTATTAATTAAGCAAAGAGTTTTATTTGATTAAACAAACCACTTCAAAGTTGTGTTTAATTTGAATTTTTAATTAGCATTACTATTATCGATAAAGTAGGCGGAAGTGGGAGAGTTGAAGGAATTATATTGCATTTGATTGCATGTAAGAAGAGACGCAGCGATCTATATCTAAACACTGTAGGTAAAATGCCAATAGAAATAATAAAATAATTACATTCTATTCGATAATTATAAGTATATAATACTTCAGGTGTGACCACCGTGCGTGAGGCCCAAATTGCGATAAATGATGTGCTATTCACGGCGCTAGTGGTTTTAAACTTCTAAAATTTTCCTACATTTCTAAGATTAAATAAATGAAATTATGAGTAAATATTGTCAGTAATTCAAATGCTATGTTAATTATTTATATCACACCATTAGATAAAAATATTACTCTAAAATCTATCAACGATATACAACCTACTGAAATATACAACCTCATACCAACAAACCAACAAGCTACATTTTGCACCTTATAAAAGGAATATTTCCAAACTTATCCAACTCATCCTCGTAAGGAATGCAATAGTCTAGAATAGAATGCAATGGAACGTAATAGCATATAGGCTAGATTATCGGCTTACCGTAGTTTTCATGGCACACCATAGGCTCTAAAATTAGAGATAATACATCTTTATTTATGAACTACGATATACTTTTCTACATAGAGTACAATATATACTTCCAGTGCAAATTCCTTTCCATTTCTTCTTTATTTCTATAATAGAAGCGTTTTCTAGCTATCCATGGTAAATTATTCCCTAATTACAAATATTAATTTCAACTTAACTAATCCCACTCCCACCCCGCGTACATACTATTTCATTTCCCATTAATCGACAACAAGTAGTCAGGAGCTAACTAACTAGAATTTGTCTATAATAAATGCAATAAAATAAAGCATTAGAAGAACTTTTTTTTTGGCCCAGACATCACAATTTGCCGCAATTTTAGTGGACCAAAAAAGCAAGAATGTTAATAAAGATATGCTTGTATTTTGTGCAATTTTTGTTCGCTTTTTTCTGTGGTGTTGCCATTTGTTTAATTAATACAAACAATTAGGTGTTAAAATGAGAGTAATTTTTATAGAACGTATTTCAAATTCTTTCCGAACATCCTTACGAGCCAAGAAGGACAAACTAGGGGGAGAGGTTTTAACTAATGGCTGGTTGGTTGTATAACACAAATGCTATAAATACTCAAAACTACTCTCACCCATTTACGCCAACCGACCATTTAAGAGCATCTATTTATTATAAACTTCCAAAACGTTGATTCCCAAATCAAACTATTTTCTTCTTCTTTGGCTGTCTAGTTGTGTGTGTGTGTGTATGTATGTTTTACAGGTTGTTTCTCTTCGAAGACGTTTTACTATGAATGATTAAGTGATTTATGTTCGCAAATAGATCAATGTTGGTTTTCTAAGACGCCCTTTTCAATAGTCATACAATGTATTTATTTATATTTAGTATGAAAAAATTACACCGCTAAAATTGGGTCAGGTTTAAAGCTTTATGAGAAATGGGTTAAATCAATTTTTGCCGCTTGATTTAATCCTTGGCCAGGTCTTAACAGTGAGCCAGTAACACAGTGAGCAATACAATAAATGTTGTCAATATTCTCTATATTTTGCCAATCGATTCCAAAATTTTGTAAACAGTATCGACTGAGATTGGTTGCAAAGATTGGAGATTGGATCGTAAAATACAAATTCCATTAAAAATATTTTAATATTTCATCGAAATTTTTTTACGAAAATATGACCATCTTATAAATTTTCTATAAAAATATGGTCATCAATCTTTATGTTGTCTTCATTGCCATGGAAGGAGTTTATAAATAGATAGAAAATAAAACTAAATCAGTTGGTTTCTCCTTCTTTTATAGAAACTGTCAACAGACATAAAATGATTCCTCACTCAACGCACAAGTCGTCAAGCGTGTAACTGCACTTGGCTAATAACGGGATATGTGCTTTTACCTGTTGTAACGGTTAGTCCGAGCGGTAAGGCTCGTACATACACCTGAGCGTTATTGAGTTACGTTGCTTTGCTTTGTGGTGTCTTGGCTTATTTTTCTTTCTTCTTTTAATGCTTGCCTTTATTTGTCGCTAGTACGAGTTTGATACTTCAATTTTTGTTGTTGCTGTCGGTTTTGCTGCTGCTAATATTTGCTAACGTTGTCGTTGTTTTTCTTCTTCTTAAGGCAATATCGCGGTCCACGGTGAGTTCCTTTTAATGCTTTGGTGAGGTAAAAAGCTGTTATTGCTTGTGTTATTGTTTTTTTGCTTGTGCTGTTGCTGTTGTTATTGTTGTTTTTGTTTTAATTCCTCCTATGCTTGATGCCTTTATTGCTTCTGTGGCCACTTTTGCTGTTGCCACAAAGACAATTGCTGCAAATGCAACGGGGCAAAACCAAGGGAGTGGTAACTAAACCAAACCGAATCAAGCTCAACCAAATCAAGCAACCGAACCGAACCAACAAGTTTGGCAACTAATCGTGAAAAGTATGTACGTTTTATTTTTCTGTTTTTTGTTCAATGCAATGCAAATATCTTGCACCTTCGTTTGCTGTTGCGGTTGGTGTTATTTTGCTCGTGTTGTTTTTCTCTTAATTTGTTTTCTGTCAGACTTGTCCACATAATTTTCTTAATGTTGCCATTGTTGTTGTTGTTATTGTTGTCTTTTGTTTTTATTTATTCAATAGGTGGCAAAAATGTTGCGCTTGTTTGTCTTATGGTATTCGATTTAAATCGAATTTCACAATTTATAATTTTTACGCAAAACCGAGTCGTAGTGTGTTGCCGTTCACGACGCGAAAGAATCGAGAAATCGATATCTTGAAGACAATTTTGCGTGGCAAAATTTTCATTGGTTTGCGGTGGTGGGAAAACAACGATCACGACGACGTTGAGAACGACGGCTACGAGGACGACAACGATAGCGAAAACGGCTGACGACTGACGACTGAAATGGCGATAAAGTAGTAGAAGTAACGACTACTATACTAACGGACTTGTTTGAGTGATGAACGCTGTCTGAATAAAATTGGCTTTACTGGTTTTTTATTGAAGGCAAGCAAAGAATGCAAACGTGGCTAACTTCGCTCACTTTGACCGACGGTACTCTTTCACTGAAAATATTATCACTAATGCAGCAAATTTTGTTGAAAGGGAGTTAATTCGAATTCAATATAAATTATTCAATTAGTAAATATGATCGATTTCGATCGAAATCGAATCGTTTACGAATGCGTCTATATGCGTTTACGTCCGTTTACATGCGTGTACGTATATTAAATGCCTATATATGTACAGATTACTATTAAATGTGACGACATCAAGTGAATGTATAAACCGTTTTCCACAAACAACGAAATCCAACTGATTTTCCAAAAGCTCCAAGAGCTAGAGCGCGATGTCCGATTGCGCTGTTTTCACTACTCATTGCATCGTAGTTCGGTCTTATTGTGGTGGTAAATAGTTGCTGTCGCCGTCGTCATAGTTGTTGTTGTTATTATTTTTATAGTTTTTGTTGCGGTTGCCACTGCCACTGTCTTGTGCCTCTCTGACTCCTGAGCTGATGTGCAGACGTATATGTAGGTGCACACACATGCAAACAAACATACCCACACTAATACACACGCACGCATCTACTCGTATTGTAAATTGGCTGGAATATGGTCTTGGAACAGACAAGAGTATTTTGCCAATAATCTAGCAGACACTACGATGTTGTAAGGAGACCGGAGGGAAAATACTATCGATACTAAAAGGAAATCCTAGAATAAAATTTAAATAACAAGATGTCTGACTGAGCGAAGAATAACAAATCTACTAAAACCGTATAAATAGATTGAAAAATTGATGGATTGGCGTAGACAAGCAATCCACTAACCGAAAACAACGATAACAGATAGATAGAAGAACAAACAGACACAAGTCCGTTACACACAATTGAACTCTATCCACGAAAAGTAAAATAACTAGACTGAAAATTACTGTAGGAACGACACATAGAGAGATAGAGATAAATTTAGATAAATTTACACAGAAAGGAAAAGGTGAATGATACGAATTTTATCGTTCAAAGTATAAAGACAAATTGCAAACGCTCTCAAACTCACGAAGAACGCAAAGTACTGGAAGAGACTAAAACCAGCACCAGCATAAGCACAAGACTAGCACTAGACTGCATACAATTCTAGAAATGAAATCCCCAAAACTTAGTAGAAAACAGTAGTCAAAAGAACTTGACGTAAAATCATCCAAATTAATTTAACATAAATCGCAGGCAGATTTGGAGGGGTGTAGCAGATACAGATTCAAGTAATGACAACAAATGTATAAACAGTTATCATGAAGATGAAGTCAACCAAAACAATTACTGGAGACGACAAATGAGGGTGGTTGAGATTTATAGAGTGAAGTGCTATAAAGCTGTCAGTAATTTTCTCTATTCCTTTAAAAAGAATAAATAAGGTTGAAAAAGTGAGCATTATTTCTTTTTCAGAAACCGCACTGCAACTTTTAAATACTTAGCTTTTAAATATTAATTTCTTTAAATTAAAATGAATAGAGCATTCACGTAAGAAAGCTTAGAGAAGTTCAACGACTTTATGCCAACACAAAAATTCAATCCATAACGAAATAAAGCATCTGTTTGCGACCACCAAAACAACAGTAAGCAAAAAACATAGTTAGGGGAGGGTATTGTGGGGTAGTAAATTGTTTTCACTATTTTTTTATAAAAATAACATGATGAATACATAAAATAATTAAAGTGAATTTTTTTTGAGAAAAAGCAATAAAAGAGAGTCAATAAAAAGATGTTTTCGACACATACACATGCTCACACACAAGCAAACACAAATAAATATTATAACTAAATAAATTCCAGAGAAGGCTGTAACTGAATAAAAGAGCGATAAGAGAAAGACACACACGGAAAGCGTTTACGGAGAGAGAGATGGAGTAGAGTCTTATGTTTCGGAGTAGTAACAAGTAGAAACAACGAATACCAACCCACAAAAGATTCGTCAAAAAAATAAAAAAACAGCCGGAATAGTTGCGAAGGACGTTTTAATAATAATTAAAAAAAGAAAAAGTAACAAGAAGACCAAGAAAATAAAAACGAAACACCAGCAAAACCTTCTCTTTCTACTCGTCGGAATGCGTTTCCATCGGTATTGCTGATTGTTGTTGCTCTTCTCGCTGTTTAGGTGAAACTGCGCTCGCTGTGACTTTCAACGTGGCCATTTTCTGAATACAGTTAGGTTAAGGCGCGGTACACCGTGTGCAGTAAAATGCAATAGTTGCCAGCAGCAGACCGTTCAGTAACTGACTACGATTAGTTCTTCTTTTCCTTTTTTGTTCGCGAGCCAGTTTGTCTACTCGCTTATTGCTCTGTTCGTGCTTACGACTATTTGTCTGACTATCTATCTGTCTGATTATCTGTCTGCCTGGCTATATTTCTCTGTGGGCAACTATTTGTTTATTTGGCAGAAGAAATTACAACGTCTTGGCCTTCCACAATCGCTTTCATCTACGAACAACGAAGATGAAGCTTAAGACAATTTCAACAATTTGTGCAAACTAACTTTTGGTGATGGAATAACTACAAGCGAATCGCGAAGAAAGCGGGGAAATCAAATATATGATTCCGTGCAGTTTTCGCACTCCTTCCTCCGTTCTAAAATCTATCTTTCTCTCTCCTACTCACTTCAATTGCCTTTCCATTTCATGTCTTGCCAAACCAACATTCAAATCTATTAGAGACAATTGTTAATTTTTTCAGAATGTACGTGTTTAAGTGCATACGGGGTAACTACGTTTTTCTCAACGCCTCGAGAGAGCTGGTGAAATCTGAAAGGAAAGGAGGAAGCGGAGGGGTTACTTTTATGATATTGAGCATAGTCACGCCGTTACACCAAGCAAAACCAAAATTGGCCTCTACTGTGTTTGCCACACCACTCACCATACGAAAAACGCATACTTTGCCATACTTTGGCTCGCCATACCTTACTACGCCATACTTTGGTTCGCTACAGGAAGTTTGAAAAGCACTGGACAAGACTAGAACTATGTAATCGCACATCATGCATTTGCTGAAATCGCCCACTGATTTTGCGAGAGAGCTGTAGTAAAAGTCTTAAGAGACCTGTAATTCAATTACAGAATCGTGGCGTTAATCGAATGGTTTTGTTGGTGTCTTTCATTGCTAGTCAACGCATTCCTTGAAGAGTATTTTTCGTTACGACTGATGGTTGACAGAGCATTTCTTTCTCTCTCAATCTCTGTTATGCACCTGTTATTGAACAGCAGAAGAGACAGCAGAAAGAGACGGCTGTAAGAAGAAGACGACTCGGATAAAAAGGAACCGATAGGAAACTATTACGTCCCAAATTGAATTAACAGGTTTTTACTATTTGATAAGTGATCTATTTGATAAGTAACCGTACAAAATGGAATAAAGTTTTGTAAGACCACATCAAAGATTTAGAGGAAAGAAATCTTTGGAAGAAATACCTGTGAAAGCATACCAAAAAATTGTAAATAATTCATAGCTAAAAAATTATAAATTCTAAAAACCATAAATTTCTACCAAAAAATCTCAACCTTTAGAGAATTTTCTCTAAACCAGAGAATACTAAAATATATCGCCGACGTATTCGAAGTCGTAACAGAATTGACAACAATATATTCGTGCTATGCGAAGGGACGATAGCCTCGCACTAATACTCCTCTAGCCGACGATACAGTACGAAATGACTAGCATGAAACTTAGGTATACCTTTGCTGCCTACGCTCGGACACACTCGACACCAATACCAATTATACTCAACAGCACCAAGCGACAACATAACCACAGGATGTTATCCGTGGTCCTTTGGTTTGTCACTCCTTTTCCATTTATTCATTCGTTTCATTATCGCTGGCAATCGATGTGGTTGGTTGTAGAAATCTCCCCTCCCTTCAATTATACAGTCCCTTACGACTTCCATCTTTGCTCCCGTAAAGTAAGCTCAATCCCTTAAATAGTGGTTAGAAGCGATGGTCAAGCAAAATTGTCGTCGCAGCCAAGCAATTTGGTCAGTTATGTCAACACAACTCAACAACGAAGTAGTCTGGCCCAGTGGCTATAATTTCAGTTTCACACTTGAAATGTCGGTCTGTATGTCTAACAGGCTATATGCCTCTCTGTCTGTCTCTGTCAATCACTGATTGCGTAAGACCAAAAAAGACGTAAAAAATTTAACGAAATTTTGTGAAAATAAACCTTGTTAGAAGACCCAGCTCGGTTTTTAAAAGCTTGCGAACCAACACAAAATACGAATATTTGAAAAATTCCTCAAAAAAGAACTAAGATTCAAATCATGAAAGCATAACGGCTTCATGAAAAGATTAATTAGAATTATATTTTTGGGAACGTACTTCCGAAAGAAGTTCAAAAGCACTTAAAAAGTCTAATTACTTTTTTTACCATCAAAACGAATAAGAATATCTCCTCGATTGCTCCCTTAGTTGAGACTTAGAAGTTGGAAACCTAGACGAGGTTATGTAAAAGGGCTCAAAGGAATTACGAAAATTTTACTGCAATTTTGAAAGTAACAAATTTTCTTGTAAATTTAATTATATAAAGTTAGAAATATATAGCAATAAGACCAGATTTCCTCTCCTTATTCTGTTCTGCAACAATCGAAAATATGCATCATTCTAAAGTGTTTTGCAGAAAGGAAAATATTTTCATTACCACGAAATTAGTGACTTTCGCTCTCCCTCTTCCTCTCCCACTATCTCACCGTCTTTCTCTCTCTCTCTCCGTATATATGCAATCATTGAGTATAATACAGTCAAATAAAGAAAATCGTAAAAAACTTCGAGATAAATACTCTTAGGTTGATTTGTATTTTTTCATATTCATAACAAGCATTGTTCCATATTTTTAAAATAAGAATTGGAAAGAGCGTACTGTATTTTGATCATAATAGTATGAGAGAAAAAAAACTGCGTGACAACATGGACAAAACTAAAAAGCTTATGAGCGGTCAATAAGTTGAATAACGAGAATAAAGGACAATGACGACGACAATGATAATGGCCATAGCGACAGTGCTGGTGATGACGGTGGCGTCGGCGATTACGTGATAGGGGTAGTGGCGGGGATGGTGCTGGGAATGGCATCAACGTCAATGGCACAGAAATGAGAAAATAAGTGTGCTAAACGGATTTGGCTTCACACAGTTCATAAGAAAATATGCATAAATCCACAAAATTCCGTATAAATAAACGCAGTGGTTATGCAAAGATCGATGAAAGAGAAAAGCGGGAAATTGACGATAACAAAATAAGGTAAATTGCAGAGATTCATTGTTAAGCATCTGAAAACGGTTTCGAACAGAATGATTTAAACCAGCCAAAAACGTGGGACGTATACACTTCACCAATTAAAATTCGAACCACCACAATTGACACCATGGCAACATATATCAAAGAGTAAGAACAAAAACAAAAACATTTAATAAGTTTGGTAAAGTTTTTCCAAAAGCTTTCGCAACTGAAAATTACGATGGAAACAATTTTAAGGTTTGTATTTCTTGTAAACTTATACTCGGACTAAAATTTGTAACTTTTTGTAACTGTTGTTGTAAACTTTAGTAGAATTGTGTGTATGGCCGCGAGTAGTATACGTGGATGGGTGGATTTGTGTGTGCGTGTGTGCGAGTGTGTGTATATGTATCTCGAGAGAAATACGGTACACTGAATTAAGATAAATCGTTTTAAAAAATGTGCGGTGGTAAAATTATATTGCATAGAAAACAATAAAGGATAAACTAAACTGCGCACGATTTAAACAGTTGGATGATGTTTTTGAGTACCACATTACGATCTTAAGGTAGCTAACATAAGCAAATACTTTTTCTTACGAGAAATATGACGAGAAATAGACAAAGTCAAATAGACGAGTCATAAATACCGCCATTTTTAAAAGATTAGTTAAAAATATTAAAAAAAATTGTAAAATAAACTTATCTCCTCGAGATGAAAAGCTGAAAAGGAATTTTAAGATTTTTTTAAATGAGTCCGCGATCTTGTACTTTGTAGTTATTCAAATCATCTTTGTCTGAACTCCCGCTTTTTCTTTTCTCTTCTCAGCTCTTCGCAATGAAAATCATAATTCCTTCTCTCCCCTTAAGGCAAGTTGGATGTTCACCAAATTCTTCTGAAATCGCCCCTGTTTTTACTTCTGGCTACCCCTCAGGCTGCGATAAGATAATACAATTCCCTTTAATTTCATCCTTGATCCTGCTTAGTCTTTTACGCAAATTTTATCGATCCATCAATGGCAAAAGGTTTATAAGACCTTTATTAACCTGTCTAACCTTTTCAATTGGTTATATTTTTTGAGTGGAGCACGTCCCTTCGATGACATATATTTATCGCACATGAATATGCACGTAATGATGTACATAATCCTTTACTATGTATACTCCTTCAATCCGATTGATAAAGATCTCTGACAAAGGAAAACTCATTCCGCATTCTAATAAACCGCATCACTTTACAGATGAATACGAATTTTACATGTCGTCGATTAATTTTGCGTTTCCTTTCACGTGATTACCTACCCTTAAGCGATAGCGTCGAGATTTATCCTAATTATGCAATCGATACTACTTCCATCGTATAGTGATACGCTCTCCGTCAGCTGAATATTAATGAATAATTCAAGAAGCTTCTAGTAATAAATCTGTTAGAGAGAATTATTATAGGGCACCTTGCAATTACCTTAATTTCTTAAATAACTTCAAAAACTTTATTCAAATACTAAACGATCGTTGGCTGTTTACTTTTGATACCAATAACCCAAGGTTTAATCAACTTTTTAAGAAAATGGCAGAAAAGAAAAAAGATGTCATTCATTATCAAAATAGGCGACCAAAACAGGGATTAATTACTTAAAAATAGGTTCATTAAAAATAGGTACAAAAATGGCATCTGAAAATAGGTTCATTATCCATTAAAACCGCATTACTCTGTTGATTCCTTATTGTAATCTATTCGTCCTTTGCCTGTTTTTGGTATAGAATGAAACCACTAAATAATCGTTAACGGCTTCAATATATAAATAATGTTTTAATTTTACTTTTCTACTACGCTATTCAAAACAAAATATATAATTCGATATAGCAATAACAACACAAAGGCAATAACATTGCTATGTATAATTATTGCGTATAGCCTAATCGGCGAATTATAAAAGCTTTAGGCAAGAAATTTTTTATCTCGAAAATCGATCCATTATACAACAAAATTAAAGTAAAGTTTGTAACAAATGTCAGTGAAAAGGTGCGTCAAAAACGAAATGCTTAAAATTAGTGAAGGAATAAAGAAAATGAAGAATGTAAATGTCATGGAGAGGAAGTAAGTTTACCAACGGAAATACATATTATATATAATTTTAAAAGCTTTTAATTTAATATAGTATTATTATTACGCCACATAACCAAAGACGTTGCGAGAAACAGCAACGAAAAACAGCAATGATTTGTGGCCAAACCATTTATTTAGGATTTTTTAAGATAATTATTTCCAGGGTAATTAAATTCTCATTAGTCCTTTCATTAAGTCATTAGTCCATCACGAATATGATATCGCTTAAAATATATAAAGTATCATTGATTCCAAAGCAATAAAAAATCAAATTAGACCAGAAATAAATCAATCAATATTATTTATCACAAAGTTGGAAATAACCGATATTCGACCAAGACAATATTAATATTCTTTTCCTTACCATAGGTCTTAAATCGAATGTTATCTATCAAACCATTATTAAAAGCTCATGATTTCATTTAAGCTGTTTGGGTCTATTTGTGCCGAATGTTATTTTTTCAATATTTCAACTATTTTTTTTTTGCCTGTTAAAAATTCATTTAATGCAAAATAAAAGAGAATAAAAATGGTTTTTATTTGCGAAATTAATTGCAAGTAAGGTCGTTAATTTCGGAATGGCCGACACTTCTGCACGCTACACCCGAAATACATGTCTATAACTCGTGGGTAGAGTGAACGGTAATACATTTCACTATTCTATCAATAAAATCATATCAAACTTAGAAGAAAAGCACACTAGAGTATCTTAGACAGGTTGACCAAAAGAAGGATTGACAGAGAGGACTAAATCGACTTAGATGATCCTAAACCAGAATTTGTTCGTGTGGGGTTTAACTAAATAAAAATATTTCATCTAAAAACGTGTTAGTAAGCACTGCTTGAATGTCATTTAAAATGTTATGATTTTCCGTATAAACCGAGAGTTATTAAATATTCATTATAATTATTAAAAGAGATAATTAGTAGAGTTTCACGTAAGGACAGAAAGGCATGCAGACAGATATACGCACCATACGTGATAAATGGATACCTCGAAGGAAACTCGAGAATGTCACGTACCGAAAACAGCTTAAACTTAAGCAGTTTACAAACTTTTAACAATGGTTACCTTAACCCTTTCACTACTAGAGTCACATATATGCTGCATAGAAATAGGAACAAAGTAAGCAAATGAAAATAGAATAATGAGGTCCTCAGTCATCAAACTAGTTACGACATTTGTTCTAAAAAGGAAGAAAAACTCAACCATTTTTTTCAAAAAAAGATATAGTAGAGAGAAAGCTCTGTTTTTGTCACATGTGCAACGACCAATAATGCCTTCGCGAGTGCATTCCTTTGCGTTAAAAATGAATGAAATGAATTGGAAGCAACGGAAAATAGTTCACAAAATAAAATTAATCAGTTAAGGGATTAAAAGCGGTTTTACGAATTCTTTGGAAAATTATAAGATTACATTTGTTAACATGCAAATATATAAATACTATCGTGTAAATACTATCATACAACTCTACAAAAAATAGATACTTATCGAAAATTGATCTACAAATATTTACTTTTATTTTTATTGCCTTTCCTCTCTTTAGTTTTTCCGTTTCGATATTAAAAAACCTTAACAGAAAATTTTTAGAAATATTTTCTACCAAATTTTTTTACAAATCAAAGAAAAGTTTACCAAAGAATGTTAAAAATATATTTAGAAGCCGCACGACAACAGTTCGTGACGCATTTAAGACTTTTTGCTCGCATGATATATGACAATTATATATAAGTGCTCACATACAGAACTGCGTATATGTATGTGTGTGATTAGTTACGACTATTAGGCGTCGTACGGTGGCGCCTCGAAACAACATGATTTTTAGAAATTTAGGGAATGCGATGACAGGAGCCAAGCAACTGAATTGTTTGTATATACACATACAGACACACAAACAAACAAACAAACAGTCATATACAAGACGCATAAGTGTTTTCACTCTTCAACAAATAAAACAAGTCCAAGAAGCTGTCGCCGCATGGGCGTCAAAGATTTAAATTATAGCGTAAAATTTGAAAAATGGAAATGATAATCATTTTTCAGTCACTGGCGATTACTATGTGACCAACCCACTTAGATAGCAGAATATGTCCTTTAATCTTCAAAGAAATCATGTAGATCACATAGCACATAGATAAACACATAGACCTGGAAATATTTATTTTTGCTATCTCCTAGACAGGACTGGACAAATTTTCTATAAAGGATCTAAATAAAGGACTGGATCTATATTTTTATAAAAAACGCAAGCACAAATCAACACCGTGAATAGTTTCTTATTGGTCAGATTTAAAAAACACATCATAATTTTAAACTTTTGATTTTGCTTTCAAAACTAGCTACAATTTTCTCTGTAATGAAAGACTTTGTATATTAACATAATTAACTTGTTAATAATTAAAATACATACTCGTGAGCTAATAAAAATTTAGAAGACGTTAAGCTCTTAAATAAATGAGGAGAAGGCCTGCCTTCATTTTAATATTTATCTTCTTAAATAAACCGTCAATTTCCGTCAGCATCTTAACTTCCATTAACTTTCCTGTAGTCTTCGTCGAAAGTATACAAATTTTCATACTGCATCCCAAAATAAACTGTTTAAATGAAAAGACATGAGAGAGTAATTTTGATTTCTTTTTGAATTTACTTAATCTGGCAATGACTTCAATATATATGGATAAGCATACAATTTGCTTACAAGGTAAAAGTCGTTAAGTCAAGAGAATATCAGTCAAAAGTACTCCCAGCGCTATCTCGTGTACAGAGAGGGAAAGAAACAGGAATAGAAATAAAAGTAATATTAAAAATCAATATCTTCTAAACCAATACATTAACAACGTCATCAACTTCTATTCAATACAAAGATTTATGACGAAAGTAATTACCATGAAAATATTCTCCAATGATAAAAAAGAAATTCAACAGCAATGAAGAGAAAAACGAATATATAGTGCGTGTGTCTGCCTGTATGTGTGTGCATGATGTGTGCGTGTGTGTATATGGGTGTGTATGTGTGCGTTGTGTGTAAGTGTGTTTATATTAGCAAGTAACAAGGAAATGACTAAAAGGAAAGAGACGGCTGGAGCCGAGAAGAAAAAACGTAAGAAAACTATACTTCCCCGAACAAGAATAGGAAACGCTGATTTTAGACGATATGACAAAACAATTTAACAAAAAAAATGCATACTTAAGAGTTGATGAAAGTCGGGAATGAGTGTTTCAGAAGAAAAAATGGAGAGAAGAGAGGAAAGAAGGTTCGATAGTAAGCCACGCATTTACCAAACCCACTAAAGCCATTAAAGGATTAAATTGAGAATAAGAGAACAATCTTATTTACCTTCATCTCCTATTTTTCTTTCCACCGTCTTCTCAATGGTTTCACTGTAATCGCGCAAAGAAGAGCATACTTTCATAAAAGTTTTGCGCCCCAGAATTTATCAAGATTTTGTAAAACCTTTTGTTGTCATTGTTCGTTTAGAACTTTTGGAGACTCTTGATCTGTTTCGACATTTAAGTGGTATGCGTGAGTAAATGGAGAAGAGTGTATATGCAAATATAAAAAAAACAAAAAAAAAACAAGGGTAAAAAGAAAAAAAGTAGAAATGTTTAAGATCTAGGACAATGGCGTGTGAGCTTTGTTTGTTTGTTTGACAAATAGTAATAAAATAAAAACGGTTTAGGCAAAGCAACTGCCAAACAACAACAATAATACAGTAATAACTCAATCCCTAGAAAGTGTTATTTGTTTGGATTCAGCAAAAAGAAAAACTAGTTGCCAGATATAAAAAGAATTCGTTTTCAAAAAGTGAAATGCATACAAAATATTTTTGTGATCAACCTTCTTTAGGTCTGTGATTAAAGCAATAACGATTCTTATTGAAACATTAATTACCATCGTTGGAAAGAATTCTATCAAAAATTCTCACAAAAGGCTCAAATAACCCAAATTCAGTAAAAGGCATGATTTATTCCTAACATTCATTCATTCATTCAACGACACTCACAAAAACATTTGCAACGATTTAAAGAAAATACAATGATGAATACGGAAGTAGTACAGACGGGACTCAGGGAATAAAAACCTTTACCTTATTGAAAAAATATATAATCCACAATATTGACAAACACCCAGATTCACTTTCATTCATTTATTTAATAGGAAAGAAGAAGAGATCCGGGATGATATTTTACACTTATTTAATGGTCACTTTGTTGAATGAAAGAAGAATGAATAAAATAATGAACCAATGAGTGGACGAAATGAGCGAACGAATCAGTGAAATGAAATGGAAGTTGGATGGAGTTATAGATTTGAGATCGGTTTAGCGAGTGGGTCAGGAAGTCATAAGCGGAATTTCATTCAGGCTCTATCCTGCAAATACCTCCCACATCTCCCACACCCACCACCCACAACGAGAACAACACAAACAAACAAGGAATGAATAAAAGATTACAATTTGAACAACATGAATCGCATAACAATCCTATGCCCACTCACACGCATACAGATATATGCACACATACACACACATCTAGACAAATTAGACTTTCATTAACACTCTGTCCATAAATCGTATCGGTGAGTGTGTCACAGGCATGTCCGCATCGTCACCGACAATAAACTGCGGACACAAAACATGAAAGACATGAAAGTGGTCGTCGTTGGTGACTAGTATGCAAGCGTGTAGCCGAAAGCAAGGGAAAGCCATCGGTGGTGGAATAGATGGTGGTAGGTGGTGAAGACAGATTCTGAGGTTGGTCCAACTGATATATCGAGTACATGGCGTTGAATAAAAAGGAACACTATTTTGAATCTAAAAATTCCAAAAATCAAAAGAAAAATGGAGAAAACCTAGAAATTAAAAGAGAAAGAAATAAGAAGCATAACTGAAGGATTGAGAGACAGAGGGCAGTCGGACAGAGCAAATGACACAATATTAAAAGGAATGCCACTGTTAAGAAAAAAGGAGCGAGATTTGGAGAGTGTGAGGAAGAATAAATGACAGAACGACGTAACACTCCTGTCGACAAACAATTAAGATAACCGTAGGAGACGATGATGAACGATGATGATGGCATCAACAACAACGACAACAAAAGCAAGAATTTTGATGCCAACAACAATGAAATGGGCAAGCAATAGCAATAATAAAAGCAACAACAACAATGTCAGCGATGACTTTTGGTTGTCATTGAATGAGCCAGCAATTTTTATGCCACAACAGCAAAACTCAAATTCGTCGCTAGACAAACTCATTTAACTTGAACAACTGAAGTCAACATCGCCATTAAATCCGCAAACGCCAACAACAATAACGAATAGAATTGACATTTAAGAATATCATTTCGAACGACCTGAAGAAGAAACTGAATTAGGGAAACAAAACACGAATATGGGCGAAATGGGGGCGACGTATGCTAAAATATAAAGCATTGCTGAAATAGGAAATGAGAAAACACGAAATTGCGTTGAAGGAATAGACGCAGAAGATGCAAGCGATGGCCGAAACAACCATTTAAATTAAGAATTTAATTTTCTTATGAATAAATCTAAAACGGCATTTTAAATCATAAAGCGGAATAATGTGTTTTGATGGTTTGACCAGATCTCACTAAACATAAAATACTTCAATTCATTCACATTAGAATTGATCAAAGTTTGTTACATGAGATGAGATTTGATCATTCCAAGCGGTTTCGTAAGATTATCATTTTAGGAAATACTTAATAGGGCTTTGAGATAGATGTAAGTGTTCAGAAGGTTCATGTTTAATTAATACAATACATATTTTCTAACATAAGACAATCTTTTTAGGAAGGGCTGTTGTTAAGAACATAGATAGCTTTTCCAACCGAAAATAAAAATGAGAATCTGCTTTATGGGATGAATTAACTGCAAGACATAAACAAGCTGTTAAAGCAGAGAAAAACTACAAGAAACACAAGAAGGAAATGAAGACACGCTTTCGTTTCGCTTTGCGTAACAAGGCCCTAAGAAACATATAAGACAATCAACCATAAGGTATATCACTAACTTTGATTTCTTTGAAGAATCTTTGAATTCTTAATTGCTTTATCATTTGCGTTAAAGACAGGACTGTAGTTTTAGGAATTGTTTTCGCATTATAGTTGCGAGCAATATAACAGACATAGTTTACACCTTCTATTCGTGATACGCAAAAATATTTACCACTTTCATTGCAAATTAAATGAACACTCTAAAGAAACGTTGACCACCACCCACCACCATTGCTAAAGATCCCTTCCTTCTTCCCTCCTTCATGAAGTCACAAACTAATCTTAACCTTTTTGGCGATTAAAGAAAAAAAAAACAAAACCAAATAGAAAAAACTATCTCAAAGAATCGCAATTCGCGATGATAAAAAAGGATCCACCAGCAGCAACAGCAGGTACGAAAACCCAGCAGAGCGTAACAAACTGACACGTAAAAATTTATCATGTGACTCCACAAAGATGCTGCCAGTTTTCCCTCCAAATCTCCATCTTTTCCACTTTTTCCAAATAACATTGGCGTAACGTGTACGCCCGTTTGTTACTCGATAATTTTATGGTTTGGTTAAAAGATTAATTTCTCTTACCTTTACAAATTCGTGCACCTGATTTTGTTATAGTTGTCAAACCTGAAATTCACCGCACCCTACACCCACCCACTTCCGTGTCTGTCATGCTTTATCCATTCAAAAAATCTTAAATAAAAAATATGCTCACTTGACCCTTATTTAATTACTTCTTTGATGAATCAGCAACCAAAATATACCATAAAAACAAAAAACCAACTAAAATCTGTTGGCTTTAAGACAGGAATTTTTTTTTTCATTATTTAAGAAAAAAACCACCCAGAGCCTTTTACAATTTTCAGTCGTGTGCATTAAAACTAAATCATCAGTCACTTTGGCACACTATGTCGCGGTCATTCATGCCACACGATCGTCTCCCCGTGACGTCGAGTTTGTGGGGAGAAGCAAGGAATACAAGTAAATAGTTGCTGCTGCTACTGCCGCTGCTGCTGGTGGTGATGGTGGCGGTGGCGATGGTACTGTTTGTTGCAAGTTTCGTATCAACGAAAAATTTTGAAATAGCTTTCGGTTGCTTGTTGTTCTTGTTGTTGCCACTTATGCTATTAAAGGCTTCAGCGTTTTATAAACATTCCATTTCAGTTCCGTATTTTTTGCTTTGTTCTTTTCATTTCTTGTCGTTTTCTCTATTTCTTTTTTAAAGAATGAAAATTTCGGTTTTAACTTTCCCATTCCATTTTTTCATTTCTCTTTTCTAAAAAATTTCATATTTTGCGTAACGATTAAAAGCAGAAGAAATAAAATAATTCCATGGTTAGGAGACATTTTTGCTATTGCCTTAATTTTGTTACAATTTTCTTTAAATTATTAAAATAATACATATTTCAAAAAGAGCCTTTCCTCTTTCTCTCCTTCTCTCCCTTCTATATTCCCTTTCTCACTCTCTCTCTCTCTCTCTCGCTGATCCGGAATGATAATAACGATAATGAATATACTGAAGATTATGAACGGATAATCAAAACGTCGCTGTCCGTATCGAATATTATTATGGTCCCCAGACTATTTAGTGGAGGATCGATCCATTCCGTCTGACAATTTTATGAAAAAAAATATTGTATAATTTAATTGAAAGACCAAGAATTAGCAGTAAAAGAGAAGAAAATTAAGACGACGATTTAATGTGATAAATCTTTTGAAGCTTCTCCTTTTCCTTTTTCTATTTCTGTTTTTCTTTAATTCGATATTTTGCACAGCATTTAAAGGCAGAAAAGAATAATACCGTGGGTAAGATAAATTTTTGCTACTGTTTTTTTGTAACAATCTGTTTTAATTTATGTATTTATTTTAAGTAAAACGTACGTTTCTTGAAGGTATTTAGTAATTTAATAAAGCAAAACGGTTTAGGTTCAAATATGTTAAAATATATTCAATATTCAGGGACAATAAGCGTGACGATAAAGAGGGAAAAGAAGAAAATTGGTAAATATCGGGAGAGGCGACCGTTAAAATTAATTGATCACAAAAGCCTTAAAGAATACTGTCGGCAATGACAATGAGCATTAATCAATTCAAAATTTTACAGTCTCCCCGAAAAAAGTAGAAAAACTCGAAAAAGTCGAAAGTGATAAAGTATAATACAATAAATAAAAAATGTTAAGAAAAAACTAGGGGAAGAATGTATATTTAAATCATATGCTAAAAACATTATAAATTCTTAGATTATTCAAAACAAGGAAAAAGATGATTTTTTATGATAATCAAATCCAACGACAAAAACAGAAACGAAAAAGCCCGTAGATAGAGAAACGTCATGGAAAGAAAAGAAGTTTGTATCTTATATATACGAGTATGTAGGCACATGACTGAGATACAGATGCATACATGTATCACATATGGATACAGATTCAGATACAGATAGACATAGCTGGATACAGGCTCAGATACAGATGCAAATGCAAAAGCAAGAATTTAATAAAGAAAAAAAGGTGTCATAAACAAAACGGGCCTTTACTATACGGCAAATAACTGAAAGTAACAGGATTCAAAGAAGTAGGGAAGGCCTTTACGAGTGTAAAATAAAAAAGGAAATAAACAAAAAACCATTCGTAAATCGTGTCTAAATCCCAAGGAGTGAGAATAACGTAAGTATACCAGAGTACTTTTGCCGTCAAGTTAGTTGGTTTGTTGGTTGGTCGACAGGTTGGTCGACAGGTTGGAAGCAGATTGGTAGGCAAGTTAGAGCCCAAGTTTGGCAGAAGTGACTTTGTTTTTCTTCTCTGTCTGAATCAACCGTTCTGCCCTTCTTGACTTCTTTGCCTGCTCACCACCAGCCATCTTTTGTCTTAAGACGCCACCCGGATGAATGCTCTAAAATTACCAAAGTGAATGAATTGTGAACAAGAGAAGAAGTAAGAATAAAATCGAAAGAGGCGAAATAAGAAGTCGTATCATATGGTGTTGTTTTGTAATTGTTTTTTTAGTATTTGTAATCCATTTCTGTTTTGACGTCATACGGAAAATCACTTGCGAATGAGAGGGAAGAGCGAGACGGGGAAAGAGATAGGGAAGAAGAGAAGAAAGCGTGAATGAAGTTATTGATGTTTGTACATTATACTTTTTTGTTTGTGCCCTATGAGGAGTCCTGTAGTTTGCGCTGCGATGCGTTGCCTTTGCTTGAAGTAAACTTCAAATAGGCAGTGTCATAAAGGAATATCATACTTTTCTGCCGCAAAGAAATTGCTATTAGCGCAATTATAAAGTACTTTCAATCATTCATTCATTCATTCATTCATTTTGTTAGAGGTTTTTTTGCCTCATTTTATTTCGTCAAACGAAAAGAACGTCATTATTAAATCAAAAATATCCCTTTGAAAAATCAATTTAATTTTAATTTTCCGGGATATAAAATCATCAACTCATGGATAACATTTCACTAACGTACATATTTTTTCAAAATTTTGCAAAATCTAAATCTAGGACAAAAATAAATGAACGAAAAGAAAGATTTTAAATCACAAATAACTTCCCTTCCTCCTTCCTACGGGTCGTCATTCCAAAGGAGGGCGGAAAGAGGAAGTGGCAGCATGCAACGTACACTAACAATGTGTCGAATTTAAATGTCGAATGCCTTTGACTGTTGACTACTATCATGTTGAATTGCCAAGTGTCAATTTTCAATGAAATTCAATGACATGAAGACGCTAGAAATTTACAATCCAGCTTTTTCGCTCCCCCTCCCTCTACCTCTTCTTCGGCTTCGGAATGATAATAACGATAATAATTACAGTGATGACTATGAAAGGATTATCATAATGATACCGTCGGTATCCATTATTATGATGATCCTGGATCCATTCGGTCGAGGCTAGAAGTCTGACAATTTTTTGGAAAAGGAAACCATTTGAAATATTGTATAATTTTATCGAAACAGGAAGAATCAGAAGTAAAAGAAGGAAGAGAAATGAAGACGACAATCTGACACGTCTTCCCTTTTCTTTTCTATTTTGTCTCTAACAATCTATTTTTTTCTTTTTCTTTTTTTCGCGATTGATTAAATTTGGAACTGATGCGAGAACGGTTTGTGGATGAACTGAATTTGTTTTCAAAGTCTTAACAACATTCGTTCTATGCATTTCTAGACAAACAATTTGTCTTTGCACCATTTTTTTTTTTTTGGTTTTGTAACAGACGATGACACCCATAATTCATGTTCTCTGGATAAACCCTGTAAAGATTGCATGGTGTGAAGTCGAAGAAGTTATAATTTTCGAGTCAAAGCTAGAGACACCGCCAAGACCAAATCTAGAGCGCATCGTCCAATGAAAGCACATTCAAACTGATCGATGTAATTTTGGTAGAATTATCACTTAATTCAAACTTAATTTTTGCAATTTACACTTAACGCATTCTGCATTTCATCGAATGCGGTTTCACCAGGTTTTAATCTCGAATCTGCTTCGAAATTAATCGAGCTATTTTGAATTTAGGTACATTCCTTTCAGTTATAGCGCTTAATAACAATAACAATAGAGGAATCGATGCACAGAACTCACCCTCAATATCGCTCTCACTTTCTATAAACAAACAAATCCTTCACATCTCAACTCTTGTCTGGATGACAGGTTTACCAATCATTGATTTTGCGCGACAGTGTGACGCATCAATTCGACCATCCTACACTACAAAATAGTTTTGTAATCTCTTAGAAATGGCACCCTGTAATAATTACACATTATTTTACTGTCAATTGTATTTACGATAAATCCGCATTTAACTGACACTATAATGTAGTCAGTGTGTATAAGAGTTGTGGTAACTGACAGAGTTGTGACAAAGAATGGTAAAAACAAAATTCTTCTCCCAATGAGTTCCAAAGTTGACAGGAATGCAAAAATAAAGTTTAAAATTAAAAAAGTATTTTATTAATTTCTTAAGATGATAAAAAATATTACCAAAAAATATAAGATGATAAAAATGGCCCTTTTTGTGCCGTGTGACCTTTTTAAAAAGTACATTTAATATAATCCTTCATTTCTGATTAGATCATGTTTCATTTAAAAATTAAAACATTTCATAAAATTTTATTATTTTTGTGTGTATAAAATATTTTATAAGGTATTGCCGATTGCCACAATATTCAAAAAACCTACTGGGACGAATTTTCATTATACTAGATATATCTGTATTATCTAGTAATTGTAAATTAAATATTTATCAAATATTGTAAATTAAATATTTATCACATTCGACCAACGAACAGCTGTAGCAATAACCAGTGTTGCCAACATGAACAGTCACGATATTCTATACGAATGCATACCAATGGCCATAAGTCTATATTGAAGTCCATCATTAAATAGTGTATACCGTATACGTAAATTCATTTACTACAAACAAACAATAAACATAAATTATTCAATTTAAATCATTTTTGATTTCATGAGAAATTATCACCGATAACAATAAGATTTCAATGAGGATTTGCTTCGTTAGTACAAACTTTACACTTCTAATACGAGAACTGTTATGTACAGGTCTCGTGATGTGTGTGCGTGTGATGTGAATGTGTGTGACCAAAGCCACAAGAACTTGTTTTCTGCTGATTTCTGTAAACAGAATAAATAAATCGCATCTAAAGCTTAACCATAGACAAATAATTTCGAATAAACTCTTTCGTAACGAATTTTCGAGTATGCAAATAGTTTTACGTCATTTAGCATACAATTTGTCCTCGATTCCACAACAATATATCCATAATTTAAATGCATTTTAGTTAAATATTGAAATTTTCTATATAATGATGTTTTTGTTTATGATGTATAATTTATTCGTCGATGAATATATTTTGTTGTAAATAAAAAAAATGATATTAGGAACTATTTCAGAAACACATTGGTTCTACACAGTTTTGTTCGTACTTTAGTTACATTTACTAGCAGTTCAAAATTCAACATTTTGCAATTTCTTACAGAAATTTAAAGTTGGATTTTTAGGAACTTTCAGGAACTGCAACAATAATACCTTGCGAAGGAGTTGATATTTGTTCTGTTCGTTTCTTCATAATTGGACGTAACTAATTTGGCTAAATTCTTTAGGATAAAACTCAGTTGCTTTAACGAACATATATCCGCAAAATACGATTGATCGAGCATAACAGGTTGCAATAATGTCGTTTTGTACACGCCTACCTTTTTCGCCATCCTAAGAAAATTTTTAGATATTTGTATGGAACAAACCTAAAAGCCATTATTTCCATTAGAAATATTATTCCTTTTTGCCCAGATTTTT
The DNA here is from genome assembly GCA_963966595.1 of Physocephala rufipes. Classification (NCBI taxonomy): domain Eukaryota; kingdom Metazoa; phylum Arthropoda; class Insecta; order Diptera; family Conopidae; genus Physocephala; species Physocephala rufipes. The sequence goes on from OZ016503.1 coordinate 24,267,695, forward strand.
CCAATTATTATGAGTGTAGTGTCTTTTTAAGTTATTACTTGAATGAAAACTTGGATGTCTGAAGATATGTAAATGTGTATGTGATGTAATTTCTTTGTGTTGTTGAAAAAGCATTCGGCATATGATGGAGCATTATTTCCACTAATGCATTCATTTTACACTTCGGGGAGAACCAGACAAAAGGTTGCGATTTTTACATCTTTTTTTCTTTGCTTAAAAAGCCTTATGGGATTCAGCCAACCGTTGTATCATTCGTATGGTGGTGTTATCTTTCTCTCACTCTTATTCAGCAAAAAGGGGATAGTTTTCATCTAATGATGCTTAGTACGTTTGTTAATCACGAGAGCAATTGAAGTGAGAGTTCATAAACAATACTAGAAATGAAATGTGAGATAGTTTTATACAGATCTGTGCGTGTATGTGTGAATCTGAAACACCCATTCATATCCATACACACTTATGACTAGAGGTCGTACTATTGATCCATTTGTAATTATATATCCTAGAAGAACAATCTATCTAGTAACTTTCTCACATAAAATTGAATCCCTATGATAGTAATAAGCATTAGTAGTTTGTAATAAAAAACTTTCATAAAGAGACTAAGTAAATATTCTGTAATCCACTGTATGTAAAGTCATTCTACCAGCTGAAATAATTCACCAATAAGCCATAAAGGAAATATCACGTAGCCCGATTTCGCTTATTTTAAACATCAACCAATTCGGGAAGGCAAAGGACACAAACGCCACACTTCATGACAATACAACGATTCCATCGCAATAAATATCGAAACATATATTGAAAAAATTTAATACATCTTATTTCTTGCATGTGTAGGATATTTATAAAACGTCAGGTATTGAACGTTACTTTATGCTTACTTAATTTTATTTCATTTTTGACCACTCCTCCAATACTCTCTTTCACTCCCACAACTTTTCCTGCTGTTGGGTCCTAACTATACTAAACCATAAAATGTTTGCCAAATTTCAAAATATTTATAAATTACTTCAAAGTGATATTTATGATTTTTTTTCAGTTTTAATTAAACTCAAATTTGGTAAATGGTTTCTGCTTTCGAAATGAACTTTTATGAATCTTTTAGAGAAAAATTGTTGGCATTTTGGAAACGTAATCGCTGGCAATATTATTGCAGTAAAATGTTGTTATGCATTACTCAATTTTATTGCTGTTTCCGGTAGAGAATGAATACCAAAACAAATAGGCAAACATTTAGTTTTGAAAGTTCAAGCTCATTTATAGTAGAATTCGGTGATAAAACAGAGCAAACAACGAGTGATAATGCGGAGAACAATAACAAATCATTCATGTAAATATGTAAAATTATCTAAAAGGGCAAGAGGGGGGAACGCATTAAGTACATTATTTTAAATCGTCAAAATGTACAATTATTTTTAGAAACTCTTGGTTTTCATTTATTATTATTTGGTATTCATGAAAATAAATTGAGCGCTTTAATAAATTAGAAGCGTTTAATGAATTCTCAGCATCGGCATAAAAACTAGTCTGTGTGTGAGTAATAATTAGTTTTATTTTTCATGATTTTAACAAATTTGTAATATCTGAAAATTAACTTTTTGGAGAGAAAGTCACTTTGGAAAAGCCTCCCATTCGAAACCTGCGCTTTATGAATATCGAAATGATGGTTTTACCTTCTAGTCGCAAAATACTCTTCAACTTAGGAATGATTAAAGTAGTGACATTCAATCTTCTATGGAGTCATTATCCTTTTTGTACCACTGCACGTGCTCCTAATTTTCACTGTCACAATGATGAAATCAAATTTCATCTCCGGCAATACTTCCTTTAGAGATACTTGTTGGATCTTCACAATTAAAAACCTTCAGACGTTCGTCGTTCACATTAAGGCATTTTCGCATTAAATGTTGTTGAAGTGAGATAACTCACAACTTACTGATCATAATTTTATCGGTACCTCAAATAGACCCTCCCATAAAGTTCCTGCTGAAGATCACGCCAGTACTGTGAATACATGGAACACCTCTGGTAAATGACTTTTCCATGTTTTATGGATTTTTTTTAAAAGACGCGTTTTTTAATTTTTTTAGGAATGAAATATATTCATTAACGCTAATACTTAAATCAATTTCGTTTTTAAGCTCAAGGGACGAATATATTTATAGAAGTACGAATATTTTTTATAAAACATATTTAACATTTTTTTACGCGAAAGGAAGATGAAAAATTTCGAAATTTCAAATGTTTTAATATAAAAAATAGTTTTAGATGAAAAGAAAATCAATTTTTCTTTAATAAAGTTCTTCTCTCATGGGCTTTCGTTTCTTCTAATATTTTTCTTCGTTATTTTATCTCGTTCTCCCCTTTTCGCTTCGTTTCTTGCTCGACATCTTGTCAGAATATGTCAAAATTATTTTTATCATCTCACTTGCTTGAGCATGACTTACAAGCATGCCAGTATGGCGACTTCTAAAACAACAACAACAGGGTAACAACAACAACAAAACTGTTTTTTTCTGTCGCTATTGATGTTGACTTTGCTACTCCGTGCAAACAGAGGAAGTGCAGAATGTATCAGCTTTGTTGAATTTATTTTTTTTAAGTTTTTCTAAGGATTCTTCTTAAGAAAATAGTAAATCTTTATCACAATTCTTGGCACTTGTAGTAGTAGTAGTAGTTGTAGAAGTAGTTGTTGTTGCTTATACTAGTAATAGTAGTAGTCATTTTTGTTATGGTCAATTTATTCATTTTTTCTCTAATTCAATACGCTTTTATTTTTTCATCTTTACTCTTTTTTTTCCTAAGTTGCCACCCTTATTTACGTACACTTATATTCTTTATTCTCATTCTTAAGAAAAATAAGAAAAATGGGAAAGAGAATGATAAACGAGTAGAATCCTGAAATTGATGGACTACAACAAATGATGCACACACACAACTACACACACACACCAATACGCCCATATATACCAGTATACAAAATCGCTATATGTGTGTGAGTGTGTGTATGTGCCTCCTTCAATCGAACCCATCAGAAATGGGAGTTTGGAGGGGTTCATTTTACATATTTTTGCACTAGCGCGTATGTAATAATGCGTTACGGCAAACTAACATGCAGGACGCTTCCGTAGCTTTGATTTATTTACGCCGCATTAAAACATTCCATGCAATTTATTTGAATATGTATCCGTACGATTGTTCACTGTCTCCATTTTCCAACGGTTTTATCTCTTACGCGTTTATCTCTTTTCGCCTTTTTTGAAATGCCTTCCTTTTTATTGGCAATTTATTTTTAATTTCTAACCTATTTTTTTCCACAATTTCGACCATTTATCTCCTGACCACCAAATAATATATTTTCGTCTCCATTTCTCACAATAGGGAGCTGTGATAATGTCATGTCGTCACTTAGATACCATAAACTCAATCAGTAACCAATTCCTCATCATCTACGGTAGCATCTAATAGACATTCTCTCTCGATAAAAATGCTTCACGTGAACATAAAATTTTTTTAAAAAAATATTGAATATAATAAATATATAGTCTTTTTGATCTTGAATGAATGTTACCACTGAAATGTCACCCCATCGCCACATTGACAAACTTCAAGTACTATAAGCCACTCGATCAGGACTAGAATTTTTACAAACCCGAAATATTCACACATCCTCTACCTTGAATGGACACACTGAAAGATGTGGCTACATTTTCGTTTCTTTACCCTTACGTTCCCACCCCTGTCTCGTTCAAAAACCGGCTAAGACGAAACGAAATTCTTAAAAGCGAATTCAGGACACGTTCTATTCCATCGCCGATTCTTGTTCAAATTAATGGAATAATGCCAATATTTCCAAAACTGAAGTATTTCCTTCGATTTCCTAACGCGACATAAAAACTACCAAGCAAAGCAAAAGCGAGATACGGAAATATTGAGCGATAAAGAAACTAGCGAAGGAAAGGAGTCCAATGTAAGAAACGAAAATAAAAAATTGCTCGAAAATGTTTCCTGCACTTCTTTTTTGTGGTTATCGTTTCTTCCATTCGATACGATCCGCTTTATCGTTTTACTGACCGACCCAGGATTCCATTTTGTTCTAAATGGGTTAAATGTGGTGAGTATACATTAAGTAACTGTTTGAAACCTTTGATAAAGGCACCGAAAAAATGAAGAGTCCAAAGCAAAGAAAAAATGACAAAATGGTATTCGCAGTATTTGCGAAAAAAAATTTTAACGGTTAGATTTTATCAAAGTATTTCATACAGGACTACCCTTCCTCAAAACTAAAGCATTACTTCATTAAACGGTAATTAAGGAAAAAAGATAACAAATTAATATTAATTAAAAGTTTTAATACGAAAGAAAAATTTCTCCGAAGCAAACCGATAGTTTTTACGAACAAAATCAAATTGAAGCTTGAATTTAAAGCAAAACACTTTCATTTTATTAAAGGAAAAATGCTTAGAAAGGGAAAATTCCACAAACTTTTAGCACAGAAATATATCTCCATAGAAGGAAAGACTACCGTCTTGTTAAAACATGGCCTCCACTAAAACTTGCGTCTAAGAACAATCCTACCTGTCAACCTATTAAAAACACACACACACGCACCGACATGATACATAAGTTAAATCAAATAGGACGTTTTTCAGTGTATAAGTTTCCATAGTATGAAAACTGTCTGTCATGAAAACCCTTGTAATCCTTTGTTAACATAAGAAGACTACGCTTGCGCTCACAAAAACGTGAGACGAGCAGAAATATTATGATAGAAAAGAGAACGTTCTAATATTCCACAAAAGTTTTGAGAAAACGTAGTTGTGAAGAATGAGAAGAGTAAGCACTTGGAGGGGAGAGGGAAATTGACAGGCTTTGAATTAGTCCATTGTGGTTGGTTGACTGACGAATTAAGAGGATTGCCTTGGAAAGGCTTGACTGATTAGGCATCAAATGTTTTCCGTAATTGTCTTATACAAATATACCAATCAACCAATAAGTCATACGATCAACAATAATTACCCATTCTCAAGATCAATTAAAAAGGTTTTACTTTTCTACTAAAAAATAAAAGAATAATCATAGAAGATTGAATAAAGGTCAAATGACATGTTCTTACAAGATGCAATAAAGATTCAAAATTGCTGAAAGCAGAAAAATTTAAAAAAGATATTGAAGTAGGAGTGTGTTGAAAACTTCGTGGCTTCTTCCGTATGGAAGACGTAATTTTCAAATAGCTTTGATCATTGAATTTGATCTGGTGGTTAATCTTTAAAAAGTAAATACAAATGAAGGCATGCAATGACGAAAAATTAGTCTATGTATTTCGCAAATAATTACTGCGGAGGGAAGAAGACTTCCGAAAAACTTAGGTCCTATGAAGTATGGTGAAGCTTTTTCCCAATGCATATATCTATCCTATCGTCAGATGTGTCTTCACTCGAAAGATAGTAAAAAGTGCTGTCGATAATAATTGAATGGCGCAACAAATACTGCTTTGCGCTGTAAGAAAACCAATTGAGTTTTACCAAAGAGCATCACTTTTACCCAGAATCAAACGTACTTAATTACTACCATAACGCCCGATTAACGTATCTTATGTATCTTATGAATGTATCAATGTATCTTATGAAGCAATTTTGGAACAACTTTTCCTATTTGAAGCACAAGTTAAACTGCATTTCGATATTCAATTATTTACTATTTTATTCGATAGTGACGATTACGTAATGATAATTTTACTCAAAAGTGAAAATGGAAAAAAGGAGCATCATCAATGTGACGAATCGTTATCCGTAAAGATATCGCCGGTCATCAAAAAATGTTTCCAATAAAACCATATAAGTGACACGTCCGCTTTTGACTCCCCATTGCTTGACAAGTGCTAATGCAGTCTAATAACATCGATCGTATTGACGTCTAGACTTATTATATTCTAATTAAATTTTTCAATTAAACTAAATTAAACTCGATTACGGCGACATCGAAACACGTCTAGTAAAAAGTATCCCGTTACTTCCTTGGAGTTAGATAGACGAAAATATTTATGCAAAATGTATGGCGTGTATATGCAGTCATAGAAAAATTTGCCAGCGACATTTCACTGACTGCATTTGAAGAATATTCCACATTTAAACTAGTATACAATTTTCGTTCTTAGCCATTTTTTATTTTCACAAGCGACAAATAATTTTCACACTCTAATTAACAAAGAGGTGAGGTGAATTCGCAAAGGGACAGAAAATGTTCCGCAAGCACTAAGGAGCTACTTCCTGGTTTGTGGCTTCAGGCTGTCTCTAGCTGAGTGCTTGCAATCTCATGGGATGGCATGGCAACGCCCTTCAACAGGAGGATATCAGGTTAGCACCTCAAAGAGGAGAGATGGAAGAGAAGTGCACCAGAAGCTTCAACTATATATTACATTTTTTATTATTTCCGGTTCGTGTGGTAAAGATTTGGACTGGCTTGCAATTGGATGTGAAGCGGTCTTTTTGCATCAAAACAAGAAATAGAAGAAACGAAAGCCTCCGGAGATGCTTTATTGGTTAGTTTAATGACTGGAAGCGCCGATGTAATGAGAAACCACTTAGCGCGAATTTCGAAAAAATGTTAGAAATGGAAATAAAAACATCGAAAGGAAATCCTTCACAGAACCTATGGTGAATTCTACTAGAAAGCACAACAGATTTTTTTTTAATTAAGGTTTTCTTCTAAAAACCTTTTTAAGTTTTTTGCTTGCATTTTTATTTTTTTTATTAATTTAAAAACTTAACTCGAGATATAGACTGACTTTAATTTCAGAGACTTGTGTGGAACAAACCGGGATTACTCTTTTGCGATTGGTTTAAATGATTTACGCAATATGTCGCCAAGAGTATCTCTCTTTCTCGCTCATTACATTTTTATATTTATTCTGAATTTATTTCGTTGCGAGATTTTATAACTATATTAGTTTATTATTTTCGTCCATATTATTTTATTAATATTGCATCATTAATAACCATTTGTTTATGAATTTTTTATAGCTTTTTCGAGGATTTTATATTTTTATATTTAAGTGTAAAGCACTTTTTTCTTCCGCTTATAGGTCCTTTAATAGATACCTCTTTCTTGTCAACATTCCTCGGACTTTCTCATTATCCTTTTTATGGCAACAATTGTCCATTGTTGGCAAACCCGTTTTAGCAGAAAATTATCTATTCTTTGCTGTTGCCATTTTCCGCTATAAAAAATCTTTATAGATAAGAGATAAATATTTGTTTTTCGCTTACTCTTCTTCGATTGCCCTTTTTCGATTTTGTTTATTCATTCGTTTTGGGTCATGGTACTGCCGTGTGTCCCGATTGTCATTATTTGTTTGTGATAAGAAAAATAACAACAAAAAACATTAAAAGGAATTGAAAAGAGAGAACAACCAGAATGCATCGGATCATTCAATATCATCCATCGAAATTATTTTGTGTCATCGCAAACGAGAAGCAGCTAATTTCATTTTACACTGAGAGAAAAGAAGCAGACATGGGACGACTGTGCTTGTCATCATGCTTTGTCATTTAAAAAACTGTGACAGAGACGGCCCACAAAATGAAAAGGAATCCCTGTAGGTTGGCTGATGAAATAAACTATATTGGACTCTATGAACAGTAATAGAAATAGCTTGTGGCGGGAGGGGGTGTTCAGGAACTATTGTCTGTCTGCCTGTGCATCGTTATACGAACTACTTCTCCCCAGCGAATAAATCATAAAATTCAATTGCAAAAGAAATCAAAAATAAAAATTCAGTAAAAAAAAGTTGTGAACGCAATTTATATTTACAAAACAATTCGAACAACTAAAGGACAGACGGATACCAAACAAAAAGAGGAAGAAAAACAACAACAAATCAATAAATAATTTAGTTTGACATAAAAAAATTGCAAACGAAATATGAAAAATTTACTGCCAAAGTTTGATCAAGAGAACAGACATAAGATGAAAGATTGTCAATGAAATTCTATAAAAAAATCCCAAACCCAAATGTCTTATTCAATCAGTCTATCAATTCGATTCAATTCAATACATTTGCGTACTCAATGAAATTAAATATACGTCATTTCACGATAGAATTCCTGAAGGTACGAAACAATTTAATACAAAAATGTATATGTATAATAAAAAATACTGAAATCATAAGACTAAAGGAATTCTCTTCTACATTCTTTTATTGCCAGCATTAATTTCTGCGTGTTGGCAACGTTGATAACTTCTGAACCAGAATTTTTCTTCTCAATTAAGGAAGATCGTTTTCTCTAGACAAATGTACTTCCAATATTTGATTTCTTTTTTTGCTTTTTTTAATTTTTTACTTTGAAAATTCTTCACTGCTTTTCTATTTCGCATTTTCTTCACATACAGTTATTTTTTTATTTAATTTTTTATTTATTATTTTTATTTAAAATCTCAGTTTTTATATCATTATATAAATTATTAAATATATCGCGAATCAAATTATTCCTCGCTTATAAAATTATTTTTCCTTGTTTCGCCCAATTACATTCAGGATAAAAATTGTGTTGAAATAATCGAGCTTGATTATAAAATATTACATTACACTTTAGGAGTGGATGGTTGATGATGACGCACCAAACCAGATGTGAACACCGGAGCACTTATCTACCCTACGTCCGTCAGTAAAACGAAATAATGCACGCGCAATATCATCCGTTAAATAGTTATGAAACTAAATCACTTTGCAGCAATGGGATCGAGGGTAAGAGCAGAAAGTTGAGATCTATAGAGATGCTTTAACACCGGATATGTCTACTAAATATATTGAAATCGGTAGCAAATAATTTTAGAGTTTGCGTTTAATATGAATCAAGGCAATCAAACAGAAGAAAAAATTGTAATAAAATATTAAAATAAACACAATTGTTAAGCATTTTCAATGATTTTTCAAGAGTCATTCAATGTATTCTCGCTATGAGGAGTGAGTTTCGTCATAAAGGAAGTAGTTTGAGGTGATTTCATGCACTTGTGCCGCTCTTTGAGGTTGTCGACATATAATTTAATATGATTATGATAATTGGTTAGCGTGTCAAGGACTATTCCTGCATCTCTTCGTCGTTGGGATTAAAATGACATTTTACCGACATAGTGCAACAATTTTTTAGTCAAAGTAGTAACATAGTAGTAACAATTTTTTAGTCATAAAGACGTTCTTGAACTAAGAATTTCTCGACTTTTTTAATCTTCCGAATATTCGTCCAGTTAAGATAATTGAAGATGAACGAATTTTCCTTTGGATTTTTGATGTTGGATTCTGTTTTCAGAGGTCAGTTTATTAAAGAACAAGAGGTAGCTGTTTTTGAGGATGAGTGTTCTTCCCCCTACCTTCAGAATTCTTCCAAATAGACTTCTCTTCTCCTGTTACGTAAGAGAAACAAATTTTTTCAAATATGACTTTTTATCTGCGTACGATAAAGTGCACGAAAACTCTTTCCTCGTAGAAAAAATAGCAATATATAAAAAACATATAAACAATTTTAGCTTTTTGTGTATTTATTTTCCCAAACGGTTCTTTCTTCCTCTGCTTTCCACAACTCGCTCTTCATAACCTAAAAGTATCGTTCGTTCTTGCCGCCCTCTCCGGCTCCAACTGGGGTCAAGCAGTTGCCTAATATTTCAGAAGTTTAAGAAAGCACTACATGGTGCTTAAAATGCAACAGCACTAACAGTCCAACAGCCGGAAAAACAAGGATATTTGCTTTAGTTGACGATAGAGGGCTGGTGATAGGGGTGGAGGGATGTAGTTATAAATGACACAACATCATCTTGAGCTTGGTTTTAAAATGTATGAAACATTTTTCTAACGTTGAGAATCGCAGACTTCCACGCAGGTAAGAGAAGAATTAAGCAGCAGCTGCATAGCGGGTGGATGATGCTGGAATTCCATACGACACGTGCGAACATCACTTGGATACCAAGAAAGGAGCTCTTCTTTAAGTGCAAGCAAAACAGGAGCAACCACTCGTCTGTTCATCTGACTGGGTTAAGTAGCGTCTTGTGCGCATTTCAAACATTCGTCGTTTTCAATTTGTTCTTCCTGTTGTTCTTAAGATCAATTCTTCTTCTTTTTTTTAAATATTTTCTAATTTTAGTTTTTAATAGCAAAGCGTTATTTTGCCAATTTTGGTATCACAATATTTAAACTGACAGAATATATCCTTAAAATAAAGCAAATTATATACCGTAGAATACACTACCCGATCTAAATATTGGAGCATTTATGATTTAACATGCATTTAAAAAAATCGGTGTAAAAAGAGCCCAAATTGGCTAACATGGTCATCACATGGTAAAAAAGTCTGGTAAGCGATTTGTTTTATAGACATTCATTACTCTGTAATAATTAAAACCATGATTAAGATCGCGAGAAAATTATACTTGAATTATACAGTCAACGACACTCTCATCTTTATTAATCATTATGATATAACTTATTATTTTCTTCGACCCATTATCAGTCTTAACGCTTTCATTGTCGCGAACATAACGACAATTTTCCTCTCCCTCCCTGCCATTAAGAAGTGTATAAGTAGAGACCCTAACGTCATCAATTCATACGCGAATTTCTGCGAAATAATTCCACTAAAACGAAAGCATTTCAGATAAATCGAGCGAAACAAATTTCGCTGTTACAAAAGTTGAAATTGCATCATTTAGGAATGAAGGACATGACCACCGCGGTTATGTACCGTATAAACGATCATGACACCGCATAAACGTTTTGACTTCTCTTGTGTCCTCCCTCCTTCATGTTGTCTTCATCTACCACCCCCCACCTTCCCATGATTGCATAAAATAGCAAGAAATATGGCGTATATATAGTCGTTTTGTGATCCCTTCTCCTCGATGATACCCATTGTGCACGAGGTACAGTTTCAACGCATTTGTACTGCTTTCGGTTTCACTGGGAGAGTGCTTTACCAGCAGAAAGTTCCTCTAAACCAATTCAATAAAGGAGGTGGAGAAAGGTGAAATAATTTTTTACAAACAAGAAAATGACATTACAAAAAATTGCTTACAATGATCAGAAGTTTTGATACCATTCAGAAGATACAGAATGGTTCTAGCATACATAAAACTATTACGACACGATGCGAGAACCATTATAGAGATGAATACGTCGAGTACAATATAACGGCGAGTAAATAATATAAATTGTATACAATCAAAAGAATAATAACGTTTTTTGTATTCAATACGCTTTGTATTCAATACGCTTCCCTTTTCGTTAAGTAACTCATCCATCTATGTCTTCCAATTCTCTTCTAAAAATCCTTTCGTGTTTAAATCCTTTAAATTTTTCCTAAACTCTTGCACCTGTATATTCTAACCGATTAATGGCTAAAGAATACGGCCTGTAGGGGTATTATTACCTCACAATTGTAAGGACCATGACATGAAATCATGGCCTAAAATCGGTTCGGCACGGTTTGTTCATCTCTTGCTTGACAAACTTAAGCAAACGGAATTAATCACAATTTGCAGGGGCATAAATTGAGCCAATAAAAATGCAGCGTTATAACAAAAGGATAACTCGAGCGTATCCTTATATTATAGTTCAGCAATAATAACAACAACATCCATAGATAATCTACAGAAGCGGAAGGTAGAAATAGAATTGAAAGAATAAATGACAGATACGGGTTTGGATAAAAGGAACTCTTTTCATCAAACCTTCCAGACTGCAGCTAGTCATTTCCACGTAAATAAATCTCTTCCCCTGTCTCTCTCTCTCACTGTGTTAAAAATTTCCAGGCAAAATAAGAACAAAATTAAGAATGAAAGCAAATACGATAAAAAACCTTCAATAAATCCTTAATATATTGTTTGTCTCTTTTCTTTTCTAACAAAAAAGCCTACAATAGCGAAGACTTGCATTCTCTCTTTCCCTATACGTCAATAGATAAACATGTGAGTATATGTGCGCATATATGAGTTATAAATACATATCTACACACACAGTCTAAAGTCAATAAAAATGTAATAGAAGAGATGAAAATAGAGTAGGTTTCGAAACAGTCTTTAGGACGACATGACGATAGACATTTCTATCCATTTCAGTGCGGTATACTTGATATTTTTTATACGATCGTTTTGCAGCAGTAGTTTCTGTTGTTATTGTTATACAAAAATACTGTTATCGTGTCGCCAACAGCATCGTTTATCACTTCAAAGCAATTAAAATTGTGTATTTCGTAAGACTCGCCGCCGAAGAAATAAGCTTTCAGGCCATTTCATTTAAGTATTAATCTCTCTTTCTCTCTCTACAAGAAGTTTTGAGTTTAAGTTTAGAGTATTTAGAGTTTTTAGGGTTATTAAAAATTTTGTGATGGCACTTATAGTATTTTCTTTTTTCAATTCTTCAGAATTTTTAATTCGTTTTAAGAAAAGCTGAAACGCCAATTTGAAAAAAGTTTTGTATTTTCCTTAATATCACAATAATAGTTGCTAAAGAGTTGTTTTAGAAATTAGCCTGCACATATTAGTCAAATCTTCGACGCTAAAGTAATTTTGTTCTTAAGAAATTCACTAAAAGCTTTGAAAATTGATTAAACTTAATTCCTTAATATCGAAAATTACTTTCTCGGTGGATCTCATTAAAATATTAATCACCACACCAATCCTCCTCCTTGTTTTTTTGGCACGCTTTTGATTTTATCATAATTCTACAAAATTTCCCAACATCTACAAATCCGAGATTTACCCCAAAAAATTAAAAACTTGTTAATATTTACGTTAAACGTAAGACTTTGTCGACTAATTTCATCTCATTCCTTGCCTCATTCCTCCCTTCCTATCATGACACTAGAACTACCTTCATATCGTATGTATTTGTTGAGATTATATCTTACAAGCTAATCCTGTAAATATCGACGGATAACGAACAAATGAAAGAAACTCTAACAAGTGACGGTACCGACGCCGACACCAACATCGATGCAAACATCATCATCAAGGTCGGTTGCATGCAATCTCGTATATGTTTCAAATATTTATACTTAATTAGAAACTTCAAATCTTTAGTTCTTAAGAGAAAGAATTGAGTAAAAATTCCCAACTCTACTAAAGATAATTTCCAAATCTCTCTGCTTAAAATGGTTTATTAAACATTCCATTAAATTTTGATCTGAAAGACCAAAAAACCTTCAAGCTGATGAACGTCGAAAACATTAAAACCATCTGGGTTCAGGGTGCTTTTGATCAAAAGAAACCACTGATTTAACCACTATCGATTTAAAGCGAAGCCTTGGAAAAAACTTAAATTTAAAGATAATTTTGTGAAGCTCTTTTAGTAATGCTTTGCATGAAGGAAAACCCCGATCCCCGACCTTTAATATTATTAGATCGAATTCTCAATAATTGAATTTATTATAACAATAAAAACAACATCAATTTGCATTAATTCTCGTGATTTCTTGTTAAGTATTATTGGAAACGCTCATATAAAATATTCTACCATACTCAGTCATCACGCGCCGCCCCTTTCAACTACCACTTATTATAATTAATGAAACGTGATCTTACCGATCGACAACTTGTTCCTATGAGAGATTGTTCAACAACTTGTTCCGATGAGAGAAAATGACTAGTATTGCATTAAGAACAAAACGTATCGTTGTTTTGAAACCACATTTGAAATTTTAAATTTGACAAATGAGATCTCGTTTATGAAACCTAAACAATTCTTTAAACGTTTTTGACGATCGTTAACGAATCATAAATAAAAGCTACAATAAAAATCATAAAAGCTTTTTTTAAATCATAAAAGTTTCTTTTGAAAATATATCCGCCTGTTAATTGAGAACACTTAAGAATGAAGATCATAAAAAGCCAAGACTGCTGCTTTATTTTTATTAAACTTAAAAAAGTTGATACATTTGCATAAGTGAAACTTTATCCTCAAGAGAAGGAAAAATAGAGAGAGAACATCTGGAAAATCGAATTATTTTATTGAATTTCTTGATGAGTTGAATGAGAAGATTATGAGACAAAAAGGCAAAGACAGAATGACCTGAAAATTGTGAATAAGTTAAGCAATTGTTTGTGCTAACTATAAAACGAATTGTCAACTTCCTTTCCTTGTCCTTTTGTCTTTTTGTACGACGTAAAAGTAACGCAAAACTTGGACAAAAAGGCACCAGAAGACAGACTGATTTAAAGACAGACGACAGATCGACGACCGTGTTATTATAAATCGTCGAAATATTGGCGACATGAAAACTGCGAGATTTTCAAATAAGAAAACAAAATATTTTCAAATCTCAATTTTTTCTTGCTTTTGGCTAGGATGCCGAATAAGAATAGTATACGCAAAATATTTAAAGATTGTATTCATGTACCAGACGCAAACAAAGTATGTGTGTGAATGTGTAAAATGGAAAGTCTTCATCTAATTCTCTTGCTTCACATTTATATTTTTGTGTTACTAAATTTTTTATTTAAATTTTTTCTTTATTTGTTTTTGCTAAGAAATATCCTTTTACTGCTATCGTTCTCGTGCTCTTGTAGTCCTAACACAAATTGAAAACTCAAAAATTATCATCTAAACCCAAGATAATCCTTAATAAACCATAAACTGGTGTGACTTGTAAGCTTCTGAAAAATTTTCATTCTTTTTAGCAATTATTATGACTGCACTAACCACAAAGAGAGTCAACATATTTGACAATTGTACAAGATTTATCTAGGCTTTGTAATACGGTTTTATCAACAATAACGGAACGAAATTCTCAAAAACAAAACAAAGCATAAAAAGAAGAGGAAAAGGAGGTAACGAAATGAGATTAAGTTTTTATTATTCTTCATTTTCATCTTAACATAAAATAAAAACGAGACAACAAATTGTAATAACAGAAAATAGGATGATAATTAATAACGCAAAAATAATACAATATATTATCAACATTTTTTTATTAATCGAAAAACTGATTCGAGAATATCTTTGATATTTAGCATAGTGAAGAGATTTAGAATTAGCTACTGCTGAGGGCGCAACAATCATCAACACAATTCAAACGTTTAACACTCTACATCTGCGAGAATAGAAAACAACTGAAATAATTCTCATTTTCTGTTTGTCTCCTTATGTTCGGGTGCCAGTCCCGTCGTGGTGTGGGCGACAAAATGGCAGTGACCAGAGTGCAAGCTGGTTCACTAGCCAAGAGCTAAAGCTGCACCCTGGTTCCGAGGCCTCACCGAAGGCTTAAAAGCGGTACCACGGGTGATGCACGATGTATAGGGGTCTTTCCAACCCCGCTAATATAAAGCCCACGCAGATAGTGCATCGTGGGTAGGCCCCCTAGTGGGAGCTTCGTGGTGGCTGTGGTTACCACCCAAAGAAACGCGGGTAGAGACCTTGAGTCTCCGCGAGAGTTGCGCGAGGAGGCCGCCTCCGTCAACTCAAGTGCCGGTGAGGGTCCCCACCGGCACAAGGCCTTAGATAGTGCCGAAATAGTAACCTGCGAGGAATGTCCTGCCACACACAGGCTTCCACAGGTACATGACAAAGCTACGGTTGGCTACCGTAAGCGAAATGGGTGCGGTTGCCGCCATATAATCATAAAAAGTACGTTCACAGAGTTCGTACTCGCAACCCCGTGCGGGACGGCCCGCCGTGCACTTAAGCCATCATGGCAGGCGTGCACGTTAAGCACAAGGCAGAAATCTGTCTCCTTATGTTTCGTGGTGGCTGTGGTTGTACCCAAAATTACGCGGGTACGAGTTTGGATGAGCTCGGGTGTGGTAATGCACTAAATCATTACCGGGTGCCGGACCCCACAGTCCGGAAGAGGTTTTAGATCGGCCTCGACGATACCTTAAGTGGAATGTCCATGCCATGCACATGGCTTCCAAAGGTACAAACGCCCCGGCTTGGTAACCCGGAGGCATTGGGCGTTGGTTGTCGCCATAAATCATAAAAGGTACCCGCTAATCCACCCGCTAATCCACCCAAAAACCCGCTTCGACCCCCGCTAATCCAAAGCCCACATATATAGTGCATCAGTGGGTAGGCTTCTCACAAGTTGAGAGCTTCGTGGTGGTTGTTGGTGCCACCCAAAGTTACGCGGGTAGAGACCAAAGAGTCGCCGCGTAGAGTTGCGTGAGGAGGCAGCCTCCGACAACTCGGCAGCCGGTGGCCAAACACCGGCAGAGGTTTGAGATAGGCCTCGATCGCTAACCTGCGAGGAATGTCTGCTGGGTCCCAGGCATTCCATAGGTACACATAAGGTGCAACAGGGCAAAGTTGCAGCCGTGGCCGATGATTGCCGGTATATAAGGTAGTTCATAATGTCTACCTAGTAATCCCGAGTGTGGGTAGGCCCACCGTGAGTTTAAGCCAACACGGCAGGCACTCACGTTAAACACCGAGAGGCATCTGTCTCCTTATGATAACGGTGTCAGTCCCGTGGTTTATGGGCCCAAAATATTGGGACCAGGCGTATGAAACGGTCACTTACCATGATTGTGGTACTCCCTGGTTCCGGAGCCTACCATAAGCTTTAAATTGGTACCACGGGAGACAAGCAGATGAAAGGTACAGTCAGTATGTATGCTAATAGCTTACGCTAATAGTTATACCATCTGATAGATATATATGTTCCAAGTCCCACATGCTTGTCATTGG
Organism: Physocephala rufipes; assembly: GCA_963966595.1. Taxonomy (NCBI): domain Eukaryota; kingdom Metazoa; phylum Arthropoda; class Insecta; order Diptera; family Conopidae; genus Physocephala; species Physocephala rufipes. The sequence goes on from OZ016503.1 coordinate 24,284,367, forward strand.
GTAGGCCCTTCGGGAGCTTCGTGGTGGCTGTGGTTAATACCCAAAGTTACGCGGGTACGAGTTTGGATAAGCTCGGGTGTGGTAATGCACTAAATCATTACCGGGTGCCGGGCCCCATATACCGGCAGAGGTTTTAGATCGGCCTCGACTATACCTTAAGTGAAATGTCCATACCATGCATATGGCTTCCAAAGGTACAAACGCCGCGGCTTGGTAACCCGTAGGCAGTGGGCGTTGGTTGTCGCCATAAAGTATAAAAGGTACGTTCACAGAGTTCGTACTTGCAACCCCGTACGGGATGGCCCGCCCTGAGATTAAGCCAACACGGCAGGTGCTCAGGTTAAACGAATAGAGGAATCTGTCTCCTTATGATAAAACCAAAAGAAATGTCAGTTATTTAGTGACTTAATGGACACACATCTCGCTAGAACAGTCATAGGTGTTTCTTAGTATAATCTGCAATTTTAATTTTCATTTCAAATTCCAGAATGAATTCATTCGAGGAAAATACAAATATAAAAAACAAAGTAAGCGGCGGAAATTGTATGTAAGACATATTAATTAAGCAGTTGGCGAAATAACCGAATGGCGATATACTTCATTACTGTCCTGCATTGACACGAAAGAGATTCTTCCGCACTGATCAAACTACTTTCGTAATTTTGCGTGAGGTTATGTCTGTAAGCAAGCTCGACTTGATTCATTTCATTGATTGGAGGGTACGTGTAAAGGCCAAGGAACTTACAATAAGTCGAATTTTGATCGACGTGAGTTCTAGAAGCTTTCATTTTAACCTAACCTGAGAAAATCTTAGGTAACTTAGGTATCATACGATGAAATGGGAAATTATGAAAACACTCGTTCTTTTCAACACAATAGCTCTGTTTCCAGAAAAGTAATTCTCTCTCACTGCCACGTAACAACTTTTGGACGATTACAGAAAACGGAAAAATAAAAATATCAACGAAGCAAACAAACAAGCGAACTAATAAACACATAAGGTATTCACCTTTAAGCGCAAAAGTGGAAAGCAACAAAGTTGCAAAATTATTAAGGAAATATTTATACATTTATACGCGTATATAATCGAAATTTCTCTGGCAGGATCATAAAAACAGATCTTCTTGCAAGACTTCCGTTGAAAAATAATAATAAAAACGAATCATAAAAGAACAACAAGGAAAACAAAACAACATGAGAGGAAAGTGGAGTAAAATATAATCGAAATTTTATAAAGGAAATGTAAAAACAACAGGTTTTTCTCAAACATTTTTTAGCGGTAGAAAATTGAATCCAACCATTTCTTTAAAACGATCTGAAATTCTTAATTTCAGCAAGAAGAAACACTAACTTCGGCCTGGGGGAATTTTATATACCCTACACCCATAATATAAATCGATCGTTTGGAGAGACACGCCCCTTTAAATATTACATTTCCCTCTTCTTGATCAGTTTAGATCTGGAAAATCATCTTCAACATATTTCTCGAAAAAATTCACATAGTATAATAGTGGGCGTGGCACTCCCGCTTTCTGCAAGATAATTTCATATTCGTGGTTGAGTCCGAAAATCTATACAAACACCAAAAGTGAACTACATATGTCGACATATTCATATTAGGTATCGGAAGTGGGCGTGGTTATCATCCCATTGTGCCAATTTTCCATTTCCAAGAGTTCCTTCAAAAAGCCCTTCCGTACTCCAACCAAGCCTTCGTGACTTCAAGTGGCCTTCATCTCTTTTCTTTCACCATTCTTTCGCCTTTTTCAGCCCTCAGTGAAGGACCCTTACTGTGGGTATGTTTCTTCGATGCTTGTCATCATCATTCCTCAGTGTGTATGATGTATTTACACACCTATGCACCATCATAATGATGATGATGGTGATGCTGATGCCGACGATGATCATGTTGATGATGAAGATGATGAATTTGTAAACGTTCCACTATTAAATCACCGAGCGAGTGCTGCCATATTCTTACGATTACATTTCTTTTAATGAATGAAAACAATATCGTATGTTTATACTTTTTTTGATGGAATGCATTTCATAAAATGAAAAATGGCACCAATTAAATACCGCTTTTTTCATTTCTAATTAGCAGTGAAAGGAAGTGGATTGTTTGCATTCGAAGGTCCTTCCTCTTTTGTGTTACCGATGAACGATTTAGGTTACTGGCAATCGATTACAATTATTATATTGCTGTTGATTGTACTCATTTATTGTTGCCATCGGTTCATGTTTTAGAACGCTCCAGATTTGCTTCTAATTTTCATGATTAATCAAAAGGGGAAGTCAATCAAAAAGGGAAGAAAACTTCAATCAATCGACAATCTCATTCTTACATTTATTGTCCATTTATTCAGGTGTTTCTTAATTTTTCAATTATTTTCTGATTTAGATACATCTAGCCCTTTAAAGCTTTGATTATTATCATGTATTGTCTTCACTTTATGGAAAGGTAACTAAAAACTAATCGCACTGAGTAACACATTTTTCATTCCTCTAGAAATAATTCTTTTTAAAAACTCGTATATTCGACATAAAAATGAAAATTTTCAAAGGAAAATATTTACTCTATCCAAAATGTGTTGCAATTTTATTATTATTTCATCTTTATTATTTATTTTATATATTTTATATCTTTTTTCGTACTGTCGGTTACACCAAAGATTGGTAACAAGAATAGTTTTACGACACACTACACAAAATTATGTGGCTGCAGCCAAGCACACCCACTGCCGCATATGGAATTTCGTTTTACAAAACTGTTAATTGCCAAAAGTACTTGAGCCGAAATACAATCGAAATTTATTTCTAGTAGTGACATCTTTGGTGTTTTATGTTTGGCAATCATCCAAAATGAAGAAAAAATTCAATTTGAAACATGTCTCGGACCAACTGCATGACATCAAATCCTAGATGTAGTGACGGTGTGGTGGAAATGGTGATAGTGATGCGAAGTAATGAGGTTATGACGATAATGGACATACGAGAAATTAGAAACTATAACGAGTATTGTTATGTTTGATATATACGGTTTTTTACGAGAAAAATACAACAAAAAAACAGTTCTTCAAAAGATCCCTTGGCAGTCATTTGTTAGGGCAAAGACAATAATTGATTTGGACAACTTCGTAAGTTCGTACAATTTACCGAAAGTAATAAATATTAATATTTTGAAAGACGATTATTTGTTAAGAAAAGTAAATTTGTTAGCAGATCTATTGCAGAGTCCATAAATTATGAGTCGATCTCTGTGCATTCTCTTCCTGACGACAACTCAAAGGCCGTTTGGAGGCAAAAAAATTAAGCACACGGAAGTATTTGATCAAGTAGACTTTGTTAACTTCCAAAGCGTCTGTATCTCAAAAACTATCATCTTAGTATGTTTCTTAAAGTGAAGATGAATATTTTAGTTTTTCAAAAATCCGCAGCCTTGGAAATATTGCTTAATAAGGACGTCACCCTTTACCAATTTTCAGCGAAACATTCGAAAAGAAGTTTTTTATTGTCGAATTTTATTAAATTCTACCCCATAAAGGATTATTTACGATACAAATTATTGTGTTTAATAAAATCGAATTAATATTTACCAAAACTGGAATGACACAATAGACGCAGGGATGCGCAGCAGCAGCTGCGGCCGCAACCGTTGGCAAGCTGTAACCGTTTACGCACAGATGCTCCGTTTTAAAAATCTTTGTGGGCGGTGGATGTGAAATAATTGATGGTGATGCACACAGCGCCGACGACGACGGCAACGGCAACGACAACGATAGTGCTGACGCTGGGGGTATGGCAAATGGGGAACTTGAGAACGTTGGCTGTTGGAGGAATTGATGAACTAAAGAACCACGAGAAGAGGAAATAACACTCGATGATAATGACGAGAAACGATGTGCTGCGGTAGCGGCGCCTGATGCCGGAGTTCTTGGTGTTGTCGTTAATATTTTTCTATATGAGTTTGGTGTGGCTGTTGAAGCGAAAATGGAAGTCTTGATGTTATTGATATTGTTATTGTTGGTTTTAGTGGCGTTGAAGGTGTCGGTATCGGTGCCAATGCTGATGCTGGTGCTAGTGCTGTTGGTGTTTGTGGTGGTGACGCTTTCGGTAAAATTGATGGCGTTTGCGGATGTGGATGGAATAAAGGCAACGTTAACTGTGGGTGTTATGACAGCAGTTGCGGCAATGGATACGGCAAGCGTTGCTGATTGAGGAATTGGAGCCGGAGACGTTTTTCTCTTGATTGACGAAATTTTAGTAGTTTGAATGGGAGCCGTTGAGAATACAACAGCTGACGCAATGATATAGAGAATGATAAACGATTGAATTGGTTGAACGAGCAATTATTTGGGGTAGATGTTGATGATGTTGGTTTGATTTGATTTTGTTATTTGTGCTGTTTTTTATTATTATTACTATTTTTATTAAGAGTTATTAATACTACTTAAGATGCTGATTCTAAAGCTGCGTTATAGCTGTCACTAATAATTTCACTACATGCGATGCTGAAGCTAATCTTTGATATTGCTGCTGTTGTTGTTTGTGTTGTTGTCGTTCCGAATCTAACGAAACTTTCTGGTCATTTACGTTGCAGTCGTAATTTTTTAATTTTATGAAGATGATTTTTAATTATTTAATTTTATTTTAAAATTGCTCTAATTCATTTCTTTTAATATTCGAAGCTAAGCATTTCTTCCTTTTTTCGCCGATAGAACAAAGTTGGTTTATTATTCTTATATTTTATTGTGACTTTCAAAGGATTATAAAATTTATTTAACTACAATATTATTCGATTAGATTAACAGTTAAATTGTTGGGTATCTAATTGTTCTTAGCTCTCTTTTTGACGTCGCAACTGTGTGTGTCAAACCCCAGAGAGCATTCTTAAAAACAAATCCCTAAAAAATTACTCTAAAATAGTTTGTCATTGAAAAGAAAACGGAAGTATTTTCATATTATACTTTATTATCTCATTTTAATCGGTCACTAGCTAAAGTCATTTAATAGTAGTTTCAATCATTTTCTCCTTTGTTTTATTTGGAATTTCAATCACACAAAAAATTAATTATTCCTCGGATGTTTTAAAGGTTTTTATAGATGAAATCAGATTAATCATTAATTTGCTAATGAGAATTATATGCAAAGTGTCCTTAAAAATACTAATCGGCTGCGAAAGTGCAATGAAATTTTCATATAAAATCAAGTTCAACAAAAAATTACTATCTAACGTTTCTCATTTATCCTATTGAACGCATTTTTGTGTGCACGCGTATAATTTTAGACCAATTTTTGAAAAGTTAGTTTTTATTAAAAAATTCCCTGATGGTTCTTCGGAAGGTTTCATTGCAATCAAATCTGAATTGAAGAAGTAATAGCGAGGCTATTTTCTTAATCCAAATGTTGGAAACCCAAAGAAAAAGGTTTTTCAAATGTGTCGGAACTGGAAGGGATCTTTGTATAATATTTTCTTTTAGAAATTGCTTGCTTTTTCTTTCAGTGAGCAAATAATTTGTGAAGATCTGAAAAGCTGTGCCACGGAATTATCGAATCAATAAAATATGTTTTTAAAAAGAATTATTCAATTTGTGGAGAGAATAATCACATTAAAAGTAATAATGATAATGATCACGGTCTTGACGATTTCCACTTTATAGTTATTCATCATTTATAACGATTATTATATAACAGTTTCTTTATTAAAAATCATCATAACGTAATCTTCTGCTTTAATTACAATCTTTAAATACAAACAATAAATTTTTCGTGGTTTCTTCAAACAATATTTTTCATTTAATAATTATTTTTCTTCCTCAGTGAAACAAATGGAAGTAGTGAAAATAATTGATCAATTGATGCATTAGCTACATAATTATGATTTTTAATTAAGTTTATACCATTTGCAGTAACATAATTATTAATGCTGTATTGGGTTTTTTGACTTAGTTATTGGTTTTTTCAATTATATTTTAAATAAATACGCTTTTTATGTTTCGATGAGTTTTATTCGTGAATTATTTATTTTATTTTTATTAACTTTTGCGCTGTTTATTAACGTTTAATTTGTTATTTTATTTGTATTGTTTTTATATCAATAAATATTATATTTTAAGTTTTTAAGATTTTTATACTGGCTTCATTAATTAATAATAATAATGAGAAACAATGTCAACAAATGTCAGCGATTTGTAAGCTTTTATTACTTTTTTCTTATTTTTTTAGGAGATCCTTCTTTTATTAAATTCTATAATTTTTTTTATTAAAAAATATTATTTTTTAATAAAATTCGTTTTAACCGGTTTTATTAATTTTTATATTTATTGTTTATGTCGTTGTTTCCGTTCCTGTATCTTTCTAAAACTCTCTTTTTTAAATTGTTTGTCTTAAATTTATTTGAAAATAATTTCATACAAATTTTATAATTTTACAAAAATTTATAACCGATTTTTTGAGCAAGTTATTTCATTTAAATACAAATTTTGTTCGAGATTATTGGATTACATTGAGCCAGTTTTAACAAGAAATTTTTTTTATAGTTTTCGGCATCGGCAATATATTTTTTGTCGGCGCGTGGAATGCTCTTAATTTGTAAACCATTTTAATTTTCAACTTTTATGATTTTTTTGGACTTTAAGTTATTTAAAATATTTTCTTCAAATTCAAAATTTATTTTTCTTTCGAATACTCTCGATTTGCTTTCGAAGTTAATTTTTTGGAATTAATTCCGTTTGAAAGAGCTTCTGGTCGTCACTTTCAGGTATTTCTTTTTTATACGTTGTTAAACGAATGAACGGTACAATTTAATGAGATTATTTTTTTCGAAATTTTCCTTAAAATTCGTCACTTTTTCCTCATTTCTAAGAAATCTTTTATAATTTTGTTCTTTAAAAAAATATCGGCGGAATTAATTCTATTTCACTTTGACAAACAATTCAATTGTTTTTCGTTTAAAGCTTAATAAAGTTGAGTTTTATTTTTTTCTGCTTTTCCCGATTTCAACGAACAAAAAATGGTGAAGTCAATTTAGAAATATTTAATTCAATAAACAACCGTCGCTTAATGTTTCAAGATGATTGGCTGAAGGAGCGGCACTTGTTCTTTTTTCTTTTTTTTTTTTCTTTGTGAGCTCTTGAGTTGATTTGACTTGGCTTGCTTGGCGACGAATGGATTGTGTTTTTCCGATTGAGCAAGGTTTGGCCCGTGAAGGTCTGCGAAGGAGTGATGGCACCAGCAGTAGTCACAGAAGCTCTAACTGTTTGAGAGGAAGTAACTTTGGGACAGACCACCACCAATACAATTACATTTCTCTTCCAAAGAAAATGCCGGCACAATTTTGATGGGTGTGATGCTCCCTCAAAATGTTCATATTCCTACCGATGTTCTCACTGTTCCAAAAATTTTTTATCTTTCGCAGAGAGAATAATAAAAACAATTTACTAATACGAACGAGCTCTTATCGCAACGAATGTCGCCAACACCAACGCCACCAACGTCGTATTCGCCACCCGTATTCTCTGTGCGCATTCGGAAAGAAGGAATATGCGCACTTTGACGCCGGAAGTATCCGGTAAAGTCGTATCAAAGGCAGTGATTCTCAGTGAGATATCAGAGAATCGGTTCTATACGACAGACAATCAAGTACTCACACGAAACCACAATCATCACAATGACACTATCTAACGCACACGTTTACAAAAGTCTGATTGGTCGAATACTCGTCGAAACTGCTTTGCCATTCTTATACTTTAAAGATACCGAGGTGGAATGAGGTGAAATGCGTTAGGGATGAATTTTAGAAAATTGAAAGACCATCACGTGCATGAGAATTTCATATACACGCCTTCTGTTTCGAAAGAGAGAATAGAGGTGAATAAGAGAGAAAACTGTAGTTGGATACGGTTGGACAGCATTTACCTATCGGTTGTCGTGCAAAACATACTTAGGCGGTTAACTTTACACTTTATTATGATAATTTATTTTTTATTATCGGCAATATAAAATGAAATTTTGTTAGCAATATATTAATATTAAAAATATTCATGTTTCAACGGGAAGACTTCGATTCCCCATTTCTTGCTTTGGTGCGTCTATGAATTGAATTAAAGTCCCAATTAAAGCTAAAAACGTGCTGGCAATCAGGCAAGTACACCTCGGCAACAAATAAATTTACTTTGATTTTATATAACAGAAACGTCAGTAGACATTGACTATTTATCACAACAAAATATTTGGCCCTCGTGCTTCAGAAATCCTGTCGATGATGATATCAATCCTAAATCGAATCTCACCACTTGTTGGCTATGTCTGGAACGCAATCATCAACTAAATGCACGCACTTTATTTCTCTAAATTTATTTATTTTCAGCTTTCTCCAAAACTTTTATAAACTCTCAAACAACACAAAATTTAAGGGACAAAAATCATAAATGCATGAATTTCAATTTTATTTTAGAATTTGTTAAATTAATTGATTTAAAGAAAACAGCAAAACAATATTCAGTTGAATTAAAAAAAAAATCCTTCAGAACATAATTTACATTCTCGCGATCCTAAACGCTCTTCACATTCGAATCCTCTCTTTTTTTTCAAAGAGAAACTCTACGTACATTAATTCATGTGGAACAACTTTGGAACGCGAGATATTAGTAAAATAATGAATTTGTTGAAATTCAATGGGTTTTACAATATGGTGAATTGCAAGCAACAAGAAGCAAAGATCTCAGCAAAGGTCGAAACCACTTGAGAGAAACCAAATGAGATTTGAGACTGAAAATTTAAAGAAAAATGGCGATAAAACTCATTGGAGACTTTATGAAAATTCGATCGATAGAGATTGTACGAGTATCGAATTGCTACCAAACAGCATCAGTAGTTTCAGTAAAAATAAATGAATTGGTGCTAAAAGGAAAAACTATACTAAAACTATAAGTCAATAAAGAAGTTTGATAAAATAAATTTCAGTTCAATTTGACGTAACTTCATATCTGAGATCATCAACATGTGAATTTTTTCCGGATGATATTCAGAATGTCAGTCACCAGAAGAACATGCAGGTCGTGTACTCAAGGGGCAAGAGTTCACTCCACCCCTCGAGACCTCGTTCATTCAGCGAAATTTTCAGAGGCTAATAAAACAGTCGTTTCTGTTGAAGAACTTGCTGTTTTATTACTTGTGCAACATTTCACATTTTATATCGAATTCAAACAAGTCGTCTTTTTAATTCTATCAATTGTATAGAAATATTTTTCGTCATTGCCTATTCAGAATTTCTTTCGTCTGTACGAGAAATATTTCTTTTAAATAAATATCTTAAATTTATATTGGTGTGAGTTTATTCTAATTAGAACCTCGGGAGATTTAAACTATCTAACAATTTTGTGGTAATTAATTAATCCTATCCGGACTTAGCCATTAATAATTATTGCTTGTTTTCAAACATAAAAAAGCCTCCACGGGTGGCGATAAAATTAACGCGTCAATTAATGCATATTGTTCAGAGAATAATAAAACCAGAAATAGTGAAAGATTCATATCCAAATATAGAAAACGTATTGGCATTAAAGAAAAATGTATTGAAGTATAAACTATCATTAATATCATAAACTTATGACACTTAAACCGCGCTTTGCGCAGGACTCAAGACTTTTGACAGGAGTATCTGACATGAATCTGGCAGAAACAACTATAATAATAACCTTAAATTTAAATCCGTTTAATGGCTTACAACAGATTATTTAACAAAAACATTTTAAATCTGCCTTCGATGATTTTAATTGTGGGTTATTTCTATTTCGATTCATTTGAAAATTTTGTAAACGCTGAATATATTTTAGTATATTTTATGCATTTTCGGCTTTGGCATATGTATTTTTCGCCCTTTTCTTTGTTTGCAATTTTTATAATTATTTATTACACAGAAGCCTATTGGTTGTTAAAACAATTGTATACTACTAGTACTTACATTTGAAAAAGATTGTGGGCGTGGCGGTGGTATTTGCGCCGGTGGTCTCATGCCAGAAATTTGTGTTGGTGGTGGAGCTGGACTATAACGTGGCTGATGCATTTCTATTATGCCTCGATATTGAAGACTGATTCTAATTATATGACGAAATTATAGCTAAAAAATCGAATAAAAATTAAAATTTAATTTCGATTTTATAACAATTTAAAAAGTGTAAAGCAAAAAACAAAATAAAATAAGGCTTATTACTTTAATAACGCTTACAACTTCCAATCTATTTATAAAAATAAATTGCTATTACAAAATTTCAGCTAATTTCCATACGCTTTATGCAATTAGGACCATAGTGATTTTTAGACGATTTAATTCTTTTAAACTACTATCAATACTACAAATTCAATTGAGTTAAGATAACTGATTAAGAAATACACGAGATCGTCACTACAATACAAACAGAACAGCCTTAATAGTTAATCCTCCGGTTAATTAAATGAACTCTCTATTTTCACGTTCCTTAATCAAACTTCGCTGTTAAGAATGTGAAACATTTCTAACTGGCAATGCCAAAATTAATCTTTGAAATTTTCTTTTGTCATTCACAACCTTAGATGAGCAATGCATTGTAAGTTATTGCTCTCTTTCTCTCTTTGTTTTTATTAATGTAAATCCAGAGCATAAATCAAATTCGCAGTAAATGTGAGGAAAATAGAGCTGAAAAATTATGTGAGTTGCCAATTCGATGTTTCGACGTAATAAAGAAGCAGTAGATCATTTTTACAAAATGTACTTTTGGGATTTCTACGAAATTATTACGAATGTTTGGAATAAGAATGAAAATCGGTAAAAGAACAGTGAAAATCTATACTTTTTGTCTAATTATAAATTTATTTCATATTTATTAAATCCAACAATACTCACCAAAATATTAATTCTTCCCTTCTCGCATTAATTAATTCCCTTCTCGCAGAATCGAAATATAATTCAGAATATGTTTGTTTTTAATAAGGCAGAACCTGACGCAATTTGTTTTTTTATTTATTTTTAAATCAGTATTGATTTTAAATTTTCAATTATCATAATTTTCTTTAACAAACGCGCCCAAAAAACTGTAGGCGTTTTGGTTTCGCGGAAATCCAATATTTGAAATATGTTTGCAAATTGAACTTTTCCACAGATTTTCTCGACTTTAACAAGTAGGTCAAAAAATTGCACTCATCTCTCAACGAAGGCACCAGAACGATCAGTCTAATAAAACACACTTATTTGCATTTCCTTTGAATCCTTTAAGATATATATTTAAATATATAAAATGTCGTTTTCTAACGATTTTACTATAATTTACATAATTATTTTCATGGACATGCTTGTATAGTTCGTTTTTGCATTAATTATTGCTTTTTCATAATAATCTCAAATTATCATTGATAAAACCTATTCCGACCATCTGAAATATATCCAACAAATATAATTTTTTGTGGGCCTAAAATAATTCGAAACTCAATTCGTGATTCAATTTCTTTAAAAAACAATTCAAATTGAAAGTGAAAGTGCAATTTTTTTATTACCTAAATATGAAACGTTCGGAAATATTTCAATTTGAATGGTAACCTAGTTCAATTAACTTTAGGATTCTTTTTTAATTTTCGTCTTTTTTAGTGAGATATAGGTGGCACCCTTAGCTCAGCTTTCATTTTTTGTGACAACCAGGGACAGCTGATTATGCTCCTGCTTCTCTTCATTAAAAATGGCCGGTATCAAAAAGTAATCAAATTGCTGGGGAATGACTAGAAAATTTATCGGGCCAAATGAAATGCTACATCTGGATAATTCCAATAAGCATTTTGCTAATAATTCTAAGCATTAGGGTTTGTCTGAAAGGCTTGGGTTAATAAATTAATAAAGTGAAATCGCATGAAAGAAAACCCCAAATCGTGGCCTGTTTTCGTCCACAAACACGACACAAAGGATGACTAACCACCAAAAAAATTGCCAAAAACAAACAAGAAATTATTAAATGGCTAAAAGGAAATGCCCACTACGGCTTTTTCTAATTGGAGGGATCGGATCACTCATAGTTTTAACAATTGCCGGTGAAAACTGAGGCTTGGATCTTTCCTAATTTCTCTCTCGACCGCAAGTCAACAGACTCAACTTATTACAGATTTCAAGATAATAAAAACGATTAAAGAAAATTTAATGTAAAATATTTTGTTTATGTCCCGGATGGTTACTTTAAATGTAATTGTTCAGAATTCTATTTCTGGGAAGAAACACAAGAAACAGCAGTAGATTTACGAGGGCGTTCTCGGTTAATTTTTCACTTTACAAGTCATTGCCACAAACGGAAAAAGGTTTTTATAGTCCCAAATTTCCTTCTTTTTTGTTTGTTCTTTCGTTTGCATCAATTTTCATTAATTTCTTGACAATTTAGCAAATCAATTACTGCGAGATACCTGAGAATTATTTGCAGTTTCGTTATACAATACTGTCGTCGCTTCCAAACAATTCATTTATGCACTGCTTACACACTGTCAGATTATTATTGAAATATATACACATAAAACTCTCTTGTTTGTTAGATCACAAATTCACATATTACCGATAAGCTTAGTTTAATACACTTCTATAATTAATTAATTAATCAGGTGCAAAAACTAGACGACTTCAACATGAAAGAATTGCACACAAAAACGAACAGTAAAAAAATATAAGCGAATCTGTCTGAATGAATATTAACGAGAGTAAGAGGAAAAGAGTAAAAACAACGAGTTAGGAACAAATAGGGCGAATTCACTAATCAAAAAGTGCAAGAATATTTGACATTCTTCACCGAAATAATAAAGTTATTGAACAAATTTATTACATTGTTTAATGTTAGGATCAATTAGAAGCGCTTTTATTTATAATTAATAATGGACAATATTTTTTGGTGGAGAATCGAACAAAAAAACAAAAGTTAAAACAACAACAAAAACAAAAATTTTGAAAAACAAAACAAAATTTTGAACTAACCATTTTTATCAAAGGTCTATTCGTTCACTCATATATGAACTCAATGGAGTTAACTCAAATGGAGCTCAGAAAGTTTTCCAAAACAGCTTAATTCTACTTCAACATTTTAATAAAAATAGGAAAACCATATTCTACCGAAGTTCAAAATACGCTTTTGCACTCTACACCAGGTTTGGGGTATATTAAGTTTGTTCGTCCATTTTTAACGCATTAAAGGGGAGTGACAGGTATGGAAGAGTATATATTTTCTGGCTCAGAACAATCTCCTCAGTCGATTTAGCCCTAACCGTCCGTACATCCGTCTCTCTGTTGAAATCACGATTACGAGGGAACGAAAAGAAAATGGACATGAAATTTGGCACAAATAATCTCTGTTGTTGTAAGCAGACTGGTATGGTAAAATAGGTTAAAACAGATGACAATCACGCCTATTTTTATAGCTTATATGAATGTATGCACATACGAAGTTCACTTTCTACGTTGGAGAGCGAATTTTAAGACAAATTTTAACCTGGAACAGAACCACAAATGCTATTTAATTTTGCAAATAGTGGGCATGGTCCGCCTACCAAAACCGCAGTTACAAAAAAGACGTCATTGCAGTTGAACAAGTAGAGGCGTTGTAATAAAATTTGGCACAAATCTATATTATAATAAATTAATTATGAAAATAATAAAAATTAGCGAAATCGGTTGAAATCCACTCCTACTTCCGATAGATAATATGAATATATGCACATATACAGCTCAGGGCCAACGTTTATAGATCGTATTTGAAGACTAAATCTTATCCTGGAACTGAACCACGAATACTAAATTATTTTGCAAAAAGAGGACGTCTCTACCACGTAGGATATTGATATATCCTGTGGGTGTAGGGTATTCAAACTACGGCCAGACCGATGATAGCACACTTACTTATTTTTTCCTCCCGTGTACCCAAACCTCTATAAGCCCAACTATTTTTACAAAAACAATTAAGTTCAATTGTCTATTTTTCGTTATAATTCTCCAACTTTATTATCGTTGGAAAATTATATATCCTTGTGTGCCTTAAGCACAAAAACATTGATAATGAAATTGCAACGTTTTTAGTAAATATGAAAAAACTACAACAAATTGTGTTAACGTCATATCAAAAGCTCAATGAGTTGTAGGCACGAGGTGGTCCATGGCGAGAACGTGCGATGCACGCGCCAGCAACAGTGACTAATCCTGAACAAATGGCTTAATAAAAATAAGTGTGCATTAAAAGAAAGAAATTTGATTTGAATTCAAATTGAATAACGTACGATCCTCTAACTTTTATTTATACTTAATGGTTCATTAAACCGTACTTATTTTTATTATGACGTACTTAATGGGAAAGTATTTTATTACACCCGGGGATATTTTGCAATAAAACACAATTATGCAAAAGAGAATATTTACGCGACTTTTATTAAATTAAAATTAAATTAGCATTAATTAAAATTAAACTAGCAGTAATTACAAAGTTATAAATATTATCAAACTTATAAATATTATCAAAATATTCTAATATTACAAATAAAAAATATTCTAATATTACAATATTCTAAAAAATTCTATAAAAATATTCTAATATTACAATATTATAATTAAAAATATTCTAATATTCTAATATTACAATAAAGACAAATAGAAATTAGGTATATAAATTAATTTCCGTAAACAAATCGAATAATGAATTTATTACAAAATTATTCCATTTAAGCTAATTAACAATTAACAACATAATTAATTGAAGTCACTGCATGGAATATGAAAATTCAATATAACAATAATATTTTAAAATTAAGGAATATGCATTACCTTTAATACACCATCTTGGTCTATATCTCGTATTTTCTATTCAAACATGCGTCGTATACTATTGTAATTTTGTTAATCCGCCTCCACTCTAAGCGTATCTTGAATAAACTTTTTGTAACTTTGCAGTAAACAGGAATTTGAGGGCATTCCATTTCTGTCCAGAGTGTGGGCACATTATTTGGTGCACGAGGGTATATCGCTTTTATGAATTGAAAATATAACGTTTTTATGAGCTGACAGATTTGCACGGAAAAAACAATACTAGCAATACAAAACAATAATGGCCATTCAAATTATTGCAATATAACAGTGGCCGATCTCAACCAGTCATGAGTATTCTATTTCCCGACAGGGAGCGCTCTTTTTTGAAAATTTCCTCTTTATGAACTAGTTCGTTCTTATAGTTATTTTAATTCATTCCCTTCCCGTGTAATATACGTTTACGTTTATAGTTCGTTTAGTTCAATATATAGTTCATTGGCTCCTCTAATTTACAACAAAATGTATGCTTCGTTCTTATTTTCATCAACGAATTAAGTCCTATGGTGACGTTTGAATCATCCTTCCTCTTTCTTTTTATTCAATAGTCTTCAGTTTTTATTCAATAGTTCTTTTATTTCGAAATATAGTTCTAAATAGTCCTTTAGATCGTTCAGCATATACCTCGGGAATATGTATTCCATTGCATTCGTTTGAGAGTTCGAGAAGATATAACTGTAATAGGTAAATAAAACATCAAATTTTCTTTTCACCCTTTATTTAATAGTTTTTTCAATAATAATAGTACTAAACAGTAGATTTAAAAAAATTTATAAACCAATATAAAAATTAGGCACAGTTATCACTAACCTGACGACTAACTTTGACATGTTGAAATAAAAGCTTAAAATTATAATTTAAATACTAAACTTGGCTATATAACCATAAGTAACTATAGAAGTATAGGGTAGACTGCTGTCTACCAAAAATATTGTTTCCATAATTAAATATTAATTTTAGAAAGCTTCAAACATATTTCAGAAATTATCAAATGCTGTTTTAAATTAATGTGACCATTTCTGAAATCAAAATAATTATTTTGGAGTGTATTATAAACAATACATAGTTCCGAAAGTCAATTTTATTTCAGAAATGGTTGCTTTAATTTCAGAAAGCAACAAACATATTTCGTAAACTCTCAAATGTGGTTCTGAAATTAAAATAATGATTTTGGAACGTATAATAAAAAGTATATAGTTCAGAGAGTATCAATTTTATTTCAGAAGTCGTCACTTCAAAAGTCGAAGAGCGGCTGCCAATCACATCGTGCTTAAGCATTCGACATGAACATGTCCCAGCAATGGTGCAGGAGTCATCAGAAATACAACGCAATTAAAGAATAGCACATCGCAATTGTAGCAGCAATCATTTCTACGCACGATGGAGCAATTGAAAAATAACACATCGCAATTGCAGCAATAACTATCACAGATTGAAGGGAACTCTGCCAAGCCACAGGCGGCACGGGATAAAATGTATATATATAGGTATAACTACAGCATTTATAATCAAAAGTTTTCGGAATCTTGACGGAAAAATCGAGTCTACTAGGCCAGTCACAACCGTTAGTTCAACAAGATTGAAGGACCCAATGTTTGACGGAACACAACCATTTAAATATTCCATAATATAGTTTGAAACCGTATCACAAGCCAATCACTGGATTACGGCGGATAAGGTAGCAGCCTTAGCGGTCCCTGTCAAAGGATCCGCGTTAGAGGTTCTGCAGACGGTTTCTGGGGATGAAAAGGAAACCTGTGGCAGCTCTCGAACGTCGGTATAATAGGGACCACAAAAACGTTCTCCGCATGAAATTATTGAATCGGTGTCAAAAAGTTAACGAGTCGCCAGCTGAAGTGATTGAAGCGTTCAAGATCGAAGCATTTGATAGGGAATACGGGGTGTGGATGCTATATGAAGACATAGAGGCGAAGAAAAGACCCGAAACAGTTCCATATGCCTCGACACAAGAAGCAGCAATTCTCCTATGAGAACCAGCACCTAACGTTCTTCAACCGGGGCTCGAGCAAAGGCAATGCATGGAAAAGTTAATGAGGGACATTCATATATGGTGACCACATATTCAAGCAGGATTTCTAAATGCAAGTGCTTCAGTTGTGGTAAAGCAGGACATTTCACGCAAGATAGTAAGGCACATAGCCGCATAACCGATATTGGGCTGGGAAGATTTACCACCAACGTATGACAGGATATTAGTGATGCAAAACTGAAAAAGGGGTTAAGTCGAAACCGATAGAAGAAAATAGAGAAATTAGTAACAATGAAATACTGCACGAAAGAGTGAGCGGAACGGAAAATATGACCAATGCGAAGGTATGATGACAGTGAGGCGAACAGGTCTGGAAATTGATGAAGTACAGAAAATTAAGCGCCGTAATAAATTGCCACATAAAAGACTGATATTTGGCTAAGGCTATGAAATGAGTAGAAATAAATATAAAAGACCTCCCAAAGAAAAAATTACTTCAGGAATTGCATTGGAAAAGGCATACTGGATGCAAAGGGATAGCTTAAAGCTAATAAATGGAGTTCTGCCTCGTACGTGGGTAAGCAAAAACTGTATCCAATGTATAAAAGCTAAAGGTCGTAAAGCTAGAAATAAAGGTAAATTGTAATGGATGCAACGGGCCCATTTCCGATTAGGGACTCCGGGAATAAATGTGTTGGCGATGATGGATTGCATCAATAAGTGGCCTGAAGTCTGCTTTCCCCCCAAACTATGAGGCAAAAATTGTGGCGGAAGACTGTGTCCAGAATTGGGTTGCAAAATGTGGTGAACCAACTGAATTACATTCCAATCAGGGAAGAAGCCTTGAGTCTATGATACTTCCGCAAATGTGCTTATTGTTGGGAATCAAGAAAACTCGAGCGATTGCCTCACATTCACGATCAAACGGAACGGTAGAAAGGTTCAATCATAAATTGTTGTTAATTGATGTTAATTCCCATCATAAAGGGAATGTGATGTCTGATCAGGACGATCAGATTTAAGAGGAAGGCAGTGTGACGAATTCGCGGAGCGCGCGTGTATTTAGCGGTAGAATTTTCGCGAAACCGACGTCTATCGCGCGATACTTATGCATCACAACTACGTCACTACACCAGATATTAACAACTATGGTAGGAACTTGCCAGCTGCTTCTAGAACATTCGATGTCATTGGCACTGGTGTATAAAAACTGTGCAGTCTACGTCAGCTATCAATTCGAATCCGGTTATTGAAGTGAACACATCGCGCGATTATAAGGCTACCTGCTGAAATTTTTCCTCAAAAGATACGCTTGACCATTTGTGGTAGTAGACATATATTTACAGTCATTGACGTTCAGTCATTGACGAGCTATTTATGAGGTAAAAAAACTCCTTAACAGCTCAACGGATCAGCTTAATGTACTGAGCCGTGAACGTCAGCATACTTTCCATACTATTTGTTTGGCGACGCGAAAATTACGTTAAAGTCGAAGAACAAAATATATAAATATACTTTATTATACTTTATTATTTATTAGTATATAAATATATACTTTATTTTTTTGCTTCCGGATTATTCAAGATCAAAACGCTTCCACAGTTTTTAATCTTAGTTTCATTAAACATTTATTAATATTTTGTTGTTATATAAACAATTTTATTGTGTTATATGTAATAAAACAAAATTCTATTAATTATAGAAACAACATTCTTTGACCAAAATATAAATCACCGCTCATAAAACGTAATCCGTTAATATGTGAATTGCTTGTAATAGATAAATCTTATTATATTATTTGCGAAACTTCCGATTTAGCAGTGCAAAACTTCCATTTGCACGTCGTCCATTACCATGTACATCGTCGGCACCATCCAAAAAGATCGCTGCATTGATCATCTTGATCTCTAGCATATTTAGCCTTCATTGACCAGTTAAATAGCCTTCAACTGTACAATTTCTTGTCAAAGAGGCACGGATGGTCCAGGACGCACTCAGTCAGTACCTTACCGTTGATCTGAAAATATATTATTAATCTTTATAATTTCAAAATAACCTCAAAAAAATTGAATGAATGTATAAAGGCATGCCTTACCCCATTAAGTTGTCATATCACACCAACATATTTTTCAGCATATGTTTCGAACCAAACTTCACTCATTAGAGTGCGTCAAATTTGGAAATTCTTATAGTTATGCGCCATCGAGTCGTATATTATGGTCACACTCATAAGAATGATGCGTATTTCAGTTCCATTTTGAAGGAAACGCGTCGTCATGCGCTCTCCTTTAGATTATCCAGTTGAGGCTTCAAGAAAAAAGAGAAGAAAAGGAAGGAAGAAAACAATTACTTATCTGGAGCTAAAATTACTAGGGACGATTATATATAATTTACTTATTAAACTTGTATATATGTTAGTGCTTATGTATGCTATACCAGAAGAGATAAGCGAAAAAACTGTTCTATTCTATGAGAACGCATTTAGTTCAGATAATTAGGAAACAATATCTAGACTCTAATGGATTATATTGATTATAACTTATTTGGATATAGAAGCATAAATTTATTAAATTTTGGAGGAGAACGATGTAATAAAAACGAAAAAGATTTAAGAAAGATAAAATTATATTTCATATAAGAAAATCAAAAGAGTGAAAATCAAAATCAAATAAATTCTTCAACATTTCACGCCTTGCAAAAAGATAATTTTAGTTTCATAAAATTATGAAAAAATGTGGAAATGCAAAATAACAAAATCTAAACCAAAGACGCAACTAATGAATAATAAAATGATAAGATAAGAAAATCGTAATTGATTTTTTTTGACTATTAGTTTCAAAAAAATGCCGAGATCATTAAAACAATCGCGAAAAAACTCCCATCAATTCAGTAATGATTAGACCGATCGAAAGAACTACTGTAGCGTCAAACTGACGGTAGTTTGCTGAAAGACCAACACCAACAATAACAACAATAACAGTGAGACTTTCTCAAAATTAGTTGCCCGATTTGAAGGTAACAACGCCACTAAGTGTACCCCACTGATTGCATGGGAAAGCTATCAAGCGCAGCAGCAACATCTTCACCAGTCCCAACAGCAGCAACGCAAAAATAGTTTCAGCAAGACGAATAGCAATCATGCTCGCAGGTGACAAACGCATAATATCGCCGACATACACAAAAGCATAATTTATTACAAATATAAATCAAATCATGGCCAAAACTTTTTGGCGAATGTTCAAACGAATGGTGAATTGTAAGTGTGTTGGCTAACATCATATATATTTATACATATATAATACAATTTATTTGGGAGTGTTGGTGAAGAAATTGATTTACAGAAGTAAAGGCAGGGCGGGGCACAAATACCAGTGGCAGTGACAATGGCAACGAGGTGGTGGTATAGTAGAGTGAGGCAGCATTTCGAGGAAATGTTCTTTTAATTAAAATCGCCTCCGTCGAAAGCAGAAGATTTTTATTGATTTTCTTATCGTGCATTCTACACCAGTCCTTAAGTTTATTAACACCTGTGATCCTTACTACTAAAGGTTTTACCAAATTTACACTGAAAAGGTTCTATGGGCGAAATTTATAAATTTATAAAAAATAAACTTGAAAAATAATTTTCACGTAATTTTCACGAAATTCCACGTTAATCTAAACATATTCTTTCAAATAAAATGATTTATTGTTGCGATTACATAAAATATAGATTTTTATAGTGCAATCCATGGACCCCTTAGAGGTCTTCGAAGTCGTAACTGGAGGTTCGTTCAATAAAGGTCCCGGATTGTGTTTCTTTAACTTAATTTTTTTAATGGAAAAGACCACAACAAAGAACTCAAATATGAAAAAAGATACAAGAAAAAAAAATGCCTGAAGAGAGCCTCGAATCCTATAAGTTTAAGAATCTAGGATAAATAAGTAAATAAATAAATCGGCAATTAAAAAACCCTTACTAATTAAGTTCAAAGCTGAAAATGTCGCCCGATATTATTCACTATTCTAACCACATTTAGACGAATCGGATCCAAGGATAAATTTAGAGAGCCTTCTAGATGTGATTTATTCACAAAAAATTATTTGCGAGACTTTATACTAATAAAATTGTTGTTTTCGTAAGAAAAATAATATAAAATCGAACAAACTGTCAACGAATTACAAATTGTTTGACATTTAAAAGAAAAACAGGATGAAATATTATCATTTTCAAAATAAATAAATAACAAAAACGAATACAAACAGTAAATTTTTTTGAAACGTTAAAAAAATCAGTTCGTTAAGGAAATCGCGAGCTTTGGAAATTTGGAAATAAAGGAGATCAGGACGTCAAGGATGAGGGAGTAGATTTTTATGCCTATACCAATGCTAAGATTTATGAAATCCGGCGGAGAGAGAGTATTGGATGACCGATGATGATGGTGTTGGTGGGGCAATGGATTGTGGGAGGTGGGGAAGGAGGGTTGTGTGAATATTACTTGCATGCAAACAAACGTACAATGACCGGCCTATGAAGCACACAGATACCCACTTTGGCCATTTGAGCTTGAACGCACTTCGCTTGAAAACCTTGAACAGCCCCTTCGGAATCTACAAAACCGCAAGAGAAATACATCTTGATTTGGTCGGTTTTGTTTCAGTTTAATTTTTGATTATAACGGTAAAAGCAACAACAACAACAACGATAACAACAGTAAAAGAAGAAAAACAGAAGGATGCATTAAATAAAAAGTTTGAAATGAAAAATTAAAGTTAACAAAATAATAAAAACACAAAAGATTCTTTGGGACGAATATAGAAAGACCGAGACAAGAAAGGAGAAAATAAGGAAAAGAAAAAGACTAAGCGATAAAAAAATGTTAACGTTTTCCAATTTTTATTAATGGTAAATATTGACAATAAACATTCAATCTACGCTGCTAAAACTACTTTCATCTAAATTTTCAACAATTTCATTATGGATATGATTTTTATTTTACATTTTTCTCATAATATTTTTCATATTCTCTTTCATATTTTTTTGTCGTTTGTGCATGGCAATAGAGTTTATGCATTTCAAAATTGTGATAAATGAGACATTATTAACTTCACATTATAATTAATCAGCGTACTTCATGGTATTTCTTTGCATTCCAACAAAATAAATTTCCCTGTTTTGGGCGTTTCCAAATGGTAGAAGATATTGATTAAATTTCGATATCGTAAATATTCTGTCGTGTGTATCCCATTTAATAAAAACTAACGCAACAATTTGTGAATGACGGAGAGTTAGTAATCCACGTTTTTGGATAAGATTAATAAATAAATACATTAGATCAAATCGGGGCATCCTAAAATATGTTTTACTATTTTGTTCATAAATTGTTATTAATTTTGGATATTTATTAAAAGACAGAAGCTTTTCTGAGATTTTAGTCCAACCAATTTTGTTATGGTTGGTTGATAATTGGTTAGGAAATTCTTTGAGATTTTTGATTTAAGCAAAGGCGCTATATGTGATTGTTCGAAAGAACTCATGACATCATTGCCTACCCATTTTTTGTCGCCACCATTCAAAATGGATGTATGTAAATTCTCTATCTACTCTCGAGCCGAAAGTACGTGAAAACCAGATTCCGGTGTTAGTCATTATTATAATCGTTATTAGCAAATAATTCTTGGTATTTTGCATACCTTGGTTTCCGGCTGTCCTTGTTTAATGATAAAGTCAATTGATTCATTTTTTTCATAATCATTTTCATCTAAAATAAATGAAAATATTAATATAGCAAAGTTCAATAATAAAGAGTAATAAAGCCATAATAAGGTGCCAGTCAAAAACTTTATAAGGTGTCATTCAAAAACTAAATAAGGTGCCAACCAAAACTGAACTCTTATTGTAGTATTAAAAACTAAACAAGGTGCCAGGAAAATTAAAACTGTGAAATTCATTGTGTGGAAGGAGCATTTTTTACGTGACTTTCATTCTCCGGCTAATTATAAAATAAATATAATAATTTAAATATAAATTTATTATACGTCGCTCTAACACGTAGAAGTTTTTTACACAAAGTTATTTAACTCAATTTTAATTTATTAAATTATAAAAATACAATGGTGGTTAGTTGTAATTATAAAAATTGCAAAGTTCGGAATGACGATGATCCGATTATTTTGTGTCGTTTTTGTGATCGATCTTATCACGTTAAGTGCGTCGGTTTGACTGGCCGGATTTATGATGCTCTTGGAGCTAAAAAGGGCCTGCGTTGGTATTGTGAATCTTGTACATTAAATGAAATTGACCTTTTAAAATTATTAAAAAGTGTTCGCGCAGGGTTTTCTGATATTGCGCAGGACCTTGCAGCCGCTCAAGAAAAATTTCAAAAATATAAAAACCAATTTGAATCCCTGAATTGTCTAAATTTCGGCGATGACCTTAATTCAAATTTCTTAAGGCCTCCGGTTGTTCATGTGGCTGAACGAACTCGTGGTAGGATGCAAGCCTCTAAAACGTCAACGTTAACGTCAACGTCAACTGATCCAGCTCCCGAGCTAATTAATCTGCAGAGTCCAAATCTCGACACTGTATCAAATCGGAGCTTATCAGATGTGCAGTTATCGGTGGAGTGTGGTGACTTAGTGTCTGGTCTTCCTCAAAAGCATGTGTCCGCAGCTCCTTCGTTACAGGTGTTATATAGTGACACGTCACGCTCGACATTTTCGTCATTAGTTCCGGATGGTTCGGCAGGTACTGGCGCTATACCCAAAGTACCACGAACAAAACTTTCAAATGAATGTAGGGGCGTATCATCCGTCGTTGTCCCGCCTTCTATGTTGCCAACAAAGAAACTCCAGGTGGTTCAACCCCGTAAAAACATTTTTATCTCACGATTTGCTTCTAACACAACCGTTGAAGACGTCCGTGAGCATATAAACTCCCAGCTGGGAATAATTGACACGAGCATTTCTATAAGAAAGTTTAAATTTCTTAAAAAAAGATCATATTCTTCTTTTGTTATAAATTTGCCTGTCCATTTAATAAATCGTGTCAGGGATCAAACTTTTTGGCCTGATAGTGCCATTGTGAAGGATTATGTTTTTAGGCCTAAGCAAACTAATGGCAATACCGCGATCATGCAAAGTACTGATGCTGCTTCAAAAAACTAATGTATTTCTCCTCTGATATTGTTTATCAAAACGTCAGAGGATTAAACACTAAATTGACTGATACCTTCATAAGAAGTATTAATTTTGAATACAACGTTATAGTACTTTCTGAAACATGGCTGAAGCCTTGTGTTCTTAACTCCGAAATTTTTGGAAATAACTATGTTGTTTATCGGAAAGATCGAAACCGATTACTTACTAATTTAACTAGAGGTGGTGGAGTCATGATTGCAGTAAACTGTAGATATTCCTCACGTGAGATTATTCTTGAGGAGGCATTTGAAATTGAATTATGTTGTGTTAATATCAAGCTTGAATCCGTAAATTTATTCATCTGCTGCTCCTATATTCCACCAAATTCCAGTGTTGAAATCTATAACACTCATTTGCGGTGTATAAAAAATATCTCGGATAATTTACAAAAAACGGAATGTCTTATGGTCTTAGGCGATTTCAATCTACCTAATATAAACTGGGAAAAATGTGTAGAGGATCCATCAATCCTCTTTCCATCAACTGAAGGATTTAATACATGTTATCATCAATTCCTTGATGACTTGTTTTCTGGAGGTATGTTCCAAATAAATGACGTATGTAATTATAATAAACGTCTCTTGGATCTTGTATTTGTTGACAACAAAGATATATTCGAACTATCACGATTTGAACCTCTTATACCACCGGAGGATAAGCACCACCCTACGTTAAAAGTTAATGTATTATGGTCTTCCAAAAAGTACCAACGCAAAATTTTAGGTAGAAACCCTAAGAAATTCAGCTTTAAAAATACAAATTACATAGTTTTGAAAAATAATATTTGTTCACTTAACTGGGATCTCATTTTACGTCTTAATGAATTATCTTCATCATGCTTGGACTTTGCACTGGTTTCATTTTATAATACCTTACTGGAGTCTTTTAATTCCTCCGTGCCTTTACGTAGAGCTCCACCAGATTCAAGCCCTACTTGGTTTACTAAAAAACTGCGTGCTCTAAGGATGGTAAAAACAAAACGATACAAATTGTATTGTAAAATGCATACTTCTACAAATTTGCTTAAATATTTATCTGCAAGAAAAAACTATCAACGGCTATGTAAGCAGTCATACAAGGAGTATATTTCAAGAATTAAAAACAACTTACTATCCGATCCTAAATCATTTTGGGATTTTATAAATACCAAAAGAAAATGTGCGGCCTTTCCAACTTTCATGAAACACGAAGAAATTGAGTCTAATAATGCAGAAATTATTTGCAATCTCTTTGCGGAATATTTTAAATCAACGTATTCAACTACAAATTATTGTTTGGAGGGCTACCCCTATAATGTTGCCTCAGCTTCAGTTGTACAACCTTTAGTTGAAAAGTCCACAGTGCTGAATGCCCTAAAGGATATTAAGTGCTCTTATAATCCAGGCCCTGACAGTGTTCCATCGTGTATTTTGAAATATTGTGCCGATGAACTGATTCTACCCATTACTGCCTTGTTTGATTCGTCTCTACGTTCTGGTTATTTCCCTCTTGCATGGAAGTCTTCGTTTATTATCCCAATACATAAATCTGGAAATAGACAACTTATTAAGAATTATCGTGGCATCGCAAAACTTAGTGCGCTGCCTAAGGTTTTTGAGAAGATAATTTTTGATCAAATTTCATGTTCAGTTAATGCTTCTATCTCACCAGTTCAGCATGGATTTCGAGCGGGAAAATCAACTACAACAAACCTGTTGGAATTTGTTTCTAGAACAATAAGTAACTTCAACCTAGGTTTACAAACTGATGTCATTTATATGGACTTTAGTAAGGCATTTGATGTGGTCAACCATAATTTAGTTATTTTAAAATTGGAATTATTCGGATTTCCTCCAATTTTTACTAAATGGATTGCTTCCTATCTTCAAAATCGATCTCTAACCGTACTTTACAAAAATGAAAAGTCATATGATTTTCCTGTTACCTCTGGTGTTCCTCAAGGAAGTCATTTGGGACCATTATTGTTTCTGGTATTTTTAAACGATTTGCCAACAATTTTAAAAAGCGCGAATGTATTAATGTTCGCTGATGATGTAAAGTTATTTCTTTCGCATAAGAATGAGATGGATGCCGTGCTTCTCCAATCTGATTTGGATCAATTGAGTAGATGGTGCAATGTAAATTGCATGAACCTGAATCTAAATAAATGCTACCAGATGACTTTTTCTAGATCCTGTCCTGTAATCTTCAATTATGCTATTACAGATAAAAAATTGGACATATTGGAAACTGTTAATGATCTTGGAGTGGTTCTTGATCATAAATTACGCTTTCATGTGCATATAAACCGCATGTGTAGTAAAGCCAACAGTGTACTAGGATGTATAAAACGTTGGGCGAAAGAATTTAACGATCCTTATATTACTAAACTTTTATTTACCTCACTGGTAAGGCCTACTTTGGAGTATGCTTCGCCCGTCTGGAGCCCATACTATAATTTCTACATCTCAAAAATCGAATCAGTGCAAAAGCAGTTTCTGCTTTTCTGCCTGCGAAATCTTCGATGGGATCCTGTTCGGAGATTACCTCCTTATGAGTCCAGATTGAAGCTTATTAACTTACCTTCATTAGTTAATCGAAGAAAAATGCTTAACAGTACTTTTATACTGGATTTACTTCAAGGCGCCATGGATAGTCCATATTTGTTAAGCAAAATTCAAGTTAACATACCTCGTAGTAATAGTAGAAGGAATGATTTCCTGTATCTTAGTTTTTGTAGGTCATCATATCTAATGTATGAGCCTTTTCGTAATGCCTGTATTGACTTTAATTTTGTATATTCAGTTATAAATTTTTCTGATTCTATTAATACGACTAAACATAAAATATTACAATATCTATCTAACTAATTAATACTGTTGTAACTATAAAGCTGTAGATAGGCTTAGTTCCAAATCTTTATTTATTTTAATGAATAAATGAATAAATGAAATGAATGAATAAATGAATGAATAAATAATCACGCCGATTAGCCAATAGAAAATGAAATGCGGAAATAAATAATAGAGCAGTCATTATAACTTTTTTCCTTTCTACTGAATTCGAGTTGTTAATGATAAACATGATGAAATACAATTTAATCGCCAGCACATTTATTATGACTCCTTTATTTATTAATAGAAAATATATTAATATTAAAAACGAACAAATTAAAGCTAATTTGTCTGAAGCTTTCATTACAATAATGTACGAGAGGGTGTCAATATATCTTCGGCGTCGGAATTGATAGAAACATTTCTATAATCAATATTACTTTTACTTCTTAATAAAATCCTGTGTGATCTGAACTAATTTATCAAACCTTAATAACAACTTTTTAATGCCCTTCCACGAACATCTATCGTGTGTCTCTA
Organism: Physocephala rufipes; assembly: GCA_963966595.1. NCBI lineage: Eukaryota > Metazoa > Arthropoda > Insecta > Diptera > Conopidae > Physocephala > Physocephala rufipes. The sequence goes on from OZ016503.1 coordinate 24,311,737, forward strand.
AGAACATTATTCACTATGGATTAGATCAATACTTTAGCATGACGATTTTGGATGATGTTTAGTGTCTCCGTAGATTTATTCGCGGAACGGTATCATCAAATGTCGTGCTTTGCGAATGGCGATACGGCGCTTTCATTTTTGTTGCGATTTTCCTTTCTCACAATTTTTAACTATTCCGGTCAGCAGAAGTATATTCCATTAATTATTAGGATCAAACTATAAAATTACATCAGGAGTTCTACACCATATAAGCTTCGGTTAGTCCAAAATTTTTGAACTTCCCCCCCTCATTATTACCGTTGTGTTTTTCATATTTCATCGCATTTAGGTTGTTAACATTATTGTTCTTAGTCTCTAGCATTTATAGCAATTCCCTCGACGTTTCGTATTAAAGACATCCTTAGAGAGAAGGCCGTACGAAAAATATTTCAATGCGCCTTTGACGGATGTGACGGTAGGGATGATGTTTCAAAAGAATTCTTTTATTCATTGCCTCACAAAGAAATTATTAAGATGTTGGTTCACTCATTTGTTCGTTCTTTCATTTATTCCTGATTCTGAGAATTTTTCTAATCCAAAAGGATGTGTACGAGGTCACGTAATTTAGAGAACGAGAAAATCGTAAAATACTCATGGGAGTCAAATTTATCGTTTAGAGATCATTTGGCAATACAAGAAAATATTTAAATAAAATTATGTTGGTAAATTCTGAAAGGGGAAATAATATGAAATAGGTGAGAAATATTAAAGATCATCGATAATCGATTTAATGATTCTAAGGACATTAAAGCGATAATTATAAAAAGATATTTTCGTTTTATGATAATTCGATTTTTTCATCATAATTTCGTTTTAAGATAATTTATTGACCCGGAGCCTCCAAAAAAAATTTATAAATTAGAGTAAAAATAACGCGTTCCTTAACTGCTCATGAAATTTAGCAAAAGCATGTTTACAAAATCTTGTTGGGGGAAAGTGTGGATTGCAAACTCGAAAAAGTTTATTGCCCTCGGTACGCTGCCAGAAAAGTTCAAAAACATTACGCATAAAACTTTAACTCAATAAAGAGAACAATAGCTGCTTTCTCGCTATTATTGCTTTTGTTGCAGATCCTGCTCTTGAGACAATTTGGACCACTTGCAGTTCGTTCTTAAGTAATAAGCACGTCGTTGCGAACAAAACTTTAGTTTAACATGCACACATACACGCACACAGAGAGGAACACACATATACACATAAATGCACACATATTTACATCTAATTCATATATCCGAGATGCATTTAAAAGGTTATAAAAATATTTAGAGCTCATGTTCGGCATGTTTATCGTACGCGGGCAAGAACAAAAACTTACGACATTTTACACAAAAAGCACTCAACGCCCTCGGCACATCCAACAGAAAGGAATCTAAGAAAACGCGTATGCTTGGTGTTTATTTAATTTGTATTGTGAAAACTTAATGTCTGTGGAAATCATGAATGCGTGTTTCATCCTTTCATTTTATTAATTATCACATACCCAAGCTCATTACATTGATTTTTATTAACTGGAAACTTTTAATAAAAACTTTTCCTAATTTGGGATGACACCGCGTAAGAATTAATTCCAGACATGTGTATATACAGTAGACCAATTTACTGACAGTTGACTGCATTACTTCTGTAACCACAAAGACGTCGCCAAGAGTTTCATTAAATTTCTTAGTTATGAGAGTTAAATTCGTTAGTTATCGCTATAGAATGCGTGTGTGAAGTTGGCACCTCATCTTTGAAAAAGTTGAATTTTTTTCGGAGTTCTGAATGCACCCCAAAAAGTTCTGGAGTTCTCTTCTATTTTTGGAAATAGTTCCGGCGAAATAAGAAAAACACAAAATTCCAAAGTTTGGGGGTGCTAACTTCACAAAATAATAAAAGAAAAATGGCTATAACTTTTGAGTTTTTGCAAATATTTGATCCTGGAGAAATAATTTTCTCCAGAACTATTGGGGTGCTATCCGGAACTCTAAATTTTTTTTAAATTCGAAAAAAAATTTTTTTTAATAAAAAATTTGAAAATTTTTTCCTTTAGAGTTCTGGATAGCCCTATCGCAAATATCAATATCCCTATTACTGTCAAATATTATTTCAGCAAATTATCTACAAGAAAGGTTTTCTTTTTTTAAAAAAAGTAAAATTTTTTTAAAAAAAGTAAAAAATTCTCATAATTTTCGCAAAACAACCTGCGGAGAATAGGTCCCCTAACAACATTTTCATAACTTTGGGGTGCTATTCAGAACTCTAATAAAAATTTTATAATTTTGAAAAAAGAAATTTTGTACCTTGGGTCGACTGTAGGGTGTCAACTCAATACAACCGAAGTTCATAACTATTGGAGTGTCGAACGGAACTGCGATAAAATTTATATGTTGTCAAAGATAAATTAACGGTTTTGAGAAATTTGGGTGTACTATTCAGATCTATTGAGCTTATGTGCAGGCTACGTACACAACGTGATCATTGAGCCTCATTTGCTTATGTAAGTAGCCTGCACGTAAGTTCAATAGATCTGAATAGTACACCCAAATTTCTAAAAACCGTTAATTTATCTTTGACAACATATAAATTTAATCGCAGTTCCGTTCGACAATCCAATAGTTATGATCTTTGGTTGTATTAAGTTGACGCCCTACGTAAAAAGTTGACAATCTTTGGTTCTATTAAGTTGACGCCCATGGTAAAAAATTTATTTTTTTCAAAATTATAAAATTTTTATTAGAGTTCTGAATAGCACCCCCAAAGTTATGAAAAATTTGCCTAGTCACTTTGTGCGATAGTGCTCGTATTTTAGAAGTTATTGCCAATTTTTATATTTCATTTTCGGAAAAACTGCAAAAACATTTATTTTTCTTTGACAATATATAAGTTTCATTACAGTTCCGGTCGACAATCCAATAGTTCTGCACTTTGGAGGTATTAAGTTGACACCCTACCCATGGTAAAAAAGTCGACCCATGGTAAAAATGTCTTTTTTTCAAAATTATAAAATTTTTATTAGAGTTCTGAATAGCATCCCTAAAGCTATGAAAATGTTGTTAGGGGAACTATTCTCCGCAGGTTGTTTTTCGAAAATTATGATAATTTTTTACTTTTTTTAAGAAAATTTGGTTTTTGTAGATAATTTGCTGAAATAATATTTGACAGTAATAGGGATATTGATATTTGCGGTAGGGGTATCCAGAACTCTAAAAGAATAAAAAATTTTCAAATTTTTTATTAAAAAATTTTTTTTCGAATTTAAAAAAAATATTTAGAGTTCCAGATAGCACCCCAATAGTTCTGGAGAAAACTGTCCTACACTAAACAAATATTTTCAAAAACTCAAAAGTTATAGCCATTTTTCTTTTATTATTTTGTGAAGTTAGCACCCCCAAACTTTGGAATTTGGTGTTTTTCTTATTTCGCCGGAATTATTCCCAAAAAAAAGTTCAATAGAAGAGAACTCCAGAACTATTTGGGGTGCATTCAGAACTACGAAAAAAATTCAAGTTTTTCAAAGATGAGGTGCCAACTTCACACACACCTACAGAATATCATTAAATAAAACTGCATGAAAATAAAATTTATTTTTCAATCTGTATGACTTCTAGTTCACGGACGCCAGATAATTTCGTTCTTAAAACATTGTAGTCTCGAGAATATTTTAAAAACAATTTAATTGAGCACGCAAAACGTTTGTGAAGGGTGTAAAAGAGAATAAGTAAAAAAATTAAAACATCAAATTAATTAAACATCAAATTCTCAATTAATTATCTAGTTTTATAACATTAATAATATTTTCACGTGGTATTGTCGCAATCTATTAATTATATTTCTGACAAAAACCAAAGGAATGATAATTTCGCAACCTTCATTTAGTTATGGAATAAAAATTCAAACCTCAGGAAACTTTGACAGCGTTTTAGAATCACGAATTAAAAGATAATTGGCCATTAGAATTCCTCCGGCAGACGAACGGTCTCGCATTGCCGTGAGAATTTCATTGGCTGAGAATTATAATAATTCAGAGGCGAATGACCTTCAATTAAACAGGACTATACTATTACTCCACTAGGAACGCAATATAGAAACACACTAGATCCATAATCAAGATTTTGTAGCATCGTGATTTGTTGCTTCGAGATTTTTCCAGATAAAATTTTATCGCTTCAGCAATTTGTCATTTGGAATCTTGTTGTTAATCATTTCGTATTTCGAGATATTTAATATTAACTTACATGTAATTATAATTAAAAATGCATAAAAAAACTAAGCCCTGGATCACACACACACTTGGAGACACTTTCTCCAATTATTTGGACTACATTGGCCAAATTTTATATTTGAAGACTCGTAATACTTTCAGGTTGCTTCTTATTCATTTCTTTAAGCAATTCTCATTGTAGAAAGTTAATAATCTGTATGTGTTAATAATCTGCATTTTCCCACATCAGTATTCTCCCTCTCAATGAATATTTTAAGTAAATTACCAGTTCTATCTAGGTATTCATCATTTCATCTTACTTCATTCCCGATTTCATTCTACCACTTGAAAATCCATTCATAATTCGTTCATTTTCACTCGAATTTCATCGTTCATACAAATTCTCATAATTATTCAAAACCGCTAAAGTTGAGAAAGTAATTCTTCTAATTCCATCAAATGCGCCCAAACCAGCCACCACCTACGTCGCCGCCACTTCACTAATGATGTCGGTGCTTCAATTATGATGACGTCAGTCAGTTAGCGACAAGTATATTTCGTTGATTATCGTAATAATCATGCGATGAACTAATGCGTCACAGTTAGTTTATCTGCATGATTTATTTCCTTTACCGACGCAGAATCAAACTGTGTCGCTTCCACCCGCCTTCGTTAAAACTTCATCGGCTTCATTTAGTGCTTAATTAAAGCAAGTTTCATTCATACCCAACCACACTGAAGTATCATAAAGCATACACTTATCTAAAGACCATTATGTGGGACGCATAGATATAAATTGTATTGGGAATACACTTGGGCTGTCATCGAATTCGTCGTCAACGTTCTATTAGTAAAAATCTTAAGTGCGTTCATAGTCTGATCCTAATGGAATGAACCGGAGTTGAGGAATTGAAGGAGCTGGAATTTGTGGAAGAATGCAAAACATGTTCTTCCTCTTACATTTCTGTTAACTTTCCTGTATCTTGCAAATAATTGTTGTCTGGTGGTTGTTTCTAAATCGCGATAAAAATGTGAAACTAGATGAAACATTTTGCTGATGCGATCATAATCAAGCCACAGCCATCAGCGTTTGTAACTCAATTCAATTTTAAGGTTCAGTCGTTCAAAATATTTCTTATTAAAACTCATTCATTCATTCGTCCATTCAGCCAACCATCTATGCATTCATCGATTCGTTTTTTCCTCCAAGAAACTCTACTAAAGTTCCAATTTTCCGTTGTTTCAGAAGTGACGACGACGCACTCCAGGAAGGTGAGTGCGTTTTAATCCTTAAGTTCATTCAGTTTAGTGTATAATTATTAAATTTATTATTTTCCAGAACTTACACCCTTTTTCGTTCTCTACGGGCTACTCAAAATTTTTAACTCTTATCTTCTTCAGCAGAAGTTTCTTGTGAGATCTGTTGCTTCTGACTCGTTGCCATCTTCTTCGCATCTAATTATATAATTAAACAGACTTAATTTCAAAGGAAGTTCTCCTTCTCGATCTCTTTTGCTCTCCCCCTTCTGACTAGAAGGAAATGTCAGTTTCGAAGAAATTGTAGGGAAATGCAAAAGTTTTGACTAAGGAAAATTGTTCATTTTAAATTTTATTTAGTTTTTGAACGTATTTCGCATTCAATACGTCTTAGGGTTCATTCGTCAACAAGTTGCAAACATAAAGTGTATTTTAAGTGATAGTGAGCAAAAACAACAATCACAAGTGATTTGGTTGAAAGCAAGGAGAGAAGAAGGAGCGACTAACTGATGCTGAAAAGAAGCAAGAAGGATAGAAAAAGGGAAAGAGAAACGAGCAAATTATTTACAAAAGTAAGATTTGCAATTGCAAAAGTTACAAATAAGTGGCAAAGAATTGTATAATTACGATAATACAGCGTGGCCACCTCGCATTATTTTATCGTTCTCTTTCTCCCATCTGTCTCCCTCTTAAACAAACTTCTTCGTAAGAATTTTCAAGAAGTTCCACTAAATGAACCGCAACATTTTCACTGATTTGTTGAAATAATTCAACAGTTATTAAGAGTACTTCAAAAACTACTCGCCAAGCCTCCCCACCCTCCCCCTCTCTTTCGCGATCCTTCCTCTATTTTCCATTTCAGATTATTTTAACTCCAAGATAAATATTTTATATATTCTAAAATTTCGGTACGTTGTCTTCAGGGATCGATACTGAAAAATTGATTCGAAAATTAAGAAAACTAATTCAATTTGATCATGCTTCGAGACTCATTGAGGAATACGATACGAAAGCACATAGAACAAAATTGTATCAATGTAGATCCGTCCAACAAATGACAGTATGACTTAATTAGACACCTTCTTGACATCACTAAAGATATCCTTATAAACCAATAATGCGCATTATCTCAGAAAGTATAAGTTTATTGTTGATACCTTGAAAAATGTGACTGACCCTCTCCGGAACCCTCTGACATCTAAGGACATAGTTGGACCAAATGGGCCAAAACTCAGTAGAGTTAAAAAGCTGTTTGAATATTTATAAGAATTATCTAATTTCCCCCGCACTCGTCAATATTTTTAAATTTGTGTCTGTTAGAAAATGAATGTTTTTTCAAGAAATCGAAATTTCTGGAAATGGATTCATATGAAACTGCAATATATTTGTGTAGTTTATATGACTACTGCACTTAAACATTTTGCTCTGATATCTACATCTAAGACTGAGTTCATTCACAAGATAATTTTGATACTTATTTGTCAATTGGAGGAAATACGTCATTGCAATACATTAAGAATGTTTCACCGTAGCCGAAGAAGACGAAATTAGAGTTTTGTTTGATGGAATTAAGTCGTCATGACAATGCATTTATTTGGGCTCATACCCAAAGTTCTAGCCCATACAAAACTAAGTATTAGACGTTAGTCATCCGGATTGAATTTATTATTTTCACTGCAAATCTCTATATTCCCTCGACAAAGATAATTATTTCATTCTCTCTTTAGAGTCTCAAATTCTCTTACCTTAATTTGGTAAAGGAAGAGCGCCAAAGGATAATTGAAGGGAAATAAAGATAAGCAACAAGGAACGAACAGCAAGCGCACAACTAACGAATGTTCTTCGTATTTTTCGCATGAATCTAATGTTAAAACGAAATTACGAGTCCAACGCACAGGATGCGGGGGAGGAGAATGATTTAGGATGTACAGGTGGGTGGTATGGTGCACCCCAAAGGCCCAATCCACCACATGCGGGGGCAACAATGACCGCTGGAAATTTCAAACTTTTACTTAGCTGCAGCGACCAGTAAAGCAATGATATCAGTAGTTGCAACAACAATTACAACAACCCTTCTGGATTGCATTTTAGAGGACTTGAGACCGCGCAGCAGAAGCTTTTTCATGTTTGCCCACATGTCGTCACCTAGGATCGGTGTTGGTGGAATTCTTAAGGATGCTGCGTTTTACTTTTGTTGAGAAACAAAATTCCGCCCTGGTACCTCCCTCCCTCCCCCATCGATCGTACACGCACATATTTTGAACAGTTCCTTGCTGATTCTAAGTAGTAGTTAGTTTTCTTCTTCGTTGGTTGAATAAAAAATTACGGGACTGTAGTGAACGACATTAGAAAAGACACGAAGAGAATGAATGAATGAAGGAAGGTGCGTGGGTGGATGTGTATGTTTGTGAGAGAGAAACAGATTGATAGAGTATGTATGTGAGTGTCAAAAGGCTAACACGTCAATTCGGCAGAGTTTATTGAAATCCATTAAATTACAAACTCGCTCTTTCGAGCTATTGGTAATTCATTTGTATGTTGGTTCCCTTCAAGGACTGAACGACGGAACGACTATTCTATGCATATCTTGTTTCATTTCATTAAATTAAATTATCTTCAATAAAATTATTTGAAACGAAATGAACATCGCGGGGTAATAAAATCGCAGCATGAGCTAGGAATACTAAAAGGCCACCAATAAATCGCTAATTAAGTATACCGTAATTAAGTTAAGACTAAAATAAAAGAATTGTTATTTTTTCTGCTAAAATACTTCTATGTGTATTTTATATAATCGAATAATTGATGAACCGATGGATAGATTATCGCTTATATAAAATGTGGTGGTGAGGCTTCCCCAACATCGTTAGACCTCTTCCAATGAGGCGCCGAGAAAAATCGAACGACAATACAGAAACAATCGAATCTTTATATATTTTACTTTCTACGGCTAAAATTGATCATAAGGATGGCACGTCCGAAAATGTTTAGAAAAATTAATCGCTTATAAACTAAAAGCAAAAATTAGAGATAAATAATCAAGACTCTCACGCTGTTAAATGCGCATATTTGATACACACTCACAAAATGGTACACGTTTCTATAGAATTTGGTGCACATTTCTCGAGGAATATGAGCCGGCACTAACACCACTTATACTTGAGCTCTTGCATAGATGTAGATTCCGAGGGAGGTTTTAGTCAAAAAATATATATTTGATTTATTTTCCGATTTCGCCCATTTTTAATAATAAACTGCTTGTAATAATAGAGAATATGTGTGCCCAATTTCATGAGAATATCTCTTTTCTATCCCTTTTAATCATAAATTCTCCAGACAGACAGATGATGAAAATTATTTATACTTTATATTGAATTAAATTTTGAGTTCAGACATTTGCATAAAATACAATTCTCAATTATTTTTTCCAAATATTTCAAATCCACGATTTTGAACATTATGAAAATAAGTTTATCGAAATGATGATTCAGAGAGATGATGCTCTGAAGTTATGATTTTCATTTTTCAAATATCTTTGTTGTTTTAATCCTTCTTAAACTCCTTCGGTGATGCGGATATTGTCCATAACATCGTGACTACTAAGCTAAAAAAGATACTTAGTAGTAATCGATAACAAAAAGTCACAAAATGAATTTTGATCGAAGCGGAATAGGTGGGTGTGGCGCCACGCTAAAAGGGTATAACGAGAATTTCTTTATCGCAAAAACAATATTGCACTATTTAAGAGAAAATGTGCTACGAATATCAGGCATGGTTGGGGGTGGATATAATACCCCGGAGCAATCAGGGGGGATAAAAAAAGATTTGTGTTCTATAAAAGTGAGTTTTTGTAGTGCTCATAAAAAATACATATTTGGAATATTCTAAAAAGGTTGAGTAATATTTATAGTCGAATTAAATGAAAATGAATGAATGAATGAATAAATGATCGAGGAGCCATCATCCAGTGTTCCAACGAATATAATAAATAAATCCTTAGAATGGCGATGTAAATAAAATCTCAACTGAATATGAAAACGACAGCAAACGGTCCAACGGTCCAACAGTTGAACGAATCCACTCATATATATCTTTCAATACCAAAAGTACATCCATAGTTTGTATGTCACGTACTACTACAAAGAATGCCACGCATTGTTGTCGCTTTTACTACTGCTGCTTCTATAATAGTTGTTGTTGTTGATAATATACCGTTTTACCCAACAATAGATAAGAAATCGTATGAGATGAATACAAATTTTCATTTCCATTTCTTGTGGATGTCTTGAGGAAGTTAATGATCCTGATGCTTGATTGTTACTTTGAATCGTACAGAGTGGTCCGCCCTGTTTGGTCATTCAAATATGGTGATTTAACAATGGCCACCGCCCCCTCTCCCACCATCAAATATGTTTGGGACATTCATTTTTTGCTTCTAACGATATTCTTTTTATATTTCAGAAATTTAAAGCAAACAAAGAAATGAAATCGAAACAAATGACGTTGCCAACTTTGCCTCAAGCATATTTAATCAAAGTGAAAAAAGAGATCGCCGCAAGTCTGTCTGATAGAACAATTTTGGTAGATCAATTGTGATGTAGAACCTTTACTCTTCTATCACGCATTTTATTAGTCATTGAATCGAAGAGGTATGTAGGACAATGTAGTGGAAATATTTATGAAATTACATTTGTAAAAATCCAATAAAAAATTAAAACTCAAGATAGGACGGATAGCCGGCTGTCTACTTGGGGATAATGCTGCGTAGTGATACAAAGGATATAATAGTTGGTAAAGTATGAACGTAGGTACGTTTATTCCACTCTCCTTACTCCATTACTCCTAAAATATTTGTTGTAATTCGGAGTTAATGAACCAAGTAATATTTGCTGAGGATTAATCTCGGTACTTAAAGATAAAACAAGACCCTTCATCGTGGATCAAGGGAGGACAATAATTTTGACGGCAATAATTTTTAAAATTACTTTCATAATGCTCAAAATCGCAGATTTGAAATATTTTGATGCAATAATTGAGAATTGTATTTTTCGCAAAATTCTGAGCTCAAAATTTAATTCAACTTAAAGTGTAAATAATTTTAATTTTTAATATCGCTATCAGTCATCTGGCATTCTTTGAGTTTATCTGACTTCTTTATTGGATGCTTGAGATGTTAAGCAAGCTTTAAATTGCATTGACACTGTAAATAATAAATTTAATCTACTTCAATCATATCTCATGCTCTGAAAAGCATTAACAATCTTTTTTCTCTCATAAAAAGAAAAAATTACCAAGCAATTGTTTTCTTTCTATGCATGCGTCGCGGCGTAAATTGCACTTGAATTATGTTAGCTAGTGTATGCGTGTGTGTACGTGTGTATGTAAATATGTGAGTGTGTTTATTTATTAAACTTTGCTTCAGCGGTGTTGGAATTCTTTTCTTAATTAAGTTTAAATATAAATATCAAGTACGTTCTATATGTATGAGTATAAGTGTGCGGGTGTATGGGAGTGAATTTGTATAGTTGCAAAATTGTTTGTGAATTACATTAATTATAAAAATTAAAGATTTTTAAAGAGTTTGTTTTCAGTCCGAAGTAGTGACACAAGCAAAAGTTATGAGAAACGCATTAATAAAGGAATTATATAATGATATTTTTTATTCAGTTTCATTTGTTTTCACGCAATTCCAAGCATTCCATTCGTCTTCTTTTGAACTCTATCTTAATACGATACCATCAGTTGTCACAAAGATGAAAAAAATAATTAAAAGCTATCCAGTTTCAATTTTTTCCTAAATCCAACATTTTGTTCAAAATATTTCTTTTGTATACATTTCTGTATTTTCTTCTCGTCACAATAAATACGAAATGCGAAATACGAAAATAAATACGAAATACGAAAAAAATAATGCCAAACATAGAAATGGACACAGATGTCCAATATATAGATGAGCAGATGAACGATGTATGTACAAATGAAATGCATTGCCGTATCATATATTTTTGTATGTATATAAGTATATTCATTAACATCACGCGTAACTTGTGGGGGTGTGTGTGCAGATGTGTATAAACTTTGCGCCTACAAAGAATCTGTTTTTTGTGGGAGAATCCTAGAGGCTTTGAAAATGTTACCATTTGACATTTGAACTATTACGCACGCACATCGGCACATTTGCAAAAGCCGTTACCTACGCACACAGTCGCACACACACATACATAATAATTTCGAACCACTGGAATAATTTTATATGTATTCTGTGATTGTGTGAATCGCGCATGCGTATGACGTATACGCCCATCTTACGAACGCTGAGAGTGAACGGATTTGAAAATAATTAAAGAAATTATTTCACGAGATTTATGAAATTTATACTCCAAGAACACAAAAAAGAAGAGTTATAGGAAATCATGAGAAGGGAAGAGAAGAGAAAAAATGCCATGTTTTGGAGACTTTTCCATTAAACACCGCCATTAAAAGTCTGAATGACCTCAGGGAAATTTTTTATAAGATGTAATTCGTATAAAGAAAAATTGCGTCGGACATTTCTAATTTTAATGAAAAATATGTGGGGGCTATTTTTATGGTTTAGCCTGATCCAACAATTTAATGCCGTAGATAATGAATACGTACTCAATACTCCTAAAAACACCAAAACGGAAGTGAATTCATTACATTTTGTTAGCTCAGGAATAAGCGTTTCAAGGAATTCAAGCACGCTTTTATTGAGAGACAGAGAACAAAGGAAAGATTATCAAAAGAGAAATATATTAGGAGTAAGAGAAAATTTGTTACAACGGAGAAAAACATTGAAAAAGGCAAATGGAGATTAGTACGGAAAAGAGTGCGCATATAAAGCGGTTGATGATATTCTCCTTATTTTCAACTCTCCAAAAATATGTATAAGCGCTACGGTATCGGCACATTTCGTGCATGCTTGATATATTGATCACTCCAAACTCCAAACAAAACCGTAGAAAGCTTTTCACAAATCTGAAGGTTAACTTGCCGGCAGTTCTGAATCCACACAATTTTTCTACATTTCCTTATTCTTTCTTACGAATATGGAGTAAACTAAACCTAAACGAAATGGAGTAAACACCTAAAGCGTGGAAGTCGAAAAATATTTCACAAATGCGAGAATAAGCTTAATAATATTTAAATCTATTTTGAAAAACATTTCACTCAATTCTTATTAATTAATAGTTTTATTAATTAAATGACCAAAAAGATTCATATTCTTCGTAATCCAAAGTGAAAAATATCGTAACAGTACCCGCTCTTAAGCAGTATTGTGCGGACCTCTATTTAAAGCTTTTAACTGGAAGATTACTGAGATTTTGTAACAACTGACCATTACCTAAACCACATTACCAAACAATCTCCAAAAATGTAGGTGTTTTTCCCAACAAGAATTCTTAATTTCTGAATTTTTCGTTTAAATTAATACAATTTTTTTCGAAAGTAAAAAAATCACGCGCAGCTGCGGCAATATTAACATTTTTCTCATTAACCAAAAAATATGAACTCAATATTTTTATAAAAATTATACTTGTTCTTAAGCCGAAGCAGATTAACAGTTTAATAAAATGGTTTTGACAATTTTAATCATATTTATGAACGTACGTTAATTAACGACAATGACGAGCATTTTAAAATAATGATAAACTACAATTAATGTCAATATTAGGCCTTTCCTGAATAAATGATACTCATGGGAAGCATAACACATTATTTACACAAAGTCAGATAAATAAAACGTAGTTTATTTAAAATTTAAAAACGAAGTATGTGCGAATGATGTCGACAAAAAATCGCACGTAAAGCATTAAAATATAAACTTATTTATTTAAAATTGAATTTAATAAACCAAATTCATAAAATTAAAATACAAACATTTCGCTGATGATAAAGGTATATCGAATGAAATTTTAAATTTAAGAAGAACAACGATGAACACGTTGATGTCGATGATGACATCAACGAGAAATGTTTGCGACCTGACCCGCTCACAAAGTTTAGGATAAGTAGGATGGGTCGTGTCAAGAAGAAGTTATTAATCAGACATAAGATATGTATTACAGAAGTTATTCAGAAGTATTAGGAAACAATTGTGACATTAGATACTTTGTTTATTTATTACCGATACCGGGAATACAGTGAACGCTTCTAGTAAACAAAAATATTAATAAATATCAAAGGAAATTTAGAAAAATTGATAAAATGAAAATACATGAGAGTAATGAATAATAATAAGAGTAATGGGTAATAACGAAAATAAATAAGCGATTTTTACCATCTATTTTCAATTTTTCTTGAGTACGGGAAAAAATCCATTTCTCGATAATTATCTTCTATAATCATGAAGTGCGAATCATAATAAAATACGATGGAAAGAGTAAGCCTAACTACTTTATGCTTCTGATCATCATTTAAACATTATCTCCGAACGACATAACTCATTATGATTTATTAAGGAATTCCTTAACCACGATTAGCCAAACAATTAATCAAACACATCCTGTCGCCTCTTATGCCAATAACTTAAGAATACCTAAACACCTTTAGAAATATTTAACGTAGACCATGAATGAGCATTCTGTATTTACTGTCAATTTAAGGAGAGAAGGGGAACATGAGAATAAATTATTAAACACATTCAACTATTCCTGCTCAACTAACCGAAAACAATGAAAACAATTACTAAAGCCCAACCAACCTCACCGGCAACCATTCTATCATCTGTACAAATTTGTGTAGAGACATCTGTGTACATAAGACTGTGTATGTATGTGTAAACACTACTAATCGTGCAATTTGTATATGTATTGAATTTATCTATTACAACGGAATGGATATAAAATCCTCTTATCTTCCGTGCCCGCAATCATAAAGTGGTGCCAAAATTTAATGGAATTTGCCAAGTGAGGTCAAAAAAATTTGGTGAATGGCAAAATACCGATCATGAATTTGTATGATATATCTCTAACAGAATTCGTTCGTGCTATACGTGTATATAAACGCATATATTACAATTTCAGTATCGGACATACAGGCAGAGGTAGACAGAAAGACAGAATAACATTTAGATGGGTAGGCAGGCAGACAGGCAGATTGAAAGGCAGACATATAGACATTCCCAAATAAAACCAAAAATATAAAAATATAAGACTAAAAAAGATTGAAAAAGTTTTCTAAATAAACGAAAATGAACGCATAAATGAATGATTTACGAATATCATGATGGATGATGATGATATTTACATTTATCGCAAACAGTAAAAATGAAAAAAATTATAGGCTGACTGATGATGACATTTTTGATTATTCGAAGGAATTCAAAAGCTCGCAGTGGATTCTCTAAAATACTGACATTTCGTTATTTGTTATTCGTAGTTATTTATTTGAAATTATTCAGGATATTGAAAAACGTTGGTCTAAAATTCATTTCTTTGAAATAAAATCAATTTCTTCTTAAAAATTTTGTACCTATAAATTCTTGCGAAATTGTAATATTTTTATGCAAAAATATTTTTTACAAAAAATGTTTTCTCTTTTCGTCGACGACGACCTTACCTCCTTGAGGGCAAATACGCTAGGTGCCCAGAAAAAAATTCAAATCGAAATTCAATCCTTTTTCCATCTTTGCTAAGCAAAGCTCTAAAAATAGCTCGCAGGCAAGAAGAACAAGAACAGAACAGAAAGGAATAGAAGAGAAAAGAGAAATCTGTTGTGAATCGATTAGCGAAATTGTATTGAAATCACGAACAAACGAGAAAACAGAATTATGAAATAGAAAAAAATAACAAAAATTTCATGAAACGGAAGTAGCTAAATCAGAAAGAAATGAGCATGCGAAAAGGAAAGGTTGCAACTCCGATCTGATTCTGTTTTAAGTAAAAATTGGCGTGATTTTTTCTCTTTTTGGAACATTTTTCTTTTGAAAATTAGAATGAAAAAAATGAAAACATACATTGAATGCTACATTGCACCCAATTACTATATAGGACGTTCCGCAAAAGATGGGATCAAACGTCAGTATTAGTGAGTTAACGTCGAGACTGGGAGGAAACTCAGGCAGAAAAAGTTGTTATTTTTCTCCTCCTGTCAATCCTCAGTTAATTTCAAATATCATCTAAAGTTTTGAACATACATGTAAATTACGAAATATCCTGCAATTAATTTCCTTTTCAATTCAAATCTGTCGCTGCCTCTTTCAGGGAATGCATGGTACTTGGATGCCAAATTGAAGTAACAAATTGAAGTAACGTTTTAATAAACGAAATCAATCCACAGCGAAAACCTCTGATAAGTGAAGATGTGGGTGGATTCAAAAGTTTCCTATGTCCCTGACAGGAAGCAAGTCGGTGATCGTCACATTCCTGAGGCGTAATACTTTTAAATACTCAGCAGATGACATTGGTTACCAAGAATGGGATAAAAGGAGTAAATTAAGGATCGCATAATAATGCCATCCCTTTATTTTAAAGAGGGCAACGCACCCAGATATAAAAAAGGACTGAGGCACATTTTCGACGAAGCTTCATAAACAAGAAAATACAGGGCGAACAAACAACGCTGCAGCCGAGGAAATAAGAGATATAAAAAATAGTATATAAACAGTACAGTACATATATACAGTATATAAAAAATACAACAGTATATAAAAAATCTACGCAGGTTTGATCCACAAAAAACTGTATTGCTTTGGTATATTTTGGAATACAATTTCGAATCTGAATATACTTTGAAAATAAAGTATTTAAGCTCAAAAAATAGTTCAGAGGTTTTTTCTGTGCAATGAAGAAATTCTAACATGAAAAAAATATTCGTTCTTCACTTTTATATTAATGACATTAATGAGTGATATAATTTCATCGCTACAAACGACGTATACTCACACATAACTTTATGAGTTTCGAGCTTAGCGGCTCGATGTACCCAATTAACCCACTTTAATTATTAATAGCTAAGCATAAATCAATATAGCTGAAAGTGAACTCTTAATGTTACAATTTTATTTGTATACCATAATGGGCTGCTGCAACACTCAACTAATACTAACACACAGATTAAGCAAATGTATCAAGAGCTCACTTTTTCGAGAATTTTGCGATTTTGACGGCCTTGCTGTTTTTGTTGCTGCCGCTGCTTCTTCTCTTGGAGGGATGTTCAAATTCCTCTAGTCCATAGTTATTGTCCGCTATTATTGCACACGCATTTCGTCGGACGTAGAAGGCCGGTGTCAGCCAGATTATTCGCCAAATGCTTACGGGCACAATCTTACAAGAGGCCCTTAGCGTGAACATACATACGCGCACAGCCTCACACATAATCATATAAGTATTTATTGAAGCAGCCATTGCCAATATATCTACCTCTCCACGCTTCACGCTATGCATAAGTTATTCTGCTCTCACAGAACATTGGGATCCTTGAAAGCTCTCAAATGTTGTTTTTGTTATCGTCGTTAAAGTTGCAGCAATAGTAGCTGCAAAATTGGTGCCGTTGTTGTTTTTGCTGTTGTTATTGCAAAATTATCCTTCCTCTTTAGCCATATTAATTTTTTCCAAGTGAAGCTTGAAAAAATATATCCGTCGCAGAAGTGTTTGTTCATCTGAACCATTACTGAATGTTATAACGGATGCCGATGTATATGCGTGCACTTGTTTATGTGTGTGGGATGCTGTTTATGTGGGTGGGTGCGACTGTAACTGTGCTTGTATGTATTTGTTTGCCACTGATGTACGTGTGTGTGGATATGTGTTTAAATTTCCTTTCCAGAGTATTCAAAAACGAGGTCATTCCTCGCGGCAAAAAGGCAGTAAAAACAAAACAAATTCTATAAAAATGTGGCAGGAAAAAGCAAGAGATCCTTCATGGAAAAAATTACATAATCAATGTGCTTACGCATTGTTTTTGTTGTTGTTGTTGCCACGGATTGGATGGTTACTGCTGCTTTTTTCATGACTGCGTATTTTATTTAAATTTTTTATTCTCGATTTGCTTCAATATTTTTTGTTGCTTTTTTGTTAACAGACGATGGTTTTTATATTAAAAAATGAACTGCAATGAAAATCTGCTTTCATCACTCTGCCTCCTTTTCTTATTAAATTTCCACAATTATTCTATCTCCACTCATGAGCGTTCATCCGTCTTCATCATCATTACCATCATCATTATCTTGATCATCATTATCTTGAACCAATTCCTTTCTATTGAAATTTGATGGGTCAGTCATGAGATTAAAATTAAATCTTATTTTTAATATAAACTATTTTAATATTTTAAAAACCTTTTTGAGCATTTATTCCGCTATGTTGACCGCGGCTTTTATTGCCGAAATTTGTTTTAGGTTGTGCCTTGTAGCCGGTCCTATTTCTGCCATTTCCTTTGCAGGTTTGGTGAACTCCAGACCGAGCAGAGTTCGAACATTTTTTCAATTATATCTTCACCGTATTACATACTTAAGTACCTCTCACAACCCCTAAGAAGGAGGTTTTAAAGATAAGGTGAAAAGATGAAAGCGAATATGTGATAATGTTTCGAAGAAACGGGGAAAACATTGATAAATTTTTCGCCTATTACACGACACATTACTTAAAGGGCTTGAGTAAATACTGTTGATGGCATACGGATGGTTTTGGGGTCAACGATTATGAATATCACAAATAGAGATATTAAGAGAATTTAGGTTAAAGTCACAAAAGAGAAAATTTAGAGCTCTTTCGTCTATTCTCTGACTACAAAAAAATTGACTACAAATTCAGAAATCCTAAATTATTCAGACACCGTGACCAAACTTTTACACGAAGGAAGAATCCTCAAGTTGTCTCGTTGGGTTATTAGAGACAATTTGTTTATTGTCTCTAAAAAAGTAAAAAAAATTATAGAAATTCCAGAGCAATGAAATATAAAGGATGAAAATCGATCAGCTTCATATCAAATATTTAAAAAATCAAATATTAAAAAAATGTGTATAAATTTGTCCCTTCAAACCGTAGTAATTCTTTGCAAATGACAATTAAAAGTGAAAAGAAATTTCATTCCAATTAACTCAACTGTCAATACCGTTAGTTTAGCAAACATGAACCCTATCCCTTAGCCAATCTCCATTACGTCCTTCCTACCTACCTCCTCCCCCTCTACTACCATCCTTCTCTATCTTCACAGCCTCAGGTGTAACGATATGCATTTACAACGAAGCAATTAAATAACGATTGCAGTCATGAAGCAACGAAGTAACGAAACAGCCGGCAATCGGACAAATAGAATGGCCGTTCAAACAACTTCAGCTCTATGTTGGCTAAAGTGACGAGAAAGTTTCCGCTTTAGCAGAGGACGATGCTGATGACGATGCCGATACATAGAGTGGTAGACTCACTCCTCTTTCATTCAACATAATTTTCCATGAACAAATTTTATGCATACTGAATATCAAACACTTTACTCTAGGTTATCCGCAAGGATCACTCAAGCGCATTATCCTGTGGCTATCTGGTAGAATAGGTTAGTAGCGCCTCATAGGGGCGATACCATTGGATCTGGCTGGTTCCGTCAACAAGCCAGGCAAGTAATTCAATCGAATGCATCAATGTGTGGACGTAGTAAGTACTATACACGATTCATTTGTTGGTACATTTGCCTCCAGAGGACGGCACGTGACATGACGTGAGTCAGATTCAGCTGTTGGCAGGTGGTTGGTGACACAAAGGTTCACCATGAACGACGGTGGTGACATGACTCTGATAAAAGGGCGTAACAAGAGAAGGGAGGAAGAACGAAGCGATATGAAAGGCTTGGAATGTTGGGCGCATCAGCTTCAGTTTTTATATTCGAGTTTATACAATATTCCGCAGCGATTTACGTTTTACCTTTGATTTTATTGCTCCGCAACAGTAAACGGACAGACAGACGGTATTATCATCGGAGGAAGGGGTAGATGGATAGAATGAGAAATAATATAAGTAAAAGAAGTAAAGAAATCCGGGAACAGCGATTGCCGCACGTGACTGACTGACTCACTGACTGAATGAAAAGTAAACAGAGTCATTTTCAGAGAGATTTCTTTTCCTTTTAGCAGTGCTGTTGTATTTGCTACTATTTCTCTCTCTCTTCCAATTTTTTCTCACTAGAGGGATGAATTGGTTACTAGATGGCCTTTCACATCACTCTATCATCGGGCAGGCCACCATTTACATCACATCATACAACAGGACCATAACGGGATCAGTTTCTGTGATTGGGCTGCCTCATGTTTAATGCTATGCTGCATTGCTGCTGCACATGCAGCACTTCATCGTCCCTTGAATAGGTGATGACTTATGATTTAATTTGAATTTATAATTACCGACGAACCGGACCAAGTTACAAAAGCACCAAGTATGTCTGTATGAACAATGAATACTTTATACGCTTACGCTTCATCAAATTCACAGTTTTTACTTTTAATTAAAACCAAACTAAGATCACAAGAAATAATAGAGGAATCAAAAAGTGTCGCATAAACAAAATAAATTTTTCTTCCTCATAAATTTAAACTGCGGACAATTTTAATCATTTTTTAGGATTTTTGATAAGGAGATTTAGCACAGTCATAACATTGACAATAAAGACATGACTCGTGTCTTTTTTCCTTCCAACTGTGTTATAATATTTTAAATTGCACGGTAACGACGCGAGTAATACAAGAACAACTCATACTAACCTTCCAGTTGGGGGTTTATTTTAATTAAGCCTTATCGGATTACTTCTCCTTATATTTCGAATAAAAAGTCCGAAAATTAAAACTTTAACCAAGGCTTGGACTTTTAGTTCTTCCACTAGCCACCCACCCACCACCCCAACACAACTGATGTGAAATAATTGTAGCCAATGTCGGGGGACGGCATGCTAAAGGAGTGACTATTATCCTCAACTAATGAACTCCTTAATTAGTTTTATTTATTCAAATCAAATAAAACAATGAGCAGCCACAGAAATACAGATTGCTTGCATGTATCATACATATTTTATACATACATATAAACAGCAAACAAGCCAAGAAGCAGTAACTACAACTAGAACAACAATAACAGCAACAGTAACTGAAATGATCCAATAGAAATAATGTCGGCAATAATGATGTTCATTATAGTATAGCCTTCAATTAAAAATTAACTTAATTCTAATCAAATCATTCATTAATTGTGGTAATAATGACAATACGAATTTTGGGGATGATGATGATCATGATAGTAATCATGAGTATGCCATTTATGATGGCGATGTGTAAAGAATATAATCTAATCTGATTTGCAATTAAAAGCAAAGTATTTTTCACATTGTGTTTCAAGCGATAAGTAAAATATTCATATCACATAATTTTCGATAGCATTTTAATAAATTTCGATGATGTCAGTTTCAGTCTTTATCTTTGTAGATAAAGAACCAAACAAATAAAAGCTTAATAAAAGATAACCCATAATATGTGTGCAAATTAATATTATTTTAGCATTACCGCCATTACGGTCTCGTAATGAATTTAGTCTCGTTTCAATTATATTTGAAGAGACATTCCTTTTCTGTGACCTCGAATTGTTTAATCGTTATTAATTATATCCTTAAAAAATCAATCCTATCCGTTCAAAGACAATGACTGAATCGTTTAGACAGTAAGTGAACCAAATGAATCCAAGACTAAAAGTAATTCATCTTTCTCAATAATGCTCAACTTTGAATTTATATAATGATAACTTTATTTTCTAGGTAAGAAATAAGAAGAAAAGCTTTAGGGACCATCAGAATTTTAATGCCATTAAGTATCGATGTAGCGCTACCAAATAGTGTTATAAGAAAAAACAATTGAAGGGTCTCTGAAGTTGTTCATTTATATGAAGCTTCCTATTTGAATGGACTCATTTCGTCTTTTGGAGTGTTCTGTATTTGGAATTGGACAATTTTGTCCTCATTTTTTTTTTTTGTTTACAAGTGTTGAAGTATCCTACTCTGAGAAATTATAATTAAGGCTCTCGAGCTATAAATTTTATTTGAGGCGAAGGTTTCAATCGTTGCAGGGTGGCCGGTTGGGGTTCTGAAAATATTGCGACCATAAAGATTTCAATGAAAAAGCAAACGGGTTTGGAATTAGGCGAAAATTTAGATTCAAATTTTAAAATCAATTCATGAACGGGAATCACTCTATTACATGAAATGCTAGAATTTCTTGGAGCGAAGTGCTCTAGTTCTGCTCTTCTTAAAAAATCGCATACAACATCATATATCTTAGAGAAAAAGAGAACACGTATAGACACACAAATATGTTCTATCGCAGAAGACGCGTTCTTTCTAAAAAGCATATTTGATGCGACTTGGTAAATCGTAATAAACAACAACTACTACTACTATTACTACTTCTACTACCACCACTATTCCTAATTTTTTATTATTACTTCTATTCCTAAGGACTTTGTTAAATTTGCGAACATTTCATTAAACTCGTTGATTTAGTCGCATTCATTTTCTTTACAGAAATTCAAAATCGAAATAATCTTTCTTTCTGTTTCTGAAGTGAATGCTAGTAATTAAAATTAAATTCTCTTTTCGCTCTACTAACCGCTATAGCATCATACGGTCCTCTTCACGTGGGCTCACATACAACAAAAAAATGAAAGAAATGGACAGAAAAGAAAAGAAAGCAGGAAAATAAGCAGGAGAATTAAAATAAACGTGAAATATTCGAGGAAAGGTCGAGTAACTGATTAAGAAAATTGCTTGGCCAGACGCATTAATACCTAAAGCAACAACAGCAACAACAACAACAATAACAACAGCAAGGAAAGGAAAAAGAAGAACGAACTTAGCGAAACAAGTATTACTTCTAATGACTGACTGGCTTCGACGTACTTACAAAGTGACTGCGTGGCGTGAATTTAACTTACGGACCCTTCCGGCATTTACTACTTATTACATTTTATTCCTGCTCCACTTGCGCACGTCGTCTAGATTTATAAAAAGTACTTTTTCTTCTTTTACTCCTTTTTTATCGTAATTTCTCACAACTGTAACCTATGTGTATCGGGCTATCCATTAGTCACATAACAATTATATGCGTTAGTATGAATGCATCCCCCAACTCATAGTCAAAATATGACAATGTTAAAAGACTCAGATGATGCTAACATTTTACATGATGACACGATTTACATAAAATGACATTTTACATGATGACATGATAAACACTACAGGCGAGGTACATTTGTGAGATGATGAAAGTGTTCACCACAAATCTGAGCTTATCCAAATTTCCGTCAGGGATTATCATTTTAAGAGCACTGCTTGTTAAGAAAGGGCCAAAATTACATACGGTAAGTTTGGTGGGAGTACTAAAAATACGAAAATTTAAAGTAAGAGAGGAAAAGCTTTCGGAATTACAGATTTATAACGGATACAAAAAGAATTCACCGAAGAACGGAATTTATTGAAGGACTCCGGAAATGCTTTACAGAAACGTCCGACAAATTGTTTTCGATCGAACAACGATAACATTTCAATACACGTGTCCCGATTGATTAATAAATCAATCAGATTACAAAAATAAATTCACGACTGATACGATACAATATAAACCCTCTTCTGAAATGACAAACAGTATAAATAAATCATGAAAAAAGAAAAAGGCAGTCAATGTGATCCACAGAAATCAGTCATCATCAGTCATAGACTCGTAGGCTCAGACTTAGTTATCGACAATAGATGGTCATCAGAAACCACCTCAAAGACCTCACTCACATTCACATCTCGACAATCACTCTATATTCATATGCACATTCACGCGTAGGGTGACTCGTAGCCATGATAGCATATAATCGATAACGCATACGATACTGACCGCAAAAACCATTTCTAACTAACACTAGAAGCAATTTCACCTCAAGTGAAATTCATTTTATTTTGATGAAAAATGTTAAATTTAAAAACTAATTATATACATTCGCCGATGCATTTAAAACTTACCGTTGTTGTAGCAGAATGGGGCGTATATGCAGTATATGCCGGTTGCGGTAATGGCGCTGTATACCTGTATGCAGCGGCCTGTTGTGCGGCAGCGGCCGCTGCTGCTGCTGCTGCAGCTGGTGCAAAACCCTGTGGTGTCCAACTAGCACCGCGATACTGAGCACCAGCCAAACCACCTGCAGCCGCTGGACTAGTCATAGCTGGCCTCTGGGCCCCTTTTAATGCAACCGGGGCTGGGGGCGGAGCACCCGGAAAAGCGGTGCGTGGAGCTGCTGATGTGCCTCCCTGCAATAAGGAAAACGAGATAAAGATGTGATTGAAAATAATATTTGTTTACAATTTGGTAGATATATCAATAAGTAATCGTAGTGACATTAGGAAAACAAATATGTATGCTTAGTCACTCAAGATATCAGAGCATCTTGATTTCATGTTATTTTAATAAGTTTATTCCTTGAAATTATATAATTTTGCAGCTCCGATTGTATCAGTGATATCTCTATATGTTTCATTCAATACTAAAGTTTATGCGGTTTGACAATCGCGAATTTATTCTCAACTCGTACCACAAGCAGAAGTTTAATTTCATTTTCATGCTATCAATACTAGTTTCCAAAGGCTTTTTCTAACTACATCACCCACAATCTAAGCCCATATTCATCGCCTCCTCACCCTCCTAAACCGCAAATAGCCCGCAGCAAAATTGCCACCACCACTTTCAACAGCTGTAAACAATTTCAGTCAAAAGTGGAAACATTTTAGTTTTATTTAAACACATTTTGAAATGTTAGCGATGATACTTGTATTGATTTTGCTGCCACAGAACACATTGTTGTTGTTGCTGCTACTTTTCTTTCTATTCTGTTTTTCGGCATTAACGAATTACTAAATGTATTTATGTTCTCAACTCAACTCTTTCTACTGGAATTGAAAGTTCTGCCACATGATTCGCGAAGTCCTTTGTGGCGTTTTGTGGCGACATAGGCACGTTTTGAAGTTACTACGACTTCCTGTTTGTTATTCGTTTTTACGTAATTCTTTATGGATTTATTTCGTTGCAAAACTTTACAAATTTAATGCTTTACAAAGCTTTTTCAGTCACAATAAAAACATTTGGAAACGCATTCAAGCAAACAGAAGAACTTAAATATACGCGACTTATCGCATCGCAAATAATAATAGAAATATTAATAATAACTTGAATTCATACGGAGAATAACTAAAAAAAATAAGAAAAAAAACTAAATGAAACTATCGAAGTTTTAAGACTTGAGCAAAAAAGTAATAAACTGGCGGAAAATCGTCGGAGCGAGGAGAAATATTGAATAATTGAATATATTCTCAAAAAAGAAAACATTAATTGGTTGGAATCGCGTCGAATCAGACCAGATGTGTTTGATTAGCAAGCTTAGAAAATATTTTTCAACTTAACACGCACCAGACGAAATTCTTATAATAAATTTCAGTAGCTTGTTTCGTTAGGTGTGCGCTGACGTAAAACCAAATTAAATTTTCGAATTGCTTTTTTTGTCTGGCTAACTCATACGAGGAGGAAAAATTTTCTTTTATTATATCTTGGACGCTATAAATTCAACCCCAAATTTCCCATACATATTCGTGTGATGAACTAACCATCAATTGTTGGGTATTATTTAGTTTTGGGAGTTTAATTCGGTTTCGCTCGGAGTTAATTCATACCACAGAATGTTGGGAATTAATGCATATTCTGAAAATATTGAAGTTGAAATAATTTTGTTGAGTCTTTCGTACTATAAAAAAGTTGGGGCATTTAGGATTAAGGACTTAATTATTCTAGAACGTGAACTTTTTCATTTTTGCATTGAAGATGAATTCAATTCAATCTTTTGGCATTTGTTTAAATTGCTTTTATTGGGATATTATTTGCTGGAGGTCATTTCGTCGGAATTATTTCATATTTGAATTTGTGACATAATACAATAAGAGTAAATGCATTTGCTACAATTGAATTAAATCGATTATTTGGAGGCTGGGAGGCTTTAAACCAATTTCAAAATGATTAAATGTTTGTTATGAAAAACTATTATTTGAATAATGAAATATCATTGCCTGATTAACGGCACAAGCGCCGAACGATTGCAATTCAGTACTAAAAATTCATCATTTTAATTCCTAACGATGTCGATACATCTGTCGATAATGTTCTCTGAAGCGTAATAGCTTGATGAAATTTATTGCAAAGCGAGCCTGAGGCAAATGAAAAATAATATGACTAAATGAATGAACCAAACTGAATGAATATTTTGTCAGTTGCATGAGTTAAAATGAAGCAACAAATTGCACGATATTCTTGTGCCAAGACAGACATAAATTAACCAAAATCTATGTGGAAAAGTTTTCAGCACTTTAAAATTTTTAATTCGAATTATGTTATTTTTCAAATAATTTCTAATAATTTCAATAAAATTTATTATTCTACATTTTTATTTAAATTATTTCGTTCCTAATCGACGCAGAAAAATTTTTCGATATTCATGAAAATTCATGATTCATCCGGCGCAATAATTTCTTCCTTTTTTTGGAAAACCAGTTTGTTTATTTTTATTATTGCGAATTAATCGCACAAAGTTATAAAATTATAATCTTCCACTTTGTTATTATTATTTTGATTTTATTATTATCGATAGATTGAAATGATGTTATGATCGAGGGAATAATAAAATTATCTATTGCTCTGCCAGTAATAAATCAGATAGGAGTGTTATGCTTTATAAAAAAGGACTGACATCAAAAAATATTTACTTTATAGTCATAAAATTGGTAAATTATTTATTATATTTTTTATTATTTTATTTAATATGCATTAAGTTAAAATCTTAGCACATACATACTATTCTTATCTCGGACTATTTTATTTACGCAATTTTATTAATTTTTTCATTTTTATTAGTTCAATTCAAAGCCAACAATTTGGGTTTGTTTCGCAAAACAAAATTGTTATAATTTTGAAAGTATTTTTGTTAGGAAATAATATATAGTGTGATTAAATAGAATGTAATCTAAAGTAGTGTAATGTAATGCAAATATAGTTCAATCTAATACGATACAATAAAATGTAACGCAAGACAATTAACGCAGTTTCACCTAACTCAATGCAATTTAATATAACGCAGTGCAATGGAAGAGATTGCAAATTGTAGTTTAATGTAATGTGATGCAATTTGAAGTTATTGACTATTCCACAAAGTAATGTAATGAAATGCAACAATAATATAATCGAATGCAAAAAGTTGCAGTGCATTTAACGCAATGTTATATTGTTCGATGTGATGTGGTGTAATACTTTATCAATTACATTATTAAAATTAAATATAGAGTGATACGTTGTAATGAAATACAATGCAGTGCAATATAAATACAATACTTTATTGTAATTTACAAAATAACGTTATTAAATGCGCTACAACGCTATGAAACGGTACGTAATGCAATATAATAAAATGTAAAGTCATCTAATGCTACGCGTCGTAATGTATTGCTAAGTAATGTAATGTAATACAGTGGAATATAACGCTATGTAACGTAATTAGAAATAATTAATTAGTTCATATTTTAATGCGATATAATGCGATTATCACGACACATTTTACACCAATGCAAACTAGTGATATTCAACGTAATCTAATAGAATACATTGTAATGTAACGTAATGCAGCGCAATGAAACGTAATGTAATGCGAAGAAATCTTTCTTCCTTTCTAAACTGTAATTTAATGTTATAAAATGCAATATAGTGAGAAATAATTAAATATTGTAATGGAGAGGAATGGAGTTGCGTGCGTATAATGTAAAGTACTTAATTACACTCAATTTACTAAAGTGTGAAGTTATTTAGCACATATTTAATATACTTATAGAGCCATTAATCTTATGTTAACAATGGGAACATATGCTTATTCTGATGTTCACAATTCAGACACACACAAAATTCAAGTAATTAAAGAACTGAAAAATTGAATTCTAAGAATTCTAAGAATTTAGATATGTTACAAGAAGAACAAGTAATTAAGAAAATTACATTATATTAAATAAGAGCAGAAGTGCCGGGAAAAGGCATTTTCTCCTCTGCCTAAATTATAATCGCAGTAGTAATTATTTAAACCCGCTGATGCATAAAGTTTTAATCCGTCATAGGATATGAATAATGACTGCGTTTGGAAAATTTTTTGTTTTCATTTTTTTTAATCTTTTTGAGTTGCCAGCAACCATTTGCCAACTGTTGCCTCTGTCTTAACGTGATCGTTTTTATGCACGTAATCTTAAGCACTTGGGAACAATTTGTGCTGGCAATAACTCCGGCAGAGGTCATACATAAGTAGGAAAGTTAACCGAAGTATGGATTATATGACAAAGCAATGATAAATCGTAATAAATTGATAATAAGTGTATCTCAGGATAATATTTTCTACAAGAATTAAAGTTTTCTTTTCTACGAGTAATTAAAGTTTTTTGATTTGACTCAACGCCAGGCAAATCGGCCAACTATCCTGTTCTGGTCCAGCAGTGACTGAATCATCCAACTTTAAACCCTTATTCCGTCACCAAAAAATATTAATTAGACGCGCCGGATGAATATCTGTGGTACGAATATAAGTCAAGCCCACAAAAACCGTAAAATGTTTCCCATAAAAGCTATGATAAATTTAAGTAATTAAAGCTTTCGCAGGATATGTCGGAGAATATCGGAGGATCGCAGAGGATTTTACTCCTCGAAGGCATACAAATTCTTTTTGGAAAATAAAGAATCTAAAAGTATTTATATCATGCAAAAGAAGTCTTTCACCTATCATTTTTTCAGTTTTTTTTTTTTGTAAAAAACTCTTCAGTTTTAATTTATTTAAAAAACCTTATACAGAAGGATTACATACTGGCGAGAAAATTAAATAAAATTAACCACAAAATTAATTCTCATTCGCATTTTTTATTGAAATCTTTACAAGAAATTGTAAAGAAATTGTGTCCAATTAAGAACAACAAAATTATACGAATGTTGTTGTAAATTATTCGATACGCTGCTGTGGGTGTTGTTGTTGTTGCTGGACTCATCTTCCGCCATTGTTCCTGTTGCGTCGCGAGATCTATTGTCGCTCGCCCATTTCCGGTTCGAACCTTTCATTCGGTTATTCCATAGTTCAATCATTCGTTTATTTGCTTACTCGCTCTCTCGTATTTTTCTTCTCGATTTTTGTTTCTCTCTTTCTTTTGTCATCCATGCACTCCGACAACAACTCCCAACAAAATGAATGAATATTTAATTCTCACGGACTCAGCACAATAATGTATTGCAATAAAAGCGTCCTCTATTGTCATTTTCTTGCGTAGCATAATTTTCATAATTTCCATTGAGAATAAAATGACAATTGCGCGTGAAAACGTTCCAGGCAAAACTTTGTAGCTATTGTTAGTATATTTATAATTATTGTATATTATTTGTGACCATCGGAGATAATGAAGGGACAATCCCGAATATTTTTTTCTTCGAAAAGAAAGGAACAACGAATGTGAAGGTAAAATACAAAGCAATAAACGCAAAACTCATGCGACGGAATTCTAAGGAATGAAAAACACTGGAGCAGCGCATTCTTGAATAAAACTAAAGAAAATACATAAATATAAAAAAGACAACTCAAAAAAATAAGAAAATTAAAATTGCTAAAGTTCTGCAAACGTAAGAGGAATTAGAGGAAACGGAAGAGGAAGGAATGAAACGCATTTGGTTGTGATTATACGCTTTTGTTTTAGCCTGCACTGCGCCTAAAAGTAGGCACCACTTTAAGAAAAGCGCGAACTTTGTCTAAATGCTTGCCTTTTATATTTTTATTGTTCTCCCTCCGTTATTTCTGTTTTCTGACTGTTGTTGACTGTTAAATGTTTATTCATTCTCATTCCTTTTTCGTCTTTTTCAGCACGTTCCACCCATTATTTTACTATTCTTTTATATTTTCTAACACTTCCTGCCCACGTTCCTTTGCTTGCTATTTATTTTTAAAAATTCTCTATTATGAAGATTCTTTTATTGTAAAAATAAACCCAAGTACGAAACTAAAACAATAATAATATTTGCCACGGCACGAATTTCGTGAGCATGACCGTTAAGTGTGAATGTGTGTTGGAGCTCTCAATTCTGGAATTATTTTTCATAAAATTTCAGGATTTTCATGATTGTTTGTCATAAAATTAAACTAAATATTCATATTTCTCAGCCTTGTGTGGGTGTTTTATGGCAATACAATTCTTGTGGGGGTGTGTGTGCGTGATTTAATGTGGAGACGAAGATATACGAGGGCTCACCTATGTTCACATTTAAAGAAACGAATTATGTGTTAATTTGGCAAATAATAATCTCCATAATCTAAAAATTGGTCCCGGAGTTCCAAAAAGTTAATCTCGACTGACCCCAATTATGTGTGCGCGTGTATGTAAATTCATGGAAAATTCTGGATCCTGCCGGTACGTGAAGATAGTGACAATAAAGTTTTAATAAAAAAATAAATACATGAGTTTATGCCATTTTAATATTTATTTCTATTTCCCAAAAATTTTCTGCATCCTTCAAACACTTTGAAAACTTTTCAATGACTTTTAAAATATTTCTTTACGCTAACAAGAAAAATTATAATATTTATAACGCATTATAAATTCTAGAGACCATTGAATTTCTGAGGAAAACATTTTTTAGTTAGGAGAAATTCACCCTCCTTACGTCTTGTAATATTTATTTATAAATATAACTTTTGTGAAACGTCTGGTGTTTGTTGGTGCCACCCAAGTTACGCGGGTAGAGACCAAAGAGTCTCCGCGTAGAGTTGCGTGAGGAGGCAGCCTCCGTCAACTCGGCAGCAGGTGGCCAAACACCGGCAGAGGTATTAGATAGGCCTCGATCGCTAACCTGCGAGGAATGTCTGCATGTCCCCAGGCACTCCATAGGTACACATAAGGTGCAACAGGGCAAAGTTGCAGCCGTAGCCGATTATTGCCGGTACATAAGGTAGTTCATAATGTCTACCTAGTAATCCCGAGTGCGGGTAGGCCCACCGTGTGTTTAAGCCAACACGGCAGGCACTCACGTTAAACACCGAGAGGCATCTGTCACAACATTGAGACACTCCTAACTAATATTTGATATATTAGAGATATTGGTAAAGATTTTATTGCACTTGTGGACACGAAATGTTTTATTTCGATGTCTTTCCTCATACAAATATATTTTAGTTCTAACTACAGGATCGTTTTTGAAAAGGATTGTAGAAAAATTTGCACAAAATATTTCCACCTCTACGTAAAATAGATTCCCTCCGAATGTGATTTATTTTACTTTATGCACCTTAATTCTGATAACTGACTGTCTGACCTTGAACCAGATCTAATCTTATTGTCCATTAAGGAAAATGAAGTAGCTAATTTTTGAGCTGCCCAACCGAAATCATACGGGTATCAGATTTTTGTTATGATTTGAGGATTCTGGGATGTCATCCCTGGTCTCGCATTTAATACACAATCCTCCACTTCTGCCATCAATCCTTTGCACCTACATAATATCCTTTACTTTTGCTGTTTTGTAGTAGTTTATGATTTTATCGTGCATTGACGTTTAATCCTTTTGAAAAGCAAAGTTATATTTCTATACATTACTAAAGGGCTATTCCTATAAGACGCGGATATATTCTAGAAACAATTATTTTCCTAAATTCCCAATGGGATTTTTGTTAAATTTTGGGATTATTCATTAAATAAATATTTAGATAAACTGAAATAAATTTCAATAAAATCGTAAAATTCTGCAACCGATTAAAACGAAAAATATATAATAAAAAGTCGACTCATCGACTCTGTTTGGAGCAAGGACTACATTGGAATTTGCTGTAATTAAATTTTTCCGTCACATTTTTAAACATCAAGAGAGGCCCGGAATAGCCAGCACATTGACCGCTTTGTCATCCCTTAGCGATATCTTCCAACCCCATGGATCTTAAGTCCGATCTGTTGGTTTTTGTCACAAGAGATTGCACTTTGCAAGAAAAAGATGATTCACAAAAAAGAGAGCAAGGAAATAAAGAATAAGAAAGAAGTTTTTATTGCGACGAGCTTGTAAAGAAATGGTGTACCAAATGAAATAATCACCACGTGGCGAGGAGGCAGATAGGCAGGATATCCACTAAAAACTCTGGCATACAAGGTTTCTACTACCACAAGACAGGACTTCCATTACCCCGTCCTGCCCGCTTCGGGAGAGAACAATACGATGCAATAGTGTGAGGTCTTCGTATTGTGGCGCGGGGGCGGGAGAGAGGCATAGTAACCGCAAGCAGAACATACCGATATCCACAAGAAGCAAATGCTTGAAAACCGAAAAATAAGTCGTGCATAAGTTGTGAAGTAGAGGAAGAGGAGATTCGAAAGATAGGCTTGCGTAACGAAAACTTTTTCAAAAAACAAATTGAAACTTATGGTTTGAAGCCTTCAAAGCGTATTGAATAGACCAAAGCGAGCGCTAAGATCTCTACAAATATTTCTCTTTACCTGCTGCAGCAATTGCTGCCGATGGTTTCTATCCTTCTACCATTCAATACAATACTTCAAACGCGAATGCTCTACAAATTGCCCTGGAAAGGATTCCAAAGACGAGGACGCGAAAAAATATGTCGTCGTAAATTCATTTTAATTAAGTCTTTATTGAAACATTGAAACGAAAATAATTCAAGTATCTACCAATCTGTATCTCAACGCATCCCACATAGGCTCCTACTCTTCCTCTCTCTTCCACTTTTTCCTCTATAGTCATTATCATCATCACAAATCATTCGCACGAAAAAGGAAAAAACTAATTACTAATTAATTAATAAGAAAAAGAAGTTAGTTGTTCAAAAGCTTCCAGAACTATGTCGACAGGACCAAAAGCTATTGATTCGAACATCTGAGAATAAAGAAAAGTATAAGAAAGGAAAGCGAGAGATAGAGATAGAAAAAAATGGCAAAAGAAGGGAAGCATTTAAATGGCAAAAGGAAGAAGGAGAAGGACAAACAAAATATGTTCGCAATTATGAAAATAACTTTCGAGTATTGCAATAAAGTAAAACGTCTGCACATGACGGGCCTTAATTAGAAAATTGCTCGAGTGTGGTCTGACCTAATTAAAACCATCAGAAGCTTATAAAATTATATCAATTGATATAATTTTCTTCAAAAATAATGAAAAAGAAGGGAGAAGGAAGTCGCTGCTTTCGTCTTAAAAATAATTATTCAGAAATAAGTGATAATAATTTACTTAAGTATTTAATTTTCATCAAGTGTTGGATCAATTCACTTTTCAGACATTCATGATTACAAATAATTGTAAATTATGCATCAGATTACAAACAAAATCGTTCCTTTTCAATATTTTGAATAATCACGACTTAAACACTCTTTCGTTTTCCCTGCCTCTCTCTGTCTTACTTTCCTTCTCAACCCCTCCAATTCACAAAAATAAAATTATGGAAACATTTTTAAATCGCCAACACTGAACGAATACCAAAAATTTAAGCATTAATCAACAAGCTCACTTGACCATACCACTCCTCCCCCCTCCTAAAACAACATCTATCCTTGATACAACTTTCGCCGGCATGGCAACGCTTTCAATAAAACGCCCATGCCATTTTTATTCTGCCGGAGAATGCACCGAAGTTTCTTCATTTATTGCTCCCTCTAAAATAATTCCGTCATGAATGTCATAAATACTTAAATTTAAGTTGCCATTTTGTTTCTTTTTTTTTCATAGGCGATTTTTCCTTTTTTTCGTTTGAAACTGCATCCGGCAACAGCCCGATAATATTTCGACATTCGTCCTTCGTTTTATTCGTCTGTTCTCTTCTCATACAAGTCTCTATCTCGCTCTATCTTTAAATCTGTCGCCCTCTCTTTCTTCTGACACTCTTTTAAAAATAGCGAATAATATTTGGGTTCTTTTTCATAGAAAGCAGGATATTATTCGTTAGCGACCATCGTAGACAACTTATGATTCCAACGATATTGCCATCGGTTCAAAATTCGATTATAAATTATTTACACGACCCTTTTAATGTAATAATATATTGAATGAAATGTTGACACTATTCTATTAATTTTTAGATACAGTGATAGAAGTATAGTCCCTAAGCGCAATTAAATTTTATTTCGACTGTCTTAATCCATGAATTTTCAACTTCAAAAAGACCTCAATTTTTAGAAAATTTAAGAGCCTTAGAGAAACCAGAATAATGAATTTTGTCCGAGCAAACAAAACAAACCAAGTTAATTGTACGGAAAAGTACCTCTAAAAAGAGTCGACCGATACAGAGCAAATTATGGCTCTATAATTCTGCACAGAGTGGGTTTAATTAATAGAAACTCTGAGCACATTCTAATAATTTAAAAGGTTTCTTAAAGAGCAAAGTAAAAATCCGGTAAACATTTTTCGGTTCATTAGGGAAAATGTGGTAAATCAGTTTCTCCGTACTCCCGTCCCAAACCCAAAGCTCTTCTACCTCTCCACACCAGCTTCTCCTACATCACTATCAAGCATTCAAGGTACACAAAACAGAGAGAATGTCTCTGAAAAAGACCACAGCCCGCAGCCAGAGCAAGAATAAAGAATTACCACAACAAAAACACAATAGCTCTACAAGGGATTGAAAAAATAGCATGCCGACCAAACGAGCTAATAAAATTAAAAGGAAAAAATCAGAAACATGAAAAATTCTCCGGAGAATGGCATCAATCCCGCGGTTTGGCAACTGGTAAGAGAAAATAAATCACGAACCACTATTGTAGTTCATTTTTAGCATGTATTAGAGTAAATTTGTTATTTCAGTTATCTATTTATTTTTCCTTTTTATAACTACCGTGCAAAATACTTCTTCATCGACTAACATTTTCTTTAATTTAAGATCTAATTAATGAATCAAACGCAACTAACTGCGAGAATTGCATTGAACAAAACGAAACACACAGTCATTGATTATTGCAAACAATTCTTTGGAATATATACAAATTTTGAAGCATTAAATTATCCCTCAACTACTTCATAAAACCTCATAAAAAGGCGTAGAAAATCAAATTCAAAATGGAAAATCCCAAACGACAAAGTTTTTGTTGCATTGTCATGACATACACGATAGAATTGCGCAGAACCACATGAGCAGACCCAAAATCCACTCGAGACAAAATCCCCAAATAGCAGATTTTTAGTACTCTGCAGTCACATAAAGTGGTTAGTGTAAAGCCTTTTAGTATTATGCACTTCAGATTTAAAGGGACTATAACTCACAATCTTATAAACACCTCTCTGTTCCGAGAAGCTTACGGACGGTATATTTTGTCATGGCTTGTGCTTGATATGAATTTGTTCTTTTACTTTAAACGCCTTGAGCTAACTTTTAGGAAAAAGGCTAACACCCTTACAATTCCTAATGCTAAGTGCTTGCTAATCGTAATCCTTCCTAATATTAAGTACTGACTGACAGAGAGTTTGGAGTCCTTCAGTTCGAAATGTCGGTCACACTTTGGAGCTGATACTAAACCACCTTCTTGACGAGCCACAGGCTCGAAATAGCAATGTAATAATAAATATTACCTAAACATCCACGCCCAATTTGATGCAAGAAATTAGATTTTTTCACTTTCAAAAAGGTTTTTTTAACATCTTAATCGCAAATTAAAGCAAATTTATTCGTTCAAAAGAAAAATACCTGAGGTGATACTTAAACGAAGAAGAAAATATATTTTAACTAATTTTTAGATTTGATCCAACAAATTGTTACCTATGACATGCCCGTCTACCACCTTTCCAACTATTCATTGGTTAGTTGATTTATTTCTTACATTCGTACCCGCCCTCCCGTCTAAGGTTTTCCATCTAAATTCAGTTTTCTAAAAATTGCAGTAATTAAGTCTGTTGTTTGCCAGGCAGCAACAGCAAATTATTAAGACTAATGATCCGTACTTCGGCAAGTACTTTCTGCCATGTTGCTTGCTGCCCACCTCCCCTCCCCCTCATCATCCATTCATTATTTTCCTCACACTCACTCTCAATAGTCTTCATCTCATTCACAATAACTTCTCTTCTCACACTTTCCGTTGTAGTACCACCCACCACCTCACCGTTTTTAACACTTTTCCACAACTCACTGATTCACATCCCTTTTATTTCTTCTTCACTATAGCTTTCTCTCTCTCTCTCGCTCCCTCCATTTCTGTTCGCAATAACTGTTTTAAATGTCTCCCCTCTCTTTAAAGTCGAGAACTCTTGAGAATCATTTGAAATAATTTTATCTGTTTTTTGTGTATCCAGAAGTAGAAAATTTGTATGTTGCGCGTGTCATGTCAAATATTTTCAAATGGTTCCCACCCAATTAATGTTCTTTTCAAGTGCTCTTTAATGCTCTGTCACTCGAAACGCATTGCAAAGCTCTGAACTTAATTAAATGACCTTAATTTATCCTATCATATTTGAGATATATAAAAATATATATATACGAAATATTTAATCTTGTCATGCGATTAAATGTCACGACCTCTTGCTTTTCGCTCAAACAATTAGAAACGTTCCTCACTTAAACTTCTCCGTTAATTCAGCAATGGTCAGATTAATGTTTTTCAATAGGAAGATGAAGTCACCTTCAAAAGAGAGCAAATATATCTAGAAATGATTTTGGAGAATAGTATCAGATTCTTTCCCCTAAGGACGAAACTTTGGTATCCTACTTAATCTCATAAAATCAGTTAAGGATTTGTTAAGGAAGTCCATAAAAATTATAAGAAGCCGTGCCGAAAACAGAAACGACTTGGAATTACTTTATGAATATCGACATTAGTTGACTCGATCAACTTACAGTTATACACACATAATACAGTTATAACGGAAATGCCATAGTATTTACACCATAGTCCCATAATGGCATAGTATTTATGCCATGGTAATTCAACACCGATATCAATTTCATATTAAAAATATGAAATTCGTATTACTTTTAAAATCAACTGTGGTGACTCGTGAGTGGTGAGTATGTGAATAAAATAATTTTAAAGGAATTGACATAATAACCAGAAATTGACAGAAAGAATAGAGAAATAAAAAAAAATAAAAACAATAGTAATAACAAGTAGTAATAACAATAATATATAGTACTAATAATCAGTAACGATTATAAACGTTAAACTTTATAATAAATTAAGTTTAACTCGTATCTCACGATAATGATGAATTTCAAATGCATTTTAAACCTACGAAATTATAAAACTACAAAAAAATGAAATATAAGAATGTAATGGAAATATGCAATATATTCGTATATATTCTTACACAACAAAACATATTTCTTAGTATACATTTTTGATTAATAGCATTGTTATTGCTTTACTTGCCAACAACTTGGCAACAATTTGGTCGCTTATTGAGGTACCCGCCATAATAGATGTCATTATTATTTGCCTAGTAATTGTTGGTGTAAAATTTTATTAATATCAAAGACACTCTACTTCCGTTTGTGTCATCTTTTCCAACTCATCCGCTGAAACCGCGAACAAACGAGTGAAAGAACGAACGAACTAACAAACAAACGTCATATGCATTTATCATATTTAATGTAACGATCCGACAGAGGTTGCACCCACTACGCCACCGCCACCGCGACATCACAACCATAAGATACAAAAAACAAAGTAAAGTATTTTAAACTCAATGTTATTTACTAACAGATTAATGTTATATTTGAAGTGGTTTATTATTCATGTTGTCCTTCTTCTTCTTTTCCATCATCTCGTTATTAGTTTTTGTTGTTGTCATAAGGTTAGCACTTAAGTACATACATTATAAAATATTAGAGGAAGAGAAAGAAACGAAAAAAAAACATAAAACTAATGCATTACGAATCCATTCTTCAAAATAAAAAAGGCTCCTCTCCCTCCCTCTATCCATATTTTCCTGTCTCCGTGTTTGTAAAAAAATATCTTCTAAAGCATTACTATAACCTTAATCTGAGTTTGACATTAAATATGGATTAAATATGCGATGACGTGATGTCAAAATGTTTGTAACAATTGAAAAAGTCTTGGCATAAAAATGAAAACTATATATATTGAATCATAAATCGACATACTCGATGATTCTGTATGATAATATCTGTCCAGCGTGATATTTCTTTGTTAGTTCTATTTACTTTTAACACAAAATTTTAACGCATCTGAGCATCGTTATCATATATCCAGTTAATTCCTAAAATTAATACAAAATTATTAATTTACTTAATTTTGCGCAAATATAAATTTCGATTTGTCCACCGCCACTAAATATTTACTCGTAAAATGGTTTAAAAGAATCC
The DNA here is from genome assembly GCA_963966595.1 of Physocephala rufipes. NCBI lineage: Eukaryota > Metazoa > Arthropoda > Insecta > Diptera > Conopidae > Physocephala > Physocephala rufipes. The sequence goes on from OZ016503.1 coordinate 24,349,588, forward strand.
GGTATCCCCATAGATAATCTCTCACTAAAGCTACCACTCTTCGATAAATTCTCGCTTATTTTCAAGGAAACTTTCAAATAAGTTTCGGTTGCCTTTTTTAGTTTTTGTATCTTTTTATTCAAGTATTTTTCGAGAATAGAAAAATTTTATTTTTCTTTCGAGATAGCACAAGACACAGACTCGCTCAAACATAACGTCTGTTGAATACTTATTACGCCCACCAGAAGGAGTTCGAGTTTAGTTCTAGAGGTTATAAATCATTGTAAATAAAGTTTTCATTTTCGATTTGTTCAAAAAAGTTCGTTGCTGAATAACACCAACATGTGAAACAAGTCGAATTTTTATCAAAGTATTCTTTATAATTTTCCTTGAAGAACACTGAATTTATAATTGAGAAATAACAAAATATACATGATAAAAAAACTAAGAAAAACAATATAAATACCTTAAAGTTAAGTCTTTTGTTTACTTTTTGGACGTTCTTCTTTTATTTTGAAAAATAATTTTTGAAAAAACTTTATGGATTCAATATTTACCCGCTGCAGCAATAAAATCATAAATCGAACTATAATTAACTCCATCCTTATCTACGCACAAATAAAAAACATTTTAATAAAACCTATCACACACAATATAAATAACACTTCAAGTAATTCTTCATCTTGTTCCTTTTCTTAGACTTGAAGAACGATCAACGACTTCTGCATTTTACTCTTCTAATAGTTTAGTTATTTTTAAAATTTTTTTTATAAACGCTTTTTAATTTAATTTTTTCTCATTTCTTTCGTTCACTTTAAATGAATTTTTGTTCTTCCTGCCTTCTACACCTTCTGCATTGTCTCGAAGAGCTACGATTTTTTTAGTTATTTCGTCGTGTATTTTCTCTCAGTATTATTTCCCTTTTTTCGATACTCTAGCCGTGCATTTTCTCGTGCACTCACTTAATTTTCGAATCAAATCAAAAGGATGCAATGCCTCAAGAGAATTTTAGTGGAAATCGGTAGAGAAGGATAATAACGAGTGATGGGTTAAAGCTAATGATGTTGTTGTTGATGATGATGATTACAATGGTGATGATGTATGCGAATGTATGCAGTAGAAGTATAGAAAACACAAAGAAAATCAAGAATGAAGAAAATTGAAAATAAAATTACTCGGAAACACCGAATAAATTGAAGTCAGTCAAATTGAAAGTATTCACCGAACGATGTCGATGGAATTCCGACAGGCTCAGAAGTCAGATCATTGCAATCTATGCAAACACCATTCGCACAAACAACAGAAGACAAAATTATATCACAAATAAAATGGTTTAATGGCGTGGGGTGGGTGAAATCTAAAGGGAAATAGTATTTTGCACGTTTAAAGAAACAGGTAAAGCGGCAAGAATAGCTTCCACAGTCAGAGAAGGGTTGGGGGAAAGTGGGAGAGAGATAGCATATATCCGGCCATCTGTATCTATTCGGCAGTGCATCGGTCTGCCAGCCCAAGCAAGAGCTAGATTGTAAATCGAACACTAGTTAATTCCTAAAATTATAATAAAATTAAACAACAACAAGCAAAACTGACAGATATATTCCGTGGGGAGAAGTGTCTTTGGTTATCGACTAGAATACCGATCTTTCTTTTACGGTAATGACCCAATAGACCTACAAAAGCCAAAACACCAAAATTAGTAAAAGGAGGTAGTTAGATTCTTGCATAACACTTAAATTACTACGATGACATTTTATGAATATATTCCTAAAATTTTGTTTTAGCCTTAACTTATTTTTCATTAACTGAAAGAACGACAAACATATTCGCACACAAGGGACCGCAACAAATTTGTTGTGAGATATCATTTCCCCATCATTTTGAGTTGGTTTGTCCATTATGGACACGTTAACTATAAGGCCGTAAAACTGTTATATGAATATAAAACAAAGGATTACGGTTTGATGCAAATGTGAATTCTTTTGATTTAAACAAGAAAAAAATCATCACATAAATTTCTTTCCATTTACGAAATGGTCATACAGATCCTACATACTTAAACGCACACAAATACACCCAAAACTGGGTCTAACACACACACACACGAAAAAAATAAATTATCAATAAAATCCTGTGAAGGGCGGGGTGAAGGGTTCAAAGGGTTCAAAGAAACCATTGATAAAGAAGAAGAAATATTTATAGAGTTAATGATTCGAAAAGGTTGCACATGATGTGAAAAAGGAGATAACGGAGACAATGTAACGATACAACATTGTGCTACAAGACGTAGCGAGATAATGAAACCTAAACCCCGATACATTCAAACAGACATTACAGACCCAAAAAGGGTCGATCAATAATGACGAAAGTAACTATTTACTTAATTAATGTTGAAAGTCACTTAATTTGCGGAAGGAAACACAAGTAACATGAATAAAAAAATTTGATACGGATGAATTAAATCAGACCCAAATAAGGACCGAAAATGAACGAATACAAGTGGTTATTGCGGATTATTGCGGATTGTGAATTAAAGAATACGTAAACCATAATAATACTCTTTAGATTAATTAGCCTTTTGGATCAGACCGAAGCGATTTAAAACAAATACGATTGTTAAAATTTACCTGATCGAAATTATTACACCCCACAGCTACACCGTATAATTTTATATTTTAATTATAGGAACAAAGAACCAAAGGCATTGGATTGAGCCAATACATAAGGATAGATAAGGATCTGAAGGTCTGTACAAGTTAATTTCTAGAGGAGCATCATTTGATATTCCATAAGTTCATCAATCGTCTCCTGGATTATATATCACCAGAATAGTTTCTGAGGTATTTCTACCTAAGCACACCCACTTTTAGCAACAATACACCAAACATACGCACGCACAAGTTTTTACACTCATAAAAACATGGAAACACAGCAATATTTGCTTCGCTTTTCCTCTCTACTCCAATTTTCGCCCTTAAAACACACTTATTAAGGCCAATACAGCAAATATTGTTCATTCCTCGCATAAAAAAAGGATATCTCATGTAAAGCTTACATTTGTAAAGGTTAATATGTTCTCATGACTGGAATAAAGGAGCAAATTCTGTGAGCAAAAGAATCAAGAAATAATGTGTTAAATCGTTAAGCTTTCGCGCAAAAAAATAAAAATAGAAAGAATTAATTTCATAAAAATTGCAAGGAACGAATTCGTAATCAGAAGAAAGATAATGTTGGGACCGCCTTAATCGAGGATAAAGTTACATTTTATAAGTTTTGCTATTTGGAAAAATGCAAAGCAAAGGTCATGGAAAATGCATTTTCTAAAATATATTTTGTTTAATGCATAAATGTTTTTAGTTCTAAAAAACAATTTATAAATTGTCAAAAAATAAAAAAAAACATATGCTTTTTTATTTTCTGGGAATTATAAATTGTATTTTGGAATTAAAAACATTTATACATTTATCCACTAAACTCCTTTTGGTTATGTCTACTAAATACATCCTCTGAAACTTTCTCGTATTTAGAAAGACTATAGTATTCTTTCGACGCTTACAAGGATGGCAAAAAGTCTATAGAACCCAAGTCATTATATCCAAACCACGAAAGAAATAACGACAATTTGTAGCTTATAAATGAACAAAATAAAATAAAACGAAAGCTTTATTAGAATAATATTCGTTTCATTAAATTAGTTATAATTCGTAGCATTGGAGCCCATGCATTCTTCCTCTAAATGTTTGTGAAAAGTGGGAAATGATAATATGTTTCAAAATCATCTCAGGTAGATAATGTAATGAATGAAAAAAATAATAAATAATTCAAAGCTCATGGATGGGAAAGAGCTACAATGAATTATAAAATTTTTTTTCTAAATTATCAGATCTCTCTAATAGCAGACACTACTACAAGTGAATTTCGTAAAGCCTGTGAACATAATTTTGTATAGCTTTATTGAGATGATTTAATTAATTTGCTTATTACCTCTTAGTGATTTATTTTTGTTTTAAATAAATATTTTAAATAAATTAAATAAATTTTTTATAAATATGTTACAAATTAAAATCAAATACTGCTAAATTTTTTATATTCAGTTTAGACTAATTATTAAATCTCGACAATTCCTGCGCTTAAATAAGTTTCTGAATATTTACGACAGATATTCCAACTAAAAGTGTTGAAAAGTAACTTCGTACAAGGTTCATACTCGAAATAAACCTTTAATAAGAAACCATCCTCATGAAAACTTGCGTGGTCCACCAGCGATCACAATTATGGGACGCGAGACATATACAATAATGATCTTATAACTCAGATGGTAATTTGCGGATATGAATGTGATTTTCATGTTTTACGAAATCCGGAATTACTGTAAACAAGTCAACAATTATTTTATCAACGATGTAAAATTAAGAGCTATTTAGAGTCTATTATAAATCCATAGGATCCTTCCATCAAGAAACGCATTCATGATTACGTTTCAACATTTTATAATTAAAATCAAAAGATATTTTTGCAATTAATCAATCTCACCGTCTAACAAGTATTTTATCAACAAATCACAACCACCACCAAACACCACCATTGAACAGAAAAATGGTATGGATCGGTTGAAGGAGCTTGAGGTTGCGGACAAGATTAAAAACTAAAGAGTATTGACTAGTTTTAAAGAAACAACCGCAACACCACAAGGTTGTAATTTATACAACAAAAACTAACAGGCAAATAAATGCAAAAGCACACACACATACAAATGCAAGCCCATACACACCGCTATGAATTTACAAAAAAACTAACGCAATGAGTGAATAATTTGGTCAAGTAGAAGGAAACCCCTCAATTCATAACTCTCACTCCGTTTTACCGTTCAGTTCGTCGGAGAAAGGGAGAAAGTAGTAAGTAGAACTAAACGTTACAAAGAAGTGTGGCGTCGAAGAAGGGAAGGTATCGTAATATCTAAAGAGTAAGGAGGAGTAATCAAGCGGTATAAAGTTTTTGATGAAAATTATGCTCGTCTTTTTGTGGTCGAATAAAAGAAATTTTTAAAACCTAAAAAATCTTAACAGAATTTGTAATGAAAGTAATGCGCTATAGGTGAGACCGGAAGAGATAGGAAGAGGAATTTAAGGAAGGAATGTTGAATGCATAAGTGCATTCGCAATGCATTTTTCTTTCATCAATTATATACTCTCTCGATACCCTGCCTATCTCTATCTCTCTCTCCCGCTCGCCAACTTGAGGGCATTCAACCGACTATTAGTTAAGCAAATAGTTTTATTTGATTACACAAACCACTTCAAAGTTGTGTTTAATTTGAATTTTTAATTAGCATTACTATTATCGATAAAGTAGGCGGAAGTGGGAGAGTTGAAAGTAATTATATTGCATTTGATTGCATGTAAGGAGAGATGCAGCGATCTATATCTAAACACTATATAATACTTCAGGTGTGACCACCGTGCGCGAGGTCCAAACTGCGATAAATTATGCGCTATTCACTGCGCTAGTGACGATTACATTTCTAAAATTAAATAAATGAAATTATGAGTAAAAATTGTCAGTAATTAAAATGCTATGTTAATTATTTATATCACACCATTACATAAAAATATTACTCTAAAATCTATCAACGATATACAACCTACTGAAATTTACAACCTCTTATAAACCAACAAGCTACATTTTACACTTTATAAAAGAAATATTTCCAAACTTATCCAACTCAGCACCGTAATGCAATAGTCTAGAATAGAATGCAATGGAGCGTAATAGCATATAGGCTAGATTATCGGCTTACCGTAGTTTTCATGGCACACCATAGGCTCTAAAATTAGAGATAATACATCTTTCTTTATGAACTACGATATACTTTTCTACATAGAATACAATATATACTTCCAGTACAAATTCCTTCCCATTTCTTCTTTTTTTTCTATAATAGAAGCACTTTGCTAGCTATCCATGGTAAATTATTCCCTAATTACAAATATTAATTTCAGCTCAACTAATCCTACTCCCACCCCGCGTACATACTATTTCATTTCCCATTAATCGAAAACAAGCAGTCAGAAGCTAACTAACTAAAATTTGTCTATAATGAATGCAATAAAATAAAGCATTAGAAGATTTTTTTTGGCCCAGACATCATAATTTACCGCAATTTTAGTGGATCAAAAAAAGCAAGAATGTTAATAAAGATATGCGCGTATTTTGTGTAATTGTTGTTCGCTTTTTTCTGTGGTGTTGCCATTTGTTTAATTAATACAAACAGTTAGGTGTTAAAATGAGAGTAAGTTTTATAGAACGTATTTCAATTTCTTTCAAAACATCATCACGAGCCAAGAAGGACTAACTTGGGGGGAGAGGTTTTAACTAATGGCCGGTTGGTTGTTTAACACAAATGCTATAAATCTTCAAGACTACTCCACCCATTTACGCCAGCCGACCATTTAAGAGCATCTATTTATTATAAACTTCCAAAACGTTGATTCCCAAATCAAACTATTTTCTTCTTCTTTGACTGTCTAGTTGTGTGTGTATGTATGTTTTACAGGTTGTTTCTATTCGAAGACGTTTTACTATGAATGATGAAGTGATTTATGTTCGCATATAGATCAATGTTAGTTTTCTAAGACGCCCTTTTCAATAGTCATACAATGTATTTATTTACATTTAGTATAAAAAACTACACCGCTAAAATTGGATCAGGTTTAAGGCTTTATGAGAAATGAGTTAAATCAATTTTTGCCGCTTGATTTAATCCTTGGCCAGGTCTTAAGTAACACAGTGAGCAATACAATAAATGTTGTCAATATTCTCTATATTTTGCCAATCGATTCCACAAGTTAGTAAACAGTGTCGACTGAGATTGGAGATTGGATCGTAAAATACAAATTCCATTAAAAATATTTTAGTATTTCATCGAAATTTTTTTACGAAAATATGACCATCTTATAAATTTTCTATAAAAATATGGTCATCAATCTTTATGTTGTCTTCATTGCCATGGAAGGAGCTTATAAATAGATAGAAAATAAAACTAATTCAGTTCGTTTTCCCCCTTCTTTTATAGAAACTGTCAAAAGACATAAATTGATTTCTCGCTCAACACACAAGTCATCAAGCGTGTAACTGCACTTGGCTAATAACGGGATATGTGCTTTTACCTGTTGTAACGGTTAGTCCGAGCGGTAAGGCTCGTACATACACTTGAACGTTATTGAGTTACGTTGCTTTGCTTTGTGGTGTCTTGGCTTATTTTTCTTTCTTCTTTTAATGCTTGCCTTTATTTGTCGCTAGTATGTGTTTGATACCTCAATTTTTGTTGTGTTGTCGGTTTTGCTGCTGGTGATATTTGCTAACGTTGTCGTTGTTTTTCTTCTTCTTAAGGCAATATCGCGGTCCACGGTGAGTTCCTTTTAATGCTTTGGTGAGGTAAAAAGCTGTTATTGCTTGTGTTATTGTTTTTTTGCTTATGTTGTTGCTAATGTTGTTGTTGTTTTTGTTTTAATTCCTCCTATGATTGATGCCTTTATTGCTTCTGTGGCCACTTTTGCTGTTGCCACAAAGACAATTGCTGCAAATGCAACGAGGCAAAACCGAGGGAGTGGTAACTAAACCAAACCGAATCAAGCTCAACCAAATCAAGCAACCGAAGCGAACCAACAAGTTTGGCAACTAATCGTGAAAAGTATGTACGTTTTATTTTTCTGTTTTTTGTTCGATGCAATGCAAATATCTTGCACCTTTCTGGCACCTTCGTTTGCTGTTGCGGTTGGTGTTATTTTGCTCGTGTTGTTTTTCTCTTAATTTGTTTTCTGTCAGACTTGTCCACATAATTTTCTTAATGTTGCCATTGTTGTTGTTGTTATTGTTGTCTTTCGTTTTTATTTATTCAAAAGGTGGCAAAAATGTTGCGCTTGTTTGTCTTATGGTATTCGATTTAAATCGAATTTCACAATTTATAATTTTTACGCAAAACCGAGTCGTAGTGTGTTGCCGTTCACGACGCGAAAGAATCGAGAAATCGATATCTTGAAGACAATTTTGCGTGGCAAAATTTTCATTGGTTTGCGGTGGTGGGAAAACAACGATCACGACGACGTTGGGAATGACGGCTACGAGGGCGACAACGATAGCGAAAACGGCTGACGACTGACGACTGAAATGGCGATAAAGTAGTAGAAGTAACGACTACTATAATAACGGACTTGTTTAAGTGATGAACACTGTCTGAATAAAATTGGTTTTACTGGTTTTTTATTGAAGGCAAGCAAAGAATGCAAACGTGGCTAACTTCGCTCACTTTGACCGACGGTACTCTTTCACTGAAAATATTATCACTAATGCAGCAAATTTTGTTGAAAGGCAGTTAATTCGAATTCAATATAAATTATTCAATTAGTAAATATGATCGATTTCGATCGAAATCGAATCGTTTACGAATGCGTCTATATGCGTTTACGTCCGTTTACATGCGTGTACGTATATTAAATGCCTATATATGTACAGATTACTATTAAATGTGACGACATCAAGTGAATGCATAAACCGTTTTCCACAAACAACGAAATCCAACTGATTTTCCAAAAGCTCCAAGAGCTAGAGCGCGATGTCCGATTGCGCTGTTTTCACTACTCATTGCATCGTAGTTCGGTCTTATTGTGGTGGTAAATAGTTGCTGTCGCCGTCGTCATAGTTGTTGTTGTTATTATTTTTATAGTTTTTATTGCGGTTGCTACTGCCACTGTCTTGTGCCTCTCAGACTGCTGAGCTGATGTGCAGACGTATATGTAGGTGCACACACATGCAAACAAACATACCCACACTCATACACACGCATGCATCTACCCGTATTGTAAATTGGCTGGAATATGGTCGTGGAACAGACGAGAGTATTTGGCCAATAATCTAACAGACACTTCGATGTTGTGAAAAGACCGGAGGGAAAATGTTATCGATACTAAAAGGAAAACCTAGAAATAAATTTAAATAAAAAGATGTCTGACTTTAAGCGAAAAATAACAACAACAAGTTTGCTAAAACCTAATAAATAGATTGAAAAATTGACGGACTGGCGTAGACAAACAATCACACCAACCGAAAACAACGATAAAAGATAAATAGAAGAACGAATAGACACAAGTCCAATACACACAATTAAACTCTGTCCAGGAAAAGTAAAATAACTAGACTGAAAATTACTGTAGGAACGACACATAGAGAGATAGAGATAAATTTAGATAAATTCACACTGAAAGGAAAAGGTGAATAGATACGAATTTTATCGCTCAAAGTATAAAGACAAATTGCAAACGCTCTCAAACTCACGAAGAACGCAAAGTACTGGAAGAGACTAAAACCAGCACCAGCATAAGCACAAGACTAGACTAGACTGCATACAATTCTAGAAATGAAATCCCCAAAACTTAGTGGAAAACAGTAGTCAAAAGAAGTCGATGTAAAAACATCCAAATTAATTTAACATAAATCGCAGACAGATTTGGAGGGGTGTACCAGATACAGTAATGACAACAAATGTATAAACCGTTATCATGATTATGAAGTCAACTAAAAAAATTACTGGAGACGACAAATGAGGGTGGTTGAGATTTATAGAGTGACGTGCTATAAAGCTGTCAGTAATTGTCTCTATTCATTTTAAGATAATTAATAAAGGAGAAAAAGTGAGCATTATTTCTTTTTCAGAAACCGAATTGCAAATTGTAAATAATTAACCTTTAAATATAAATTTCTTTAAATTAAAATGAATAGAGCATTCAACGCAAGAAAGCTTAGAGAAGTTCAACGACTTTATGCCAACAAAAAAATTGAATCCATAACGAAATAATGCATCTGTTTGCGACCACCAAAACAACAGTAAGCAAAAAACATAGTTATGGGAGGGTATTGTGGGGTAGTAAATTGTTTTCACTATTTTTTTATAAAAATAATATGATGAATACATAAAATAATTAAAGTGAATTTTTTTGAGAAAAAGCAATAAAATAGAGTCAATAAAAACATGTTTTCGACACATACACATGCTCACACACAAGCAAACACAAATAAATATTATAACTAAATAAATTCCAGAGAAGGCTGTAACTGAATAAAAGAGCGATAAGAGAAAGACACACACACACGGAAAGCGTTTACGGAGAGAGAGATGGAGTAGAGTCTTATGTTTCGGAGTAGTAACAAGTAGAAACAACGAATACCAACCCACAAAAGATTCGTCAGAAAATAAAAAACAGCCGGAATAGTTGCGAAGGACGTTTTAATAATAATTTAAAAAAAAGAAAAAGTAACAAGAAGAACAAGAAAATAAAAACGAAAAACCAGCAAAACCTTCTCTTTCTACTCGTCGGAATGCGTTTCCATCGGTATTGCTGATTGTTGTTGCTCTTCTCGCTGTTTAGGTGCAACTGCGCTCGCTGTGACTTTCAACGTGGCCATTTTCTGAATACAGTTAGGTTAAGGCGCGGTACACCGTGTGCAGTAAAATGCAATTGTTGCCAGCAGCAGACCGTTCAGTAACTGACAACGACTAGTTCTTCTTTTCCTTTTTTGTTCGCGAGCCAGTTTGTCTACTCGCTTATTGCTCTGTTCGTGCTTACGACTATTTGTCTGACTATCTATCTGTCTGATTATCTGTCTGCCTGGCTATATTTCTCTGTGGGCAACTATTTGTTTATTTGGCAGAAGAAATTTCAACATCTTGGCCTTCCACAATCGCTTTCATCTACGAACAACGAAGATGAAGCTTAAGGCAATTCCAACAATTTGTGCAAACTAACTTTTGGTGATGGAATAACTACAAGCGAATCGCGAAGAAAGCGGGGAAATCAAATATATGATTCCGTGCAGTTTTGGCACTCCTTCCTCCGTTCTAAAATCTATCTTTCTCTCTCCTACTCACTCCAATTGCCTTTCCATTTCATGTCTTGCCAAACCAACATTCAAATCTATTAGAGACAATTGTTAATTTTTTCAGAATGTACGTGTTTAAGTGCATACGGGGTAACTACGTTTTTGTCAACGCCTCGAGAGAGCTGGTGAAATCTGAAATGAAAGGAGGAAGCGGAGGGGTAACTTTTATGATATTGAGCATAGTTACGCCGTTACACCAAGCAAAACCAAAATTGGCCTCTACTGTGTTTGCCACACCATTCACCATACAAAAAATGCATACTTTGCCATACTTTGGCTCGCCATACTTTACTACGCCATACTTTGGTTCGCTACAGGAAGTTTGAAAAGCACTGGACAAGACTAGAACTATGTAATCGCACATCATGCATTTGCTGAAATCGCCCACTGATTTTGCGAGAGAGCTGTAGTAAAAGTCTTAAGAGACCTGTAATTCAATTACAGAATCGTGGCGTTAATCGAATGGTTTTGTTGGTGTCTTTCATTGCTAGTCAACGCATTCCTTGAAGAGTATTTTTCATTACAACTGATGGCTGACAGAGCATTTCTTTCTCTCTCAATATCTGTTATGCACCTGTTATTGAACAGCAGGAGAGACAGCAGAAAGAGACGGCTGTAAAAAGAAGACGACTTGGATAAAAAGGAACCGATAGGAAACTATTACGTCGCAAACTGAATTAACAAGTTTTTACTATTTGATAAGTAATCTATTTGATAAGTAACCGTACAAAATGGAATAAAGTTTTGTAAGACCACATCAAAGATTTAGAGGAAAGAAATCTTTGGAGGAAATACCTGTGAAAACACACCAAAAAATTGTAAATTATTCATAGCTAAAAGTTATAAATTCTAAAAACCATAAATTTCTACCAAAAAATCTCAACCTTAAGAGAATTTTCTCTAAACCAGAGAATACTAAAATATATCGCCGACGTATTCGAAGTCGTAACAGAATTGACAACAATATATTCGTGCTATGCGAAGGGACGATAGCCTCGCACTAATACTCCTCTAGCCGACGATACAGTACGAAATGACTAGCATGAAACTTAGGTACACCTTTGCTGCCTACGCTCGGACACACTCGACACCAATACCAATTATACTCAACAGCACCAAGCGACAACATAACCACAGGATGTTATCCGTGGTCCTTTGGTTTGTCACTCCTTTTCCATTTATTCATTCGTTTCATTATCGCTGGCAATCGATGTGGTGGTTGCGAAAATGTCCTCTCCCTTCAATTACACAGTCCCTTACGACTTCTATCTTTGCCCCTGTAAAGTATGTTCAATCCCTTAAATAGTGGTTAGAAGCGATGGTCAAGCAAAATTGTCGTCGCAGCCAAGCAATTTGGTCAGTTATGTCAACACAACTCAACAACGAAGTAGTCTGGCCCAGTGGCTATAATTTCAGTTTCACACTTGAAATGTCGGTCTGTATGTCTAACAGGCTATATGCCTCTCTGTCTGCCTCTGTCAATCTCTGATTGCGTAAGACCAAAAAAGACGTAAAAAATTTAACAAAATTTTGTGAAAATAAACTTTGTGAGAAGACCCAGCTCGGTTTTTAAAAGCTTGCGAACCAACAGAAAATACGAATATTTGAAAAATTCCTCAAAAAAGAACTAAGATTCAAACCATGAAAGCATAACGGCTTCATGAAAAGATTCATTAGAATTATATTTTTGGGAACGTACTTCCGAAAGAAGTTCAAAACCACTTAAAAAATCTAATTACTTTTTTTTACCATCAAAATGAATAAGGATATCTCCTCGATTGCTCCCTTAGTTGAGACTTAGAAGTTGAAAACCTAGACGAGGTTATGTAAAAGGGCTCAAAGGAATTACGAAAATTTTACTGCAATTTTAAAAGTAACAAATATTTTTGTAAATTTAATTATATAAAGTTAGAAATATATAGCAATAAGATCAGATTTCCTCTCCTTATTCTGCTCTGCAACAATCGAAAATATACATCATTCTAAAGTGTTTTGAAGGAAAGAAAATCTTTTCATTACCACGAAATTAGTGACTTTCGCTCTCCCTCTTCCTCACCCACTATCTCACCTTCTCTCTATCTCCGTATATATGCAATCATTGAGTATAATACAGTCAAATAAAGAAAATCGTAAAAAACTTCGAGATAAATACTCTTAGGTTGATTTGTATTTTTTCATATTCATAACAAGCATTATTCCATATTTTTAAAATAATAATTGGAAAGAGCGTACTATATTTTGATCATAATAGTATGAGAGTAAAAAAACTGCGTGACAACATGGACAAAACTAAAAAGCTTATGAGCGGTCAATAACTTGAATAACGAAAATAAAGGACAATGACGACGACAATGATAATGGCCATAGCGACAGTGCTGGTGATGACGGTGGTGTCGGCGATTACGTGATAGGGGTAGTGGCGGGGATGGTGCTGGGAATGGCATCAACGTCAATGGTCCAGAAATGAGAGGATAAATGTGCTAAACGGATTTGGCTTCACACATTTCATAAGAAAATTTGCATAAATCCACAAAAATCCGTATAAATAAACGCAGTGGTTATGCAAAGATTGACGAAAGAGAAAAGCGGGAAATTGACGATAACAAAATAAGGTAAGTTGCAGAGATTCATTGTTAAGCATCTGAAAACGGTTTCGAACAGAATGATTTAAACCAGCCAAAAACGTGGGACGTATACACTTCACCAATTAAAATTCGAACCACCACAATTGACACCATGGCAACATATATCAAAGAGTAAGAACAAAAATAAAAACATTTAATAAGTTTGGTAAAGTTTTTCCAAAAGCTTTCGCAACTGAAAATTACGATGGAAACAATTTTAAGGTTTTTATTTCTTGTAAACTTATACTCGGACTAAAATTTGCAACTTCTTGTAACTGTTGTTGTAAACTTTAGTAGAATTGTGTGTATGGCCGCGAGTAGTATACGTGGATGGGTGGATTTGTGTGTGCGTGAGTGCGAGTGTGTGTATATGTATCTCGAGAGAAATACGGTACACTGAATTAAGATAAATCGTTTTAAAAAATGTGGGGTGGTAAAATTATATTACATAGAAAACAATAAAGGATAAAAAAACTGCGCTCGATTTAAACAGTTGGATGATGTTTTTGAGTACCACATTACGATCCTAAGGTAGCTAACTTAAGCAAATACTTTATCTCTTACGAGAATTATAACGAGAAATAGACGAGTCATAAATACCGCCCTTTTTAAAAGATTAGTTAAAAATATTAAAAAAAATTGTAAAATAAACTTATCTCCTCGAGATGAAAAGCTGAAAAGGAATTTTAAGATTTTTTAAATGAGTCCGCGATCTTGTACTTTGTAGTTATTCAAATCATCTTTGTCTGAACTCCCCCTTTTTCTTTTCTCTTCTCGGCTCTTCGCAATGAAAATCATAATTCCTTCTCTCGCCTTAAGGCAAGTTGGATGTTCACCAAATTCTTCTGAAATCGCCCCTGTTTTTTCTTCTGGCTACTCCTCAGGCTGCGATAAGATAATACAATTCCCTTTAATTTCATCCTTGACCCTGCTTAGTCTTTTACGCAAATTTTATCGATCCATCAATGCCAAAAGGTTTATAAGACCTTTATTAACCTGTCTAACCTTTTCAATTGGTTATATTTTTTGAGTGGAGCACGTCCATTCAATGACGTATATTTATCGCACATGAATATGCACGTAATGATGTACATAATCCTTTACTATGTATACTCCTTCAATCCGATTGATAAAGATCTCTGACAAAGGAAAATTCTTTCCGCATTCTAATAAACCGCATCACTTTAAAGATGAATACGAATTTTACATGCCGTCGATTAATTTTGCGTTTCCTTTCACGTGATTGCCTACCCTTAAGCGATAGCGTCGAGATTTATCCTAATTATGCAAACGATACTACTTCCATCGTATAGTGATACGCTCTCCGTCAGCTGAATATTAATGAATAATTCAAGAAGCTTCTAGTAATAAATCTGTTAGAGAGAATTATTATAGGACAGCTTGCAATTACCTTAATTTCTTAAATAACTTCAAAAACTTTATTAAAATACTAAACAATCGTTGGCTGTTTACTTTTGATACCAAGAACCCAAGGTTGAATCAACTTTTTAAGAAAATGGCAGAAAAGAAAAAAGATGTCATTCATTATCAAAATAGGCGACCAAAACAGGGATTAATTACTTAACAATAAAGACAAAAATGGCATCTGTAAATAGGTTCATTATCCATGAAAACCGCTATAGTCTGTTGATCCCCTATGGTATTCTATTCGTCCTTTGCCTATTTTTGGAATAGAATGAAACCACTGAATATTTGTTGACGGCTTCAATAAATTATTAATGTTTTAGTTTTACCATTCTATTAAGCAATTCAAAACAATATATATAATACGATATAGCAATAACAATACAAAGGCAATAACATTACTATATATAATTATGGCGTATGGCGTATCAATGCTAGTTATAAAAGCCTTAGTCAAGTAATTTTTCATCTCGAAAATCGATCTATTATTGCTCTCACACACCAATATTGGCTTCTCTAACTAAAAGGAGAACAACAAAAATTAAAGTGAGGTCGTTTGTTACAAATTTCAGTCAAAAGGACTGTCAAAAATGAAATTAGTGCCGGAATAAAGAAGATGAAGAATGAAAATGTCATGGAGAGGAAGTAAGTTCACCAAATGAAATATAAATTATATATATAATTTTAAAAGCTTTTAATTTAATATAATAACTAAAGACGTTGCGAGAAACAGCAATGAAACTTATTTGTGGCCAAACCATTTAGCTGGAGTTTTTTAAGGATAATTATTTCCAGGGTAATTAAATTCTCATTAGTCTTTACATTAAGTCATTACAACATCAAGAATATTATCCTGCTTGAAATGTATAAAGTATCACTGATTCCAAAGCAATAAAAAATCAAACTAGACCAAAATTAAACCCATTAATACTATTTATCATATTGTTGGAAATACCCGATATTCCACCAAGGCAATATTAATATTCTTTTCCTTACTATAGGTCTTAGATCGAATGTTATCTATCAAACCATTATTAAAAGCTTATGATTTCATTTGAACTGTTTGGGTCTATTTGTGCCGAATGTTATTTTTTCAATATTTCAACTATTTTTTTTTTGCTTGTTAAAAATTCATTTAATGCAAAATAAAAGAGAATAAAAATGGTTTTTATTTGCGAAATTAATTGCAAGTAAGGTCGTTAATTTCAGAATGGCCGACACTTCTGCACGCTACACCCGAAATACATGTTTATAACTCGTGGGTAGAGTGAACGGTACACGTCCTCGTTTGTAATACATTTCACTATTCTATCAATAAAATCATATCAAACATAGAAGAAAGGCACACTAGAGTATCTTAAACAGGTTGACCAAAAGAAGGATTGACAGAGAGGACTAAATCGACTTAGATGATCCTAAACCAGAATTTGTTCGTGTAGGGTTTAACTAAATAAAAATATTTCATCTAAAAACGTGTTGGTAAGCACTGCTTGAATGTCATTTAAAATGTTATGATTTTCCGTATAAACCGAGAGTTATTAAATATTCATTATAATAATTAAAAGAGATAATTAGTAGAGTTTCACGTAAGGACAGAAAGGCATGCAGACAGATATACGCACCATACGTGGTAAATGGATACCTCGCAGGAAACTCGAGAATGTCACGTACCGAAAACAGCTTAAACTTAAGCAGTTTACAAACTTTTAACAATGGTTAGCTTAACCCTTTCACTACTAGAGTCACATATATGCTGCATAGAAATAGGAACAAAGTAAGCAAATGAAAATAGAATAATGAGGTCCTCAGTCATCAAACTAGTTACGACATTTGTTCTAAAAAGGAAGAAAAACTCAACCATTTTTTTCAAAACAAATATAGTAGAGAGAAAGCTCTATTTTTGCCACATGTGCAACGACCATTAATGCCTTCGCGAGTGCATTCCTTTGCGTTAAAAATGAATAAAATGAATTAGGAGCAACAGAAAAAATTTCACAAAACAAAATTAATCAGTTAAGGGAATAAAAGCGGTTTTACGAATTTTTTGGAAAATTATAAGATTACATTTGGTGACATACAAATACATAAATACTATCGTGTAAATACTATCATACAACTCTACAATAAATAGATATTTATCGAAAATTTATCTACAAATATTTACTTTTTTCGCTTTTCCTCTCTTTTGTTTTTCCGTTTCGATATTAAAAATCCTTAACAGAAAATTTTTAGAAATATTTTCTACCAAATTTTTTTACCAATCAAAGAAAAGTTTACCAAAGAATGTTAAAAATATATCTAGAAGCTGCACGACAACAGTTTGTGACGCATTTAAGACTTTTTACTCGCATGATATATGACAATTATATATAAGTGCTCATATACAGAACTGCGTATATGTATATGTCTGTGATTAGTTACGACTATTCGTCGTCGTACGGTGGCGCCTCGAAACTCAGCATGATTTTTAGAAATTTAGGAAATGAACTGAATTGCTGATATATACACACAGGCACACAAAAAAACAAACATATACAAGCCGCATACGTACGTAAGGAAGAATCCTTCAACAAATAAAACAAGTCCAAGAAAATGTCGCCGCATGGGCGTCAAAGATTCAAATTATAGCGTAAAATTAAAAAATGGCAATGATAATCACATTTCAGTCACTGTGGAGTACGATTACTATGTGACCAACCCACTTAGATAAAAATATGTCCTTTAATCTTCCCAGGAATCATGCGTATGGAGATATTTATGTTTGCTCTCTCCTACACGAGGCTGGACTAAATTTCTATAAATGATAAAAAACGCAACAAGAAATCAACACCGTGAATAATTTCTTATTGGTCAGATTCAAAAACCACCAATCATAATTTTAAACTTTTGATTTTTCTTTCAAAACTAACTGCAATTTTCTTTGTAATGAAGAACTTTGTATATTAACATAATTAACTTGTTAATAATTAATATACATACTCATGATTCAAAGAAAATCTAGAAGATAGTAAGCTCTTTAATGAGTGAAGAGGATATAAAGGCAATCTTGTAATTTTGGAATTGGAAGCATGTTCTCATTTTAACCTTTATCTTCTCTAATATACTGTAAATTTTTGTCAGCATCTTAACTTCCATTAACCTTCCTGTCATCTTCATCGAAGGAATACAAAAATTCGTAAACTAACGAATTTTCAAAAAATTGTATTACAGTTTGTGCTAAACAAAATATTAAAAAAACTGCATCCCAAAATAAACTGTTTAAATGAAAAGACGTGAGAAAGTAATTTTGATTGCTTTTTGAATTTACTTAAGCTGGCAATGACTTCAATATTTATGGATAAGCATACAATTTGCAGGTTACAAGGTAAGAGAAGTCAAGAGAAGTCACTAAGTCAAGAGAATATCAGTCAAAACTACTCCCGAATCTATCTCGTATAGAGAGAGAAAAAAGCAGGAATAGAAATAAGAGTAATAATAAAAATCAATGTCTTCAAATCCAATACATTAACAACGTCATCAACTTCTATTCAATACAAAGATTTATGACGAAAGTAATTACCATGAAAATATTCTCCTATGATAAAAAAGAAATTCAAAAGCAATGAAGAGAAAAACGAATATATAGAGCGTGTGTCTGCCTGTATGTGTGTGTGTGCATGATGTGTGCGTGTGTGCATATGGGTGTGTATGTGTGTGTTGTGTGTATGTGTTTAAATTAGCAAGTAACAAGGAAATGACTAAAAGGAGGAAATGACGCCTGGAGCCGAGAAGAAAAAACTTAAGAAAACTATACTTCCCCGAACAAGAATAGGAAAGGCTGATTTTAGGAGATATGACAAAACAAATTAACAAAAAAATACATACTTAAGTGTTGAAGAATGTCGGGAATGAGTGTTTTAGAAGAAAACATGGAGAGAAGGGAAGAAATAAGTTTCGATAGTAAGCCACGCATCTACCAAACCCACTAAAGCCATTAAAGGATTAAATTGAGAATAAGAGAACAATCTTGTTTACCTTCATCTCCTATTTTTCTTTCCACCGTCTTCTCAATGCTTTCACTGTAATCGCGTAAAGAAGAGCATATTTTCATAAAAGTTTTGCGCCCCACAATTTATCAAGATTTTGTAAAACCTTTTTTTGTCATTGTTCGTTTAGAACTTTTGGAGACTCTTGATCTGTTTCGACATTTAAGTGGTATGCGTGAGTAAATGGAGAAGAGAGTATATGCAAATATAAAAATAGAATAATCAAACTAGTCCTCAGTCATCAAACTAGTTACGACATTTGTTCTAAAAAGGAAGAAAAACTCAACCATTTTTTTTAATATAGTAAAGAGAAAGCTCTATTATTTTGCCACATGCAAACCATTAATGTCATCGCGAGTGCATTCCTTTGCGTTAAAAATGAATGAAATGAATTGGAAGCAACAGAAAATATTTCACAAAATAAAATGAATCAGTTAAGGGATTAGAAGCGGTTTTACGAATTCTTTGGAAAATTATAAGATTACATTTGTTAACATACAAATACGTAAATACTACCGTATACGTATAAATACTATCACACAAACTCTACAATACATAGATACTAATCGAAAATTGATCTACAAATATTTACTTTTATTTTTATTGCTTTTCCTCTCTTTAGTTTTTCCGTTTCGATATTAAAAAACCTTAACAGAAAATTTTTAGAAATATTTTCTACCAAATTTTTTTACCAATCAAAGCAAAGTTTACCAAAGAGTGTTAAAAATATATTTAGAAACTGCACGACAACAGTTTGTGACGCATTTAATACTTTATACTCGCATGATATATGACAATTATATATAAGTGCTTATATACAGAACTGCGTATATGTATATGTGTGTGATTAGTTACGACTATTCGTCGTCGTACGGTGGCGCCTCGAAACTCAGCATGATTTTTAGAAATTTAGGAAATGCGACAACAAAAGCCAAATCAACTGAATTTCTTGTATATACACACAGGCACACAAATAAACAAATATATACAAGACGCATACGTAACAAATTAAACAAGTCCAAGAAGATGTCGCCGCATGGGCGTCAAAGATTCAAATTATAGCGTAAAATTTGAAAAATGGAAATGATAATCACATTTCAGTCACTGGCGAGTGCGATTACTATGTGACCAACCCACTTAGATAAAAAATATGTCCTTTAATCTTCCCAGGAATCATGTAGAGCTCATAGCACATAGATAAACACATAGATCTGGAGATATTTATTTTTCTTATCTCCTAGGCAGGACTCGACAAAGTTTCTATAAAGGATCCAAATAAAGGACTGGATCTATATTTTTATAATTAACGCGACAAAAATTCAACACCGTGAATAGTTTTTATTTACCATCCAATATAATTTTAATATTTTGATTAACTGCAATTATTACATGTATTAATTAAATAAATAATTCATATAAACTGTCTAACGTTACTTCTAACTTATGGATCCCAAATATAAGATTAAGATAAATCTCAACCTCAGACCACAAATCGATATTTATTTTAATACCCTACACGCGAAAGGAAAAATTATATTTACTTACATCTACGTTTTGCAACGCATTAAAGGACACAGGTCAGAGGTATAGAAAGGTATGTACTTCCTCAGAATCACCTTCTGAGTCGATTTAGCCATGCCTGTTCATCTGTCGGTATGTTTGTGTAACTATCTATCTATTGCCTTCCTGTGGAAATCACGGTTCCAGCCTGAATAATCTTCGCCATTATAGGCTGTTGAATTAAAAATGAGCAAATTTGGCTAAGTGCCACGCCCAATTGTATTAGCGTGTATTGAAATTTTGAAGTTGAAATTATATGGTCAGGATGACAAACGGACATTGTGAAACCACAAAAAATAGGTTATCATGCGTTAGCTCTTTTAGGTAGTGTTGCGTAGAAAATGAGCAAGTGGATCTGAAGTAATCAGATAAAGGGAAATGTAGTATTAAAAGGCGGTGTCCCATCCTTCGTGTCGTTCATACACTGAGGAGATTGATTTTTTGAAATAATTTTCAGGACACACTTTCCAAATCTGTAGATATATTTTGTTTCCAAATCTTATCCAATAATTTTTTATTTTACTTTGTAGAAACAAGCTTTGTCACATTAGGTCTTGTTAATAAACATCTTGTACATCTAAATATAAATGAATATAGCAAATCAGTTTCAATAAACAGGCATGATATATTAATACTTTATGTACTTTATCCTTTGTTTAGTGATATTTAAAAGTATATCTGCATTTCAATTTCGACCGAGACGAAATTAACATAAATTAATAATTAACTTAATATATATACCTAATTAATAACAATTAACTTGTTAATAATTAATTTAAATACTCGTGAGTTGAGGAAAATTTAGAAGATAGTAAGCTCTTAAATGAATAAGGAGAATATTAAAGTAATTTCAAAATTTTAGAATTGAAAGCCTGTTTTCATTTTAATACTTATGTTCTTTAATGAACTGTAAATCTCCATCATCATCTTAACTTCCACTAACCTTCCTATCGTCTTTGTCGAAGGCATAAAAACTTCGCAAACTAACGAATTTTCAAAAAAAAAAAATTATTACAATTTGTGCTAAACAAAATATTCAAAAAATTTTTCTCAAAATAAAGTTTTTATATGAAAAGACACAAAAGAGTAATTTTGATTGGTTTTTAAATTTACTTAAGCTGGTAATGGGTTCAATATTTATGGATAAGCATAGAATTTGCTTGCAAAGTAAAAGTCGTTGACACGAGAATATCAGTCAAAATAAATCCCCTGGTCTTTCTCATGTAGAGAGAGAAAGAGGGAAAGAAGCGAGAATAGAAATAAGAGTAATATTAGAAATCAATATCTTCTAAACTATTACATCCACACCTTCACAGCATTCACAACTTCTATTCAATACAAAGATTTATGACAAGAATAATTGCCATGAAAATTTCCTCCTACTATAGAACAGAAATTCAAAATCAATGAAGAGAAAAACGGAAATATTGTGCGTGTGTCTGCCTTTGTGACATAGCTAAAATGTAATAGAAAAAAAAACATAATAGAACTCTGCTTCCCCGAAGAGGAATAAGAAAGGCTGATTTTAGGCGATATGACAAAACAATGAAAGCAGCAAAATACATACTTAAGTGTTAAAGAATGTCGTGAATGAATGTTTTAGGAGAAAAAATGGAGAGAAGAGAGGAACGAAATTTCGAAAGTAAGCCACGCATCTGCTAAACCCACTAAAGCCATTAAAGTATTAACTTGAGAATAAGAGAACAATCTCATATACATTCATCTCTCTATTTTTCTCTACCACCTCCACCGTCTTTTCAATGTTTTCACTGCAATCGCCTAAAGAAATGCATACTTTCATAAAAGTTTTGCCCCTCAGAATTTATCAAGATTTTGTAAAACCTTTTTTTTGTTATTGTTCGTTCAGAACTTTTGGAGACTCTTGATCTGTTTCATCATTTAAGTGGTATGCGTGATTAAATGGAGAAGAAAGGATATGCAAATATAACAGAAAACAAAAAGGAACAAAGGATAAAAGAAAAAAAAGGAGAAATGTTTAGGATCTAGAACAATGGCGTGTGAGCTTTGTTTATTTGCCAAATAGTAATAAGATTAAAACGGTTTGGCAAATCAACAGCCAAACAACAACAACAATACAGTAATGACTCAATCCCTAGAAAGGGTTATTTGTATGAATTCAGCGAAATGTAATAGAAGTTGCCAGATATAAAAAGAATTAGTTTTCAAAAAGTGAAACTCAGACATAATTTTTTATGATCAACCTTTTTTATGTCTGTGATTATAGCAATAACGATTCTTGTTGAAATATTAATTGCCATCGTTGGAAAAAATTTTATCAAAAATCCTCACAAAAGACTCAAATAACCCAAATTCAGTAAAAGACACGACTTATTCCTAATATTCATTCATTCATTCAACGACATTCACAAAATCATCTGCAATGATTTAAAAAAAATAAAATGATGAAGACGGAAATAGTACAGACGGGACTCACGGAATAAAAACCTTTACCTTATTGAAAAAACATATAATCCACAATATTGGCACACACCCGGATTCACTTTCATTCATTTATTTAATAGGAAAGCGGAAGAGATCCGGGATCCTATTTTACATTTATTTAATGGTCACTCAGTTGAATAAAAGAAGAATGAATAAAATAATGACTAATGAATGGATGAACTGAGCGAACGAATGAATGAAATGAAATGGAAGTTGGATGGAGTTGTAGGTTTGAGATCGATTTAGTAAGTGGGTCAGGAAGTCATAGGCGGAATTATATACTTGCTCTATTCTGCAGATACCTCCCACAACAAGGAATGAATAAAAGATTACAATTTGAACAGCATGAACCGCATGACAATCCTAAGCCCGCAAACTCGCATATAGACAGACACGCGTATACACATACACACACCTCGACAAATTAGCCTTTCATTAACACTCCGTCCATAAATCGTATCGGTGAGTGTGTCATAGGCATGTCCGCATCCTCACTGACAAGAAGCTGCAGACACAAAACATGAAAGACGTGATCGTCATCGGTGACGGGCATGCAAACGTGTAAACGAAAATACGAGAAAGCCATCGGTGCTTGAATAGATGGTGGTAGGTGGTGGAATGGGTGGTAGGTGGTGAAGGCAGACGCTGAGGTTGGTCCAGCTGATATATCGCGGACTTGGGGTGGAATAAAAAACACACTCTTTTGAATCTAAAAATTCCACAAATTAAAAGAAAAACGGAGATAACTTGGAAATTAAAAGACGAGAATGAAACAAGAATAATAATCATAACTGGAAGACTGAGAGACAGAGTGCAGTCGCACGCAGAGCAAATAACAAGATATTAAAAGGAACAACCACCGTTAACATAAAAGGAGCGAGAGTTGGAAGAGAAAAAAAGAAAGAAAAAATAACCGAACGACGTAACACTCCTTTCGACAAACAATTAAGATAACCATAGAAGACCATGATGAACGATAACGATGGCATAAACAACAACAACAACAATAGCAAGACTTTTAATGCCAACAACAATGAAATGCGCAAGCAATAGCAATAATAACAGCAACAACAACAACGTCAGCGATGACTCCTAGCTGTCATTGAATGAGCCAGCAATTTTTATGCCGCAACAGCAAAACTAAAATTCGTTGCTAGACAAACTCATTTGACTTGAACGACGTAAGTCAACATCGCCATTAGATCTGGCAACGCCAACAACAATGACGAATAGAGTTGACATTTAAATACATAAAAATATAATTTCGAACAAGTTGAAGAAGAAGCTGAATTAGGGAAACAGAACAGGGTGTCCTACATTTGTCCATAGCACGGCACCAACCGATGAAGGAAGATCCACGTGAAGACACCTCTATCGAGCATTCTGTTTTGCGCCTGCGTGCTCTTATTGCTCCTCTCTCCCACACACAGACATACCCTCAATCTGTCCACGTCTTTTCCTTTCGTTCCTTCTTTCTTTGTCTGCTTTTCTTCGTATTCATTAAGACCATTATTGTTAGACTGTAATGGACCGTGGCAAAAACTAAAGTAAAGTAATGTTTGCGCTTGTAACGATTATTTCGTGTACTTTATAGTCATGGAACCATAAGATAAGACTTTAAGGAAGGCGAACGGGTTATTAATGTCAATTGTTCCCCCTCCCCACCCCCGATTTCCTATTTCGTCGTCATTCTCCCAAATCGTTAGGTTTTGATTACATCGATTTTTATTTGAAATTCAATTGACAGTAATGAAGCACAAAGATAATAACCAGCCTTCACGTTGGAGGCCATCGAAGGGGATTTTTTACTTCAAAAATTCAGCCTTTTTGATAATGGAAACCGTCGTAGCAATTGAAAACGATTAACGGAAGTAAGTGTTGCTCAAATAAAAATGAGATAACACGAAAACGTGTTGAAGAGATTGACGCAATTAACGTACGCCTTAACCGGATCAGCCGAAACAGCCATTTCAATTGAGACTTTAATTTTTTTTAAAAATTAAGTATAAATCCAAAACGGCGTTTAAAACAACGTCCAGTGAACTATTTTCACCCAAAATCAAACGATAAATTTAATACTTTATTCCGATTCGACTTCGATCTCTTCGACTGAGATATAAACCAAACGAAGAAGAACACCCTCCCTAAATCTCGCCCAGAAACTAAGATAAAATGTTTGTTACACTTGTAACATTTTAGAAACACGATTTGGGCGTTTAACTGCATGGAATAATGTGTTTGACCAGATCTCACTAAACATAAAATACTTCAATTCATTCACATTAAAATTGCTCAAAATTTGTTACATGAGATGAGATTTGATCATTCCAAGCAGTTTCGTAAGAATATCATTTTAGGAAATACTTAATAGAGCTTTGAGAATGATGTAAGGGTTCAAACGGTTCACGTTTAATTAATACAAAACATATTCTCTAACATAAGACAATCTTTTTAGGAAGGAGGGACTGTTATTAAAGAGATAGATAGATTTTCCAACCGGAAATAAAAATGAAAAATTGCTTTATGGGATGAATTAACTGCAATACATGACAGCAATCAACCAAAAGATATATCAATAACTTTGATTTCTTCAAAGAATCTTTGAATTCTTAATTGCTTTATCTTTTCCGTTAAAGAAAATACTTTTAGGAATTGTTTTAAGGATAAACAAAAAACATAGTTTACACCTTCCATTAGTGATACGCAAAAATCTTTACCGCTTTCATAGCAAATTAAATGAACACTCGAAAGAAACGCTAACCACCACACACCAACATTGCTAAACACCCCTTCCTTCTTCCCTCCCTCATGATGTAATCAACTAATCTTAACTTTTTTGGTTATAAAAGGAAAAAAAGGAAAAAATCTCATTGAATCCCAAGTCGCGATGATAAAAAAGGATCCGCCAGCAACATCAGGAGGTACGAAAACCCAACAGAGCGTAACAAACTGGCACGCAAAAATTTATTATGTGAACCCACATAGGCACCACCACTTCTCATCATTTCCCTATCTTTTCCACTTTTTCCACGTAACATCGGCGTCACGTGATCGCCCGTTTGTTACCCCACAATTTCATGATTTGGTTAAATGATTAATTTCTCTTACTTTTACAAATTCGTACTGAGTTTATTGTGGTTGATAAACCTGAAATTCAACCACACCCTACTCCCACCAACACCCCTGTCTGTCATGCTTTATCCATTCAAAAAATCTTAAATCAAATATATGCCCACTTGACCCTTATTTAATTACCTCCTTGATGAACCGACAACAAAAATATATCATAAAAACAGAAACCAGCTAAAATCTGTTGACTTTGGTTGAACGTAGGAATGCTTTTTCATTATTTTCATTATTTTACATTATTCCAAACCCAATCAGATTTTTATAATTTTCAGTCATGTACATTAAAACTAAATCATCAGTCGTCAAAACTGTAAGATTTCTGGCAGAGTTGCCGCTATGCCGCTGCTTTTACTGCCGCCGCACTCTGTCGTCGCACTTTGTCACACTATGTCGCGGTCATTCATGCTACACGGTCGCCTCCTCATGACGTCAAGTTTGTGGGGAGCAGGAAAGAAGAAGGAAATACATGTAAATAGATGCTGCTGCTAAAGCCGCAGATGGTGCTGCTACTGGTGATGGTGGTGGCAACGAAACTGTTTGCTGCGAATTTCGGTTCAACTTAAAATTTTGAAATAGTTTTCCAGTTACTTGTCGTTCTTGTTGTTGCCACTTATGCTATTAAAGACTTTGTTTCTGTCAGCGTTTTATAAACATTCCATTTCAGTTTCGTATTTTTTGCTTTGTCCTTTTCATTTCTTGTCGTTTTCTCTTTTTCTTTTTTAAAGAATGAAAAGTTCGGTTTTAACTTTCCCATTTCATTTTTTCATTTCTCTTCTCTAAAAAAATTCCATATTTTGCGTAACGATTAAAAGCAGAATAAATAAAATAATTCTATGATTAAGAGAAATTAAATTATTAAAATAAAACATAAATATTTCAAAAAGAGCCTTTCCTCTTTCTCTCCTTCTCTCCCTTCTCATCATCTCTTTCCCCCTTTCTCTTTCTTGCTGATTCAGAATGATAATAACGATAATAAATATATTGAAGATTATGAACGAATAATCAATACGTCGCTGTCCGTATCGAATATTATTATGATCCCTAAACTATTTAGTGGAGGATCCATTCCGTCTGACAATTTTATGAAAAAAAAAACATTTGAAATATTGTATAATTTAATTGAAAGACCATGAATTAGCAGTAAAAGAGAGGAAAATTAAGGCGACAATGTGATAAATCTTTTGAAGCTTCTCCGTTTCCTTTTTTTATTTCTATTTTTCTTTAATTCCATATTTTGCACAGCGTTCAAAGGCAGAAAAGAATAATATCGTGGGTGGGATAAATTTTTTCTTGTCTTTTTTTTTGTAACAATCTGTTTAATTTATGAATTTATTTTATGTTAAACATACGTTTCTTAAAGGTATTTAGTAATTTAATAAAGCAAAACAATTTAGGTTCAAATACGTTAAAAAATATTCAAGATTTAGGGACAATAAGCGTGACGATAAAGAGGGAGAAGAAGAAAATTGGTAAATATCGGGAGAGGCGACCGTTAAAAGTAGTTGATCACAAAAGCCTTAAAAAAATACTGTCGACAAACATTAATTAATTCAGAATTTAACATTCTCCCAAAAAATCAAAAAGTCGAAAAACTCGAAAAAGTCGAAAGTGATAAAATATAATACAATAAATAAAAGATGTTAAAACTAGGTGAAGAATGTATATTTAAATCATATGCTAAAACCATTATAAATTCCTAGAGATTCTTCGAAACAAGGAAAAAGATTGCATATATTTTCTATGATATTCAAATCCAACGACAAAAACAGAAACGAAAAAGCTCGTAGATAGAGAAACGCCATGGCACGAAAAGAAGTTTGTATCTTATATATACGAGTATGTAAGCACATGACTAAGATACAGATGAATACATGTATCATATACGTATTCAGGCTCAGATACAGACGGACATAGATGGATACAGGCTCAGATACAGATGCAAATGCAAAAGCAAGAATTTCATAAAGAAAAAATGGTGTCATAAATAAAACGGGCCTTTACGATACGGCAAATATCTGAAAATAACAGGATTACAAGAAGTAGGGAAGGCCTTTACGAGTGTAAAATAAAAAAGGAAATAAACAAAAAACCATTCGCAAATCGTGTCTGAATCCCAAGGAGTGAGAATAATGTAAGTATACCAGAGTACTTTTGCCGTCAAGTTAGTTGGTTTGTTGGTTGGTCGACAGGTTGGTCGACAGGTTGAAGGCAGATTGGTAGGCAAGTTAGAGCCCAAGTTTGGCAGAAGTGACTTTGTTTTTCTTCTCTGTCTGAATCAACCGTTCTGCCCTTCTTGACTTCTTTGCCTGCTCACCACCAGCCATCTTTTGTCTTAAAACACCACCCGCATGAATGCTCTAAAATAATGAATTGTGAACAATACAAGAAGAAATAAGAATAAAATCGAAAGAGGCGAAATAAGAAGTCGTATCATATGGTGTTGTTTTGTAATTGTTTTTTTATTATTTGTAATCCATTTCTGTTTTGACGTCATACGGAGAATCACTTGCGAATGAGAAGGAAGAGCGAGACGGGGAAATAGATAAGGAAGAAGAGAAGAAAGCGTGAATGAAGTTATTGATGTTTGTACATTATACTTTTTTGTTTGTGCCCTATGAGGGGTCCTGTAGTTTGCGCTGCGATGCGTTGCCTTTGCTTGAAGTAAACTTCAAATAGGCAGTGTCATAAAGGAATATCATACTTTTCTGCCACAAGGAAATTGCTACTAGCGCACATATAAAGTACTTTCAATCAAT
Source organism: Physocephala rufipes (assembly GCA_963966595.1). Classification (NCBI taxonomy): domain Eukaryota; kingdom Metazoa; phylum Arthropoda; class Insecta; order Diptera; family Conopidae; genus Physocephala; species Physocephala rufipes. The sequence goes on from OZ016503.1 coordinate 24,378,478, forward strand.
CATTCATTCATTCATTCATTCATTTTGTTAGAGGTTGTTTTGCCTCATTTTATTCCGTCAAACGAAAAGAACGCCATTATTAAATCAAAAAGATCCCTTTGAAAAATCAATTTAATTTTAATTTTCCGGAATATAAAATCATCAACGCATGGATAACATTTCACTAACGTGCATATTTTTTCAAAATTTTGCAAAATCTAAATCTAGGACAAAAATAAATGAACGAAAAGAAAGATTTTAAATCACAAATAACTTCCCTTCCTCCTTCCTACGGGTCGTCATTCCAAAGGAGGGCGGAAAGAGGAAATGACAGCATGCAACGTACACTAACAATGTGTCGAATTTAAATGTCGAATGCCTTTGACTGTTGACTACTATCAAGTTGAATTGCCAAGTGTCAATTTTCAATGAAATTCAATGACATGAAAACGCCAGAAATTTACAATCCAGCTTTTTCGCTCCCCCTCCCTCTGCCTCTTTTTCTGCTTCGGAATGATAATAACGATAATAATTACAGTGATGACTATGAAAGGATTATCATAATGATACCGTCGGTATCCATTATTATGATGATCCTGGATCCATTCGGTCGAGGCTAGAAGTCTGACAATTTTTGGAAAAGGAAACCATTTGAAATATTGTATAATTTTATCGAAACAGGAAGAATCAGAAGTAAAAGAAGGAAGAGAAATGAAGACGACAATCTGACACGTCTTCCCTTTTCTTTTCTATTTTGTCTCTAACAATCTATTTTTTTCTTTTTCTTTTTTTCGCGATTGATCAAATTTGGAACTGATGCGAAAATGGTTTGTAGATGAATTGAATTTGTTTTCAAAGTCTTAACAACTTTCGTTCTATGCATTTCTAGACAAACAATTTGTCTTTGCACCATTTTTTTTTTTGGTTTTGTAACAGACGATGACACCCATAATTCATGTTCTTTTGATAAACTCTGTAAAGATCGAAGTAGTTATAGTCGAAGAAGTTATAATTTTCGAGTCAAAGCTAGAGACACTGCCAAGACCAAATCTAGAGCGCATCGTCCACTAAAAGCACATTCAAACTGTAATGTAATTTTGGTAGAATTATCACATAATTCAAACTTAATTTTTGCAATTTACACTTAACGCATTTTGCATTCCATCGAAGTTGCACCAGGTTTTAATCTCGAATCTGCTTCGAAATTAATCGAACTATTTTGAATTTAGGATGGTCCATTCCTTTCAATTATAGCGTTTGATAACAATGGAGGAATCAATGCACAGAACTATCACCATCTACAAACCTGTCTCCTTCGTATCCCCGGGACGCTAGTACGAAAATCCTCGCTGATAAACTCATCAATTACCCCCTCGAACCCTTTAAAGCCAATAATTGTCAACTACTGTCAAAGAAGGAGATCACATAGGGGCGCAAAAAGAGGAATGTTTTAGCCCTTTTTGTGCCGTGTGACCTTTGCTTTTTAAAAATTACATTTAAAATAATCCTTCATTTAATTCTGTTTAGATCATGTTCCATTTAAAAATGAAAACATAGAATTTTATTAATTTAATGTGTATAAAATATTTTATAAGGTATTGCCGATTGCCACAATACTGTAGAAACAGAATCACTGCAGCTGTGCAGCTCAGCTCAAAATTTACACATAAGCTTATGGAGCTTCACAGCTGCACAGCTGCGCAGCTGAAATAGAATCGATTCATTTTTTCTCAGCTGCAGTGCTTACGGCTCTTTTTCCCAAAGGAGTAGTGCCTACCTTTTACTGAAAATCCCTTAATATTCATTGAGTGCTGAGAGTCAAAAACATATGTTTTTGACAAATAAAAGAAAACGAAAAAGAAAAAAATTAAACTAAAACCAAAATTCTAAAATGCAGAGCAATTTGGAGGAAATACTCAAAGCGATGAGTGGCCAAAAAGCGAAGAGTGTTGGAGGATCATTTGGCTACAGTTTTGACCGTGGCAGGCCAATCGATCCGAGAATTTCGTTCTGCTTTGGACTAACGACGCTACAACAGCAGCTGCAGCTCCTGTGCAGCTCATTGTGTTTAAATGCGCAGCTGGAGAGAGATGCAGCTGCACAGCTGCAGTGATTCTGTTTCTACGGATATTCAAAAAAAGTACTGGGGACAAAGTGTCATCACACTAGAGATATCTGTATTCTGGGAGTAACTGACGATAAAGAGAATTTCATTCCATGGGAATCAAATTAAAACTTAATGAATTTGTATAAACAAGACAAATTAAATATTTATTAAATTCGACTAACGAGCAGCTGTAGTAGTAGCAGCAACCAGTGTTGCCAACGTGAGCAATTACGATGTTCTATACGAATGCATATCAATAGCCATAAGTCCATATTGAAGTCCATCATTAAATAGTGTATACCGTATACGTAAATTCATTTACTACAAACAAACAATAAACATAAATTATTCAATTTAAATCTTTTTCGATTTCATGAGAAATTATAACAGATAACAGTAAGAGTTCAATGAGGATTTGCTTCGTTAGCACAAACTTTACACTTCTAATGCGAGATTTGTTATATACAGGTCTTGTGATGTGTGTGCGTGTGTGAGGTGTATGTGTGTGACCAAAGCCACAAGAACTTGTTTTCTGCTGATTTCTGCAAACGGAATAAATATATCGAATCTAAAGCTTAACCATAGCCAAATAATTTCGAATAAACTCTGGCGTAACGAATTTTCGAGTATGCAAAAACTTTAACGTCATTTAGCATACAATTTGCCTTGGATTCAAGAACAATGTATGCATAATTTTAACTGCATTTTATTATTAATTTTTATTAATTTTTTTATTATTAATTTTTTATTTTAATTTTTTATTTTATTATTAATTTTTTTCGTTTATTACGAATAATTTATTTATTCATCAGTGAAATTGTTTTATGACAAATAAAAACAGTGATTTTAGGAATTATTTCAGCAGCACATTAGTTTAACTTGGCTTTGTTCGTATAAAAGTTACATTTCCTAACAATTCAATATTCGACATTTTCCAATTTCCTATAGGAATTAAAGACATGAGTTTCAGGAACTTTCAGGAACTGCAAGAATAAGACCTTGCGAAGGAGTTGATACTTGTTCTGTTCGTTTCTTCATAATTGGACGTAACTAATTTGAGTAAATTCTTTAGGATAAAACACAGTTGCTTTAACGAGCATATATCCAAAAGGATACGATTGATCGAACATAGAATGATGCAATAATGTCGTTTTGTGCACGCCTGCCTTTTTCGCCATCCTGAGGAAATTTTTAGAGATTTCTATGGAACAAACCTAAAAGCCATTATTTCCATTAGAAATATTATTCCTTTTTGCCCAGATTTTTCCAATTATTATGAGTGTAGTGTCTTTTTAAGATATTACTTGAATGAAAACTTGGATGTCTGAAGATATGTAAATGTGTATGTGATGTAATTTCTTTGTGTTGTTGAAAAAGCATTTGGCATATGATGGAGCATTATTTCCACTAATGCATTCATTTTACACTTCGGGAAGAAACAAACAAAAGGTTGCGATTTTTACATTTTTTTTTCTTTGCTTAAAAAGCCTTATGGGATTCAGCCAACCGTTGTATCATTCGTATGGTGGTGTTATCTTTCTCTCACTCTTATTCAGCAAAAAGGGAATAGTTTTCATCTAATGATGCTTAGTACGTTTGTTAATCACGAGAGCAATTGAAGTGAGAGTGCATAAACAATACTAGGAATGAAATGTGAGACAGTTTTATACAGATCTGTTCGTTTATGTGTGGATGCGAAACACCCATTCACATCCATACACCCTTATGACTAGTGGTCGTACTATTGATCCGTTTGTAATTATATATCCTAGAAAAACAAGCTATCTAGGAACTTTCTCACATAAAAGATAATCCCTATGATAGTAATAAGCATTAGTAATTTGTAATAAAAATATTTCATAAAAGAAACTAAGTAAATATTCTGTAATCCACTGTATGTAAAGTCATTGTACCAGCTGAAATAATTCACCAATAAGCCATAAAGGAAATATCACGTAGCCCGATTTCGCTTATTTTAAACATCAACCAATTCGGGAAGGCAAAGGACGCAAACGCCACACTTCATGACAATGCAACGATTCCATCGCAATAAATATCGCAACATATATTGAAAAAATTTAATACATCTTATTTCTTGCATGTGTAGGATATTTATAAAAGGTCAGGCATTGAACGACACGTTATTTTATGCTTACTTAATTTTATTTCATTTTTGACCACTCCTCCAATACTCTCCTTCACTCACACAATTTATTCTGCTGCTGGGTCCTAACTATACTAAACCACAAAATGTTTGCCAAATTCCAAAATATTTATAAATTACTTTAAATCGCTATTTATTTTTTTCAGTTTTAATTAAACTCAAAATTGGTAAATGGTTTCTGCTTTCGAAATGAACTTTTATGAATCTTTTAGAGAAAAACTGTTGGTTCTTCTTGCATTTATTGCATTTTGGAAACGTAATCGCTGGCATTATTATTGCAGTAAAATGTTGTTATGCATTATTCAATTTTATTGCTGTTTCCGGTAGAGAATGGATACCAAAACAAATAGGCAAAGATTTATTTTTGAAAGTTGAAACTAATTTAAAGTAGAATTCGGTGATAAAACACAGCAAACAACGAGTGATAATGCGCTAAACAATAACAAATCATTCATGCAAATATGTAAAATTATCAAAAAGGGCAAGAGGGGCGCATTTAATACATTATTTTAAGTCGTCAAAATCTACAATTATTTTTAGAAAATTTTGGTATCCATTCATTATGATTTTGTATTCATGAAATCGGTATAAAAGCTAGTTTGCTTTTATTTTTTAACATAGTTAAAGTTTTAACAATAGTTTTTAGTTTTCAACATAATCATAAGTTTTCGATATCTGAAAATTAACTTCCCGAAGAGAAAATCACTTTAGAAAGTCGAGTCTTTTCTGTCGAAGCCCGCGTTTTATGAATATCGAAATGACGGCTTTACCTTCTAGTTTATAAATATTGTTCGAGTAGTGACATTCAATCATTTAAGGAGTCAGCATCATTTTTGTGTCACTGCATGTACTCCTTATTTTCACTGTCACAACCATGAAATCAGATTTCATCTCTGGTAATAATTCGTTTGAAAATACTTGTTGGATCTTCACAATTAAGGTCTATAAATTTTTAAACGTTCGTCTTTCACATTAAAATACTTTCGCATTGAATGTTGTTGAAGTGAGATAACTCACAACTTACTGATCATAGTTTTATCGATATCCTCAATTAGACCCTCCCATAAAGTCCCTGGTGAGGATCATGCCCGTACTGTGAATACATGGAACACCTCTGGTAAATGACTGCTATTTTTTATCGATTTCTTTAAAAGACGTGTTTTTTTAATTTTTTAAAGAATGAAATGTATTTATTATATACACTAATCCTTGAAGCAATTTCGTTTTTAAATTCAAGGGTCGGATATATTTATAGAAGTACGAACACTTTTTTATAAAACATATTTAACTTTTTTTACATGAAAGGAAGAAGATATGTTTCGAAATTTCAAATGTTTTAATATAAAAAACAGTTTTAGATGAAAAGGAAATCAATTTTTCTTTAATAAAGTTCATCTCTCTTGGGCTTTCGTTTCTTCTTATATTTTGCTTCATTATTTTATCTCCTTCTCCCCTTTTCGTTTCGTTTCTTGATCGACATCTTGTCAGAATATGTCAAAATTATTTTTAACTTCTCACTTGCTTGAGCACGACTTACAAGCATGACAGTATGGCGACTTCTAAAACAACAACAACAACATGGCTATAGAACTACCGAATGCAACTGCTACTGGTGCTACTTTTGCTGCTGCCGCTACTGATGTTGACTTTGTTACTCCGTGCGAACAGAGGAAGTACAGAAAGTACCAGCTTTGTTGAATTTATTTTTTTGAAATTTTCCTTAGGATTCTATTTAAGAAAATAGTAAATCTTTATCACAATTCTTGGCACTTGTAGTAGTAGTTGTAGAGGCAGTTGTTGTTGCTTTTATAGTAGTAATAGTAGTAATTATTTTTGTTATGGTCAATTTATTCATTTTTTCTCTAATTCAATACGGTTTTATTTTTTCTTCTTTTCTTTTTTGTTTTCTAAGTTGCCACCCGTATTTACGTGCACTTATATTCTTTATTCTCATTCTTAAGAAAAATAAGAAAAATGGGAAAGAGAATGATAAACGAGTAGAATCCTGAAATTGATGGACTATTACAAATGATGCACACACGCACAACTACACAGTCAACCAATACGCCCATATATACTAGTATACAAAATCGCTATATGTTTGTGAATGTGTATATGTGCCTCCTTCAATCGAATCCATGAGGAAGGGGGTTTGAAGAGGGGAGTTTATTTTATATATTTTTGTACTAGCGCGTATGTAATAATGCGTTACGGCAAACTAACAAACAGAACGCTTCCTTGGCTTTGTTTATTTCCGCCGCATTAAAGCATTCCATGTGATTTATTTGGATAGTTGTCTATACAATTGCTCACTGTCTCCATATTTTTCTGCCGGTTTCAATTTTTGCGTGTTTATCAGTTTTGAATTTTTTCTCTTTCATCAATTTCGGCAATTTATCCCCTAGCCACCAAATAATATATTTTTGTCCCCACTTCTCACAATAAATGTCGTGTCGTCACTAAGTTCTCATAAACTCAATCAATAACCCATTCCTGATCATCTACGACAACATCTAATAGACATTCTCTCTCGACGTGTAATAAAAATGCTTGACATGAACACAAAATTTCTAAAAATAATTCCTTAAATATTAAATATTCTTTTTACCTACCTTAAATGTTACCTCTTTGCCACATTGACAATTATCAATACCATAAGCCACCCTATCAGGACTATAGAATTTTAACGAACCCGAAATATTCACACATCCTCTACCTTGAATGGACACACTGAAAGATGTGGCTACATTTTCGTTTCTTTACCCTTACGTTCCCACCCCTGTCTCGTTCAAAAACCGGCTAAGACGAAACGAAATTCTTAAAAGCGAATTCAGGACACGTTCTATTCCATCGCCGATTCTTGTTCAAATTAATGGAATAATGCCAATATTTCCAAAACTGAAGTATTTCCTTCGGTTTCCTAACGCGACATAAAAAGGGCCAAGCAGAGCAAAAGATAGATACGGAAATATTGAGCGATAAAAAGAAACTAGCTAAAGAAAGGAGGGAGAGTCCAATACAAGAAACGAAAATAAAGAAATTGCTCGAAAATGTTTCCTGCAATTCTTTTTTGTGGTTATTGTTTCTTCCATTCGATACGATCCGCTTTATCGTTTCACTGACCGACCCAGGACTCCATTTTGTTCAAAATGGGTTAATCAGAATCAAGTCACTGTTTGAAACCTTTGATAAAGGCACCGAAAAAATGAAGAGTCCAAAGCAAAGAAAAAATGACAAAATGGTTTTTGCAATATTTGCAAAAGAAATTTTTTAACGGTTAGATTTTATCAAAGTATTTCATACAGGACTACCCTTCCTCAAAACTAAAGCATTACTCCACTAAACGGTAATTAAGGAAAAAATATAACAAATTAATATTAATTAAAAGTTTTAACATGATAGAAAAGTTTCTCCGAAGCAAACCGATAGCTTTTACGAACAAAATCAAATTAAAGCTTGAGTTTAAAGCAAAACACCTTCATTTTATTAAAAGAAAAATGATTAGAAAGGAAAAATTCCACAGACTTTTAGCACAGAAATATATCTCCATAGAGGGAAAGACAAATCTACCGTCTTGTTAAAACATGGCCTCCACTAAAACTTGCGTCTAAGAACAATCCTACCTGTCAACCTATTAAAAACACACACACACGCACCGACATGATACATAAGTTAAATCAAAAGGGACGTTTTTCAGTGTATAAGTTTCCATAGTATGAAAACTGTCTGTCATGAAAACCCTTGTAATCCTTTGTTAACACAAGAAGACTACGCTTACGCTCACAAAAATGTGAGACGAACAGAAATATGATGACAGAATAGAGAACGTTCTAATATTCCACAAAAGTTTTGGGAGAACGTAGTTGTGAAGAATGAGAAGAGTAAGCACTTGGAGGGGAGAGGGAAATTGACAGGCTTTGAATTAGTCCATTGTGGTTGGTTGACTGACGAATTAAGAGGATTGCCTTGGAAAGGCTTGACTGATTAGGCATCAAATGTTTTCCGTAATTGTCTTATACGAACATACCAATCAACCAATAAGTGATACGATCAACAATAATTACCCATTCTCAAGATCAATTAAAAAGGTTTTACTTTTCTACTCAAAAATAAAAGAATAATCATAGAAGATTGAATAAAGGTCAAATGACATGTTCTTACAATATGCAATAGAGATTCAAAATTGCTGAAAGCAGAAAAATTTAAAAAAGATATTGAAGTAGGAGTGTGTTGAAAACTTCGTGGCTTCTTCCGTATGGAAGACGTAATTTTCAAATAGATTTGATCATTGAATTTGATCTGGTGGTTAATCTTTAAAAAGTAAATACAAATGAAGGCATGCAATGACGAAAAATTAGTCTATGTATTTCGCAAATAATTACTGCGGAGGGAAGAAGACTTCGGAACAACTTAGGTCCTATGAAGTATGGTGAAGCTTTTTCCCAATGCATATATCTATCCTATCGTCAGATGTGTCTTCACTCGAAAGATAGTAAAAAGTGCTGTCGATAATAATTGAATGGCGCAACAAATAATGCTTTGCGCTGTAAGAAAACCAATTGAGTTTTACCAAAGAGCATCACTTTTACCCAGAATCAAACGTACTTAATTACTACCATAACGCCCGATTAACGTATCTTATGTATCTTGTGAATGTATCAATGTATCTTATGAAGCAATTTTGGAACAACTTTTCCTATTTGAAGCACAAGTTCAACTACATTTCGATATTCAATTATTTACTATTTTATTCGATAGTGACGATTACGTAATGATAATTTTACTCAGAAGTGAAAATGGAAAAAAGGAGCATCATCCATGTGATGAATCGTTATCCGTAAAGATATCGCCGGTCATCAAAAAATGTTTCCAATAAAACCATATAAGTGACACGTCCGCTTTTGACTCCCCATTGCTTGACAAGTGCTAATGCAGTCTAATAACATCGATCGTATTGACGTCTAGACATATATATTCCAATTAAATTTTTCAATTAAACTAAATTAAACTCGATTACGGCGACATCGAAACACATCTAGTAAAAAGTATCCCGTTACTTCCTTGGAGTTAGATAGACGCAAATATTTATGCAAAATGTATGGCGTGTATATGCAGTCATAGAAAAATTTGCCAGCGACATTTTACTGACTGCATTTGAAGAATATTCCACATTTAAACTAGTATACAATTTTCGTTCTTAGCCATTTTTTATTTTCACAAGCGACAAATAATTTTCACACTCTAATTAACAAAGAGGTAAGGACTTCGCAAAGGGACAGAAAATGTTCCGCAATCACTAAGGAGCTACTTCCCGGTTTGTGGCTTCAGGCTGTCTCTAGCTGAGTGCTTGCAATCTCATGGGATGGCATGGCAACGCCCTTCAACAGGAGGATATCAGGTTAGCACCTCAAACCAAGCGAGAGTGGAGCCAGCGAGATGGAAGAGAATTGCACCAGAAGCTCCAACTATATATTGCATTTTTTATTATTTCGTGTTAGTGTGGTAAAGATTTGGACTGGCTTGCAATTGGATGTGAAGCGGTCTTTTTGCATCAAAACAAGAAATAGAAGAAACGAAAGCCTCCGGAGATGCTTTATTAGTTAGTTTAATGACTGGAAGCGCCGATGTAATGAGAAACCACTTAGTGCGAATTTCGAAAAATATTAGAAACGGAAATAAAAACATCGAAAGGAAATCCCACACAGAACCTATGGTGAATTCTACTAGAAAGCACAACAGTTTTTTTTAATTAAGGTGTTCTTCTAAAAACCTTTTTAAGTTTTTTGCTTGCATTTTTATTTTTTTTATTAATTTAAAAACTTAACTCGAGATATAGACTGACTTTAATTTCAGAGACTTGTGTGGAACAAACCGGGATTACTCTTTTGCGATTGGTTTAAATTATTTACGCAATATGTCGCCAAGAGTATCTCTCTCTCATTACATTTTTATATTTATTCTGAATTTATTTCGTTGCGAGATTTTATAACTATATTAGTTTATTATTTTCGTCTATATTATTTTATTAATATTACATCTTTAATAACCATTTATTTATGAATTTTTTATAGCTTTTTCGAGGATTTTATATTTTTATATTTAAGTGCTTTACAACCACATTTTTCTTCCGCTTATAGGTCCTTTAATAGATACCTCTTTCTTGTCAACATTCCTCGGACTTTCTCATTATCCTTTTTATGGCAAATTGTCCATTGTTGGCAAACCCGTTTTAGCAGAAAATTATCTATTCTTTGCTATTGCCATTTTCCGCTAAAAAATCTTTATAGATAAGAGATAACTATTTGTTTTTCGCTTACTCTTCTTCGATTGCCCTTTTTCGATTTTGTTTATTCATTCGTTTTGGGTCATGGTAATGCCTTGTGTCCCGATTGTCATTATTTGTTTGTGATAACAAAAATAACAACAAAAAACATTAAAAAGAGAACAACCAGAATGCATCGGATCATTCAATAACATCCATCGAAATTATTTTGCGTCAGCGCAGACGACAAGCAGCTAATTTCATTTTACACTGAAAGAAAAAAGAAGACATGGACGACTGTGCTTGTCATCATGCTTTGTCATTTAAAAAACAGTGACAGAGGCGGCCTACAAAATGAAAAGGAATCCCTGTTGGCTAATGAAATGAACTGCATTGGACTGTATGAACTGTAAGAGAAATGGCTAGGGATGAGGGCCGGGGGCGATGTTCAAGAACTATTGTCTGTCTGCCAGTGCATCGTTATACGAACTACTTCTCCCCAGCGAATAAATCATAAAATTCAATTGCAAAAGAAATCAAAAATAAGGATTCAGTGAAAAAAGTTGTGAACGCAATTTATACTTACAAAACAATTCGAACAACTAAAGGACAGACAGAACATTGGCCAACATAAAAAAGAAGAGGAACAACAACAAATCAATCAATAATTGAGTTTGGCGCAAAGAAATTGTAAACGAAATATGACAATTTGACTGTCAAAGTTTGATCAAGAAAACAAACATAAGATGAAAGTTTGTCAATGAAACTCAATAAAAGAGAAAAACGAAATCCCAAACCCAAATGTCTCATTCAGTCAATCTATCAATTCGATTCAGTTCAATACAATTCCGTGCTCAGTGAAATGAAATATACATAATTTGCGTTAGAATTCCTGAGGTACGAAACAATTTGATATCTCAAAAATGTATATGTATATAAAAATTACTGAAATCATAAGACTAAAAGAATTCTCCCTATATTCTGTTATTGCCAGAATTTATTTCTGCGTGTTGGCAACATTGATAACTTCTGAACCAAAATTTTTCTTCTTAATTAAGGAAGATCGTTTTCTCTAGAGACAAATGTGCTTCCAATATTTGATTTTTTTTTTTTGCTTTTTTGAATTTTTCACATTCAAAATTCTTCACTGGTTTTCTATTTCGCTATTATAATGTATATTTTCTTCACATACAGTTATTTTTTATTCAATTTAAAATCTCAGTTTTTATATCATTATATAAATTATTAAATATATCGCGAATTAAATTATTCCTCGCTTATAAATTTATTTTTTCTTGTTTCGCCCAATTACATTCATGATAAAAATTTATGTTGAAATAATCGAGCTTGATTATAAAATATTATATTACACATTAGGAGTGTATGTGAACACCGGAGCACTTACCTACCCTACGTCCATACATAAAACTAAATATTGCACGCGCAATATCATCCGTTAAATAGTTATGAAACTAAATCACTTTGCAGCAATGGGATTGAGGGTAAGAGCAGAAAGTTGGGATCTATAGAGATGCTTTAACACCGGATATGTCTACTAAATATATTGAAATCGGTAGCAAATAATTTTAAAGTTTGCGTTTAATATGAATCAAGGCAATCAAACAGAAAAAAATTGTAATAAAATATTAAAATAAACACAATTGTTAAGCATTTCCAATGATTTTTCAAGAGTCATTCAATGTATTCTCGCTATGAGGAGTGGGTTCCGTCATAACGGAAGTAGTTTGAGGTGATTTCATGCACTTGTGCCGCTGTTTGAGGTTGTCGACACATAATTTAATATGATTATGATAATTGGTTAGCGTGTTAAGGACAATTAAAAAAATGACACGAGTATTCCTGCATCTCTCCGTAGTTAAACAAATATTTGGGGATTAAAATGGCATTTTACTGACATAGTGCAGCAATTTTTTAGTCAAAGTATTAGCATAGTAGTAACAATTTTTTAGTTATAAAGAAGTTCTTGAACTCAGAATTTCTCGACTTTTTTAATTTCCGGAATATTCGGTGTGTGTGAAGTTGGCACCTCATCTTTGAAAAAGTTGACTTTTTTTCGGAGTTCTGAATGCACCCCAAATAGTTCTGGAGTTCTCTGCTATTTTTGGGAATAGTTCCGGCGAAATAAGAAAAACACAAAATTCCAAAGTTTGGGGGTGCTAACTTCACAAAATAATAAAAGAAAAATGGCTATAACTTTTGAGTTTTTGAAAATATTTACTTAGTGTAGAACAATTTTCTCCAGAACTATTGGGGTGCTATCCGGAACTCTAAATTTTTTTTTTGAAATTCGAAAAAAAAATTTTTTTTTTAATAAAAAATTTGAAAATTTTTTTTCCTTTAGAGTTCTGGATAGCCCTACCGCAAATATCAATATCTCTATTACTGTCAAATATTACTTCAGCAAATTATATACAAAAAAACCAATTTTTTTTAAAAAAAGTAAAAAATTCTCATAATTTTCGAAAAACAACCTGTGGAGAATAGGTCCCCTAACAACATTTTCATGGCTTTGGGGGTGCTATTCAGAACTCCAATAAAAATTTTATAATTTTGAAAAAAATGAATTTTTTACAATGGGTCGACTGTAGGGTGTCAACTTAATACCTCCAAAGTTCAGAACTATTGGATTCTCGACCGGAACTGTAATAAAACTTATATATTTTCAAAGAAAAATAAACGTTTTTGAAGTTTTTCCGAAAATGAAAAATAAAAATTGGCGATAACTTCTAAAATACCAGCAGTAGGGCAAAAAGTGACTAGGCAAAATTTTCATAACTTTGGGGGTGCTATTCAGAACTCTAATAAAAATTTTATAATTTTGAAAAAAATAAATTTTTTACGATGGGTCGACTGTAGGGTGTCAACTTAATACCTCCAAAGTTCAGAACTATTGGATTCTCGACCGGAACTGTAATAAAACTTATATATTGTCAAAGAAAAATAAACGTTTTTGAAGTTTTTCCGAAAATGAAAAATAAAAATTGGCAATAACTTCTAAAATACCAGCAGTAGGGCAAAAAGTGACTGGGCGAAATTTTCATAACTTTGGGGGTGCTATTCAGAACTCTAATAAAAATTTTATAATTTTGAAAAAAGAAATTTTTTACGATGGGTCGACTGTAGGGTGTCAACTTAATACCTCCAAAGTTCAGAACTATTGGATTCTCGACCGGAACTGTAATAAAACTTATATATTGTCAAAGAAAAATAAACGTTTTTGAAGTTTTTCCGAAAATGAAAAATAAAAATTGGCGATAACTTCTAAAATACCAGCAGTAGGGCAAAAAGTGAATAGGCAAAATTTTCATAACTTTGGGGGTGCTATTCAGAACTCTAATAAAAATTTTATAATTTTGAAAAAAGAAATTTTTTACGATGGGTCGACTGTAGGGTGTCAACTTAATACCTCCAAAGTTCAGAACTATTGGATTGTCGGACGGAACTGCGATAAAATTTATATGTTGCCAAAGATAAATTAACGGTTTTGTGAAATTTGGGTGTAAATTTTTTGGGTGTAATTGGCGATAGCCAATTTTTATTTTTCATTTTCGGAAAAACTTCAAAAACGTTTATTTTTCTTTGACAATATATAAGTTTTATTACAGTTCCGGTCGAGAATCAAATAGTTCTGAACTTTGGAGGTATTAAGTTGACACCCTACAGTCGACCCATCGTAAAAAATTTCTTTTTTTCAAAATTATAAAATGTTTATTAGAGTTCTGAATAGCACCCCCAAAGTTATGAACTTTTTGCCTTGTTACTTTGTGCCCTACTGCTGGTATTTTAGAAGTTATCGCCAATTTTTATTTTTCATTTTCGGAAAAACTTCAAAAACGTTTATTTTTCTTTGACAATATATAAGTTTTATTACAGTTCCGGTCGAGAATCCAATAGTTCTGAACTTTGGAGGTATTAAGTTGACACCCTACAGTCGACCCATCGTAAAAAATTTATTTTTTTCAAAATTATAGAATTTTTATTGGAGTTCTGAATAGCACCCCCAAAGCCATGAAAATGTTGTTAGGGGACCTATTCTCCACAGGTTGTTTTTCGAAAATTATGAGAATTTTTTACTTTTTTTTAAAAAAAATTGGTTTTTTTGTATATAATTTGCTGAAGTAATATTTGACAGTAATAGAGATATTGATATTTGCGGTAGGGCTATCCAGAACTCTAAAGGAAAAAAAATTTTCAAATTTTTTATTAAAAAAAAAATTTTTTTTTCGAATTTCAAAAAAAAAATTTAGAGTTCCGGATAGCACCCCAATAGTTCTGGAGAAAATTGTTCTACACTAAGTAAATATTTTCAAAAACTCAAAAGTTATAGCCATTTTTCTTTTATTATTTTGTGAAGTTAGCACCCCCAAACTTTGGAATTTTGTGTTTTTCTTATTTCGCCGGAACTATTCCCAAAAATAGCAGAGAACTCCAGAACTATTTGGGGTGCATTCAGAACTCCGAAAAAAAGTCAACTTTTTCAAAGATGAGGTGCCAACTTCACACACACGAATATTCGTCCAGTTAAGATAGTTGAGGATGAACGAATTTTCCTTTGGATTTTTGATGTTGGATTCTGTTTTTTGAAGAGGTCAGTTTATTAAAGAACAAGAGGTTGCTGTTTCTGAGGATGAGTGTTCTTCCCCCTACCTTCACAATTCTTCCAAATAGACTTCTGTTCGCCTGTTACGTAAGAGAAACAAATTTTTTCAAATATGACATTTTATTTGCGTACGATAAAGTGCACGAAAACTCTTTCCTCGTAGAAAAAATAGCAATATATATATAAAAACATATAAACAATTTCAGCTTTTTGTGTATTTATTTTCCCAAACGGTTCTTTCTTCTTCTGTTCTCCACAACTCGCTCTTCATATCGTAAAAGTATCGTTCGTTCTTGCCGCCCTCTCCGGCTCCAACTGGGGTCAAGCAGTTGCCTAATATTTCACAAGTTTAAGAAAGCACTACATGGTGATTAAAATGCAACAGCACTAAGCGTTCAACAAACGGAAAAGTAAGGATATTCGCTTTAGTTGACGATAAAGGTAGAGGGTGTAGTTATAAATGACACATCATTTTGAGCTCGGTTTTGAAATGTATGAAACATTTTGCTAACGTTGAGAATCGCAGACTTCCACGCAGGTTAGACAAGAATTAAGCAGCAGCTGCATAGCGAGTGGATGATGCTGGAATTCCATACGACACGTGCGAACATCACTTGGATACCATGAAAGGAGCTCTTCTTTAAGTGCAAGCAGAACAGGAGTAACCACTCGTCTGTTCATCTGACTGGGTTAAGTAGCGTCTTGTGCGCACTTCAAGGATTCTCATTCGTAGTTTTAAATTTGTTCTTCTTCTTGTTCTTAAAAGCAAATCTTCTCCTTTTCTTTTTTTAAAATATTTTTTAATTTTAGTTTTTAATAGTAAAGCGCTATTTTGCCAATTTTGTTATCACAACATTTAAACTGACAGAATATATCCTTAAAATAAAGCGAATTATATACCGTAGAATACACTACCCGATCTAAATATTGGAGCATTTATGATTTAACATGCATTAAAAAATTGGTTTAAAAAGAGCCCAAATTGGCTAACATGGTCATCACAAGGTAAGAAAGTCTCATAAGCGATTTGTTTTATAGACATTCATTAATAATTAAAACCATGAATTAAAACCATGATTAAACCATCATTAAACCACTCTGTAATAATTAAAACCATGATTAAGATCGCGAGAAAATTATACTTGAATTATACAGTCAACGACACTCTCATCTTTATTAATCATTATGATATAACTTAATTACTTATGTTATAGTTATGATATAACTTAATTACTTATGATATAACTTAATAATAAATTATTTTCTTCGACCCATTGCCAGTCTTACCGCTTTCATTGTCGCGAACATAACGACAATTTTCCTCTCCTTCCCTGCCATTAAGAAGTGTATAAGTATAGACCCTAACGTCATCAATTCATACGCGAATTTCTGCGAAATAATTCCACTAAAACGAAAGCATTTCAGATAAATCGAGCGAAACAAATTTCGCTATTACAAAAGTTGAAATTGCATCATTTACGAATGAAGGACGTGACCATCGCGGTCATACAATGATACCGTATAAACGTTTTAACTTCTCCTGTGTCCCACCTCCCACCTTCATGTTGTCTTTATTTACCACCTTCCATTGATTGCATAAAATAGCTAGAAATATGGCGTATATATAGTCGTTTTGTGATCCCTTCTCTTCGGTGATGCCCATTGTGTACGAGGTACAGTTTCAACGCATTCGTACTGCTTTCGGTTTCACTGGGAGAGTGCTTTACCAGCAGAAAGTTCCTCTAAACTAATTCAATGAAGGAGGTGGAGAAAAGTGAAATAATTTTCTACAAACAAGAAAATGACATTAAAAAAAATTGCTTACAATGATCAGAAGTTTTTATACCATTCAGAAGATACAGAATGGTTCTAGCATACATAAAACTATTACGACACGAGGCGAGAACCATTATAGAGATGAATACGTCGAGTACAATATAACGGCGAGTAAATAATATAAATTGTATACAATCAAAAGAATAATAACGTTTTTTGTATTCAACACGCTTTGTATTCAATACGCTTCCTATTTCGTTAAGTAACTCATCCATCTATGTCTTCCAATTCTCTTCTAAAAATCCTTTCATGTTTAAATCCTTTAAATTTTTCCTAAACTCTTGCACCTGTATATTCTAACAGATTAATGGCTAAAGAATACGGCCTGTAGGGGTATTATTACCTCACAATTGTAAGGACCATGACATGAAATCATGGCCTAAAATCGGTTCGGCACGGTTTGTTCATCTCTTGCTTGACAAACTTAAGCAAACGGAATTAATCGCAATTTGCAGGGGCATAAATTGAACCAATAAAAATGCAGCGTTATAACAAAAGGATAACTCGAGCGTATCCTTATATTATAGTTCAGCAATAACAACAGCAGTAACAACAACATCCATAGATAATCTACAGAAGCGGAAGGTACAAATAGAATTAAAAGAATAAATGACAGATACGGGTTTGGATAAAAGGAACTCTTTTCATCCAACCTCCCAGACTGCAGCTAGTCATTTCCACGTAAATAAATCTCTTCCCCTGTCTCTCTCTCTCACTGTGTTAAAAAGTTCCAGGCAAAATAAGAACAAAATTAAGAATGAAAGCAAATACGATAAAAAACCTTCAATAAATCCTTAATATTTTGTTTGTCTCTTTTCTTTTCTAACAAAAAAGCCTACAATATTGCTCGAGGGCTTGCCTTTTTTCTTTCCCTATACGTCAATAGATATACATATGAGTATATGTGCGTATATATGAGTTATAAATACATATCTATGCACACAAACTAAAGTCTATAAAAAATGTAATAGAAGAGATGAAAATAGAGTAGGTTTCGAAACAGTCTTTAGGACGACATGACGATAGACATTTCCACCCATTTCAGTGCGGTATACTTGATATTTTTTATACGATCGTGTTGCGGCAGTAGTTTCTGTTGTTATTGTTATACAAAAATACTGTTATCGTGTCGCCAACAGCATCGTTTATCACTTCAAGGCAATTAAAATTGTGTATTTCGTAAGACTCGCCGCCGAAGAAATAAGCTTTCAGGCCATTTCCTTTAGGTATTCAGGTATTAATCTCTCTCACTCTACAAGAAGTTTTGAGTTTAAGTTTAGGGTATTTAGGGTTTTTAGGGTTATTAAAAATTTTGTGATGGCACTTATAGTATTTTCTTTTTCCAATTCTTCAGAATTTTTAATTCGTTTTAAGAAAAGCTGAAACGCCAATTTGAAAAAAGTTTTGTATTTTCCTTAATATCACAATAATAGTTGCTAGAGTTGTTTTAGAAATTAGCCTGATATTAGTCAAATCTTCGACGCTAAAGTAATTTTGTTCTTAGGAAATTCACTAAAAGTTTTGAAAATTGATTAAACTTAATTCGTTAATATCGAAAATTACTTTCTCGGTGGAACTCATTAAAATATTAATCACCACACCAATCCTCCTCCTTGTTTTTTTGGCACGCTTTTGATTTTATCATAATTCCACAAAATTTCCCAACATCTACAAATCCGAGATTTACCCCAAAAAATTATAAAACTTGTTAATATTTACGTTAAACGTAAGACTTTGTCGATTAATTTCATCTCATTTCTTGCCTCATTCCTCCCTTCCTTCCGCGACACTATAATTACCTTCATATCGTATGTATTTGTTTAGATTTTATCTTACAAGCTAATCTAGTAAATACCGACGGATAACGAACAAAGAAACTCTAACAAGTGACGGTACCGACGCCGACACCAACATCGGTGCAAACATCATCATCAAGGTCGGTTGCATGCAATCTCGTATATGTTTCAAATATTTATACTTAATTAGAAACTTCAAATCTTTAGTTCTTAAGAGAAAGAATTGAGTAAAAATTCCCAACTCTACTAAAGATAATTTCCAAATCTCTCTGCTTAAAATGGTTTATTAAACATTCCATTAAATTTTGATCTGAAAGACCAAAAAACCTTCAAGCTGATGAACGTCGAAAACATTAAAACCATCAGGGTTCAGGGTGCTTTTGATCAAAAGAAACCACTGATTTAACCACTATCGATTTAAAGCGAAGCCTTGGAAAAAACTTAAATTTAAAGATTATTTTGTGAAGCTCTTTTAGTGTTGCTTTTCATGAAGGAAACCCCCGATCCCCGATCTTTAATTTTATTAGATTGAATTCTCAATGATTAAATTTATTATAACAATAAAAACAACATCAATTTGCATTAATTCTCATGATTTCTCAAATAAAAGTTTCCTTGATTCCTCAAACTACGTTTAAATCTGTGTTTATTTTTCTTTATAATTGTTTGGCTGATTTTAAATAGAAATTAATGTTATTGTGTATCTTTATAAAGCTCTTGCTGACAAATTGTCCTAAAGGAATCCCTTTAAACACGTACACGCACATACAAATGCACTCACACTCTCGATATAAAACTATTTCATTGCTGGATGATTGCTAGGCAAAATCGTAGAAGATTCCTTTAAATTCAAAAGTTGCAAAGACAACAGAGAGAGAGAGATAACAAAGACTTACAATTTTAATTTGTTCTATTTAATTTTAAATACTTTTAGCAATTGTAAAAATCTTTTATCAATTTTGACGAAGCGTACGAAATCAATGACCACTTACTCAATCCTAAACCCAGCGACTTAATCGCCAAGAATTAATTTATACCCTATAGAAGAAATTTGGGAAATGTTTTTTTCAAATTTAATTATTCCATTGGCGGCAAATCATCTCAATATTTTTCATAATTAAATAACCTTTTTATGCGCATATCTGGCAAAACTGAACCTAAATTTATGTTTTTGAAGCAACGCCTTCTTGAACCTTAAAATGTTAACAAGAGTTATATTACGGTTTTTTATCCAAAAAATTCTAGGGATGAAAGACAACGAATTCTTGTGAGCACATACGACAAATATTTTCTGTTAGAAGCAACGTGTAAGAATTGATTTGAAAGTTTTAAAGGGGATGAAAATTTGATCTCGACCATAAAGGCCGTACCGCCGGCACGAAAACATCCGACGACGAATAACCTTAAGCACTACTTGATACAGGTTAATCTAGACACAAGAAGACATTTACTGAAGCTGAACAACAACAAAATTTGAAAATGTTTTACAGGCTCTGCAATAATCGGCGTCGAAGATTGTTGGACGGCGCTTTTCTAAAAAACGGTGTGGCATGGTGTGAAACAAGCTCGCACCCTGTGAAACCAATAATCTATTGCTTTAAAGCGATGCGTTGGAGCCCAATATTACAGGCTAAAAGATCGCAATACGCCAACAGCCATGACAATTCCCCAGACTCACGCTGCGAGAGTTGTTAAGTATTATTTGGAAACGCTCATATAAAATATTTTACCATACTCAGTCGTCACGCGCCGCCGCTTTCGACTTACACTTATTATAATTAATGACACGTGATCTCACCGATCGACAACTTGTTCCTATGACGATGAGAGAAAATGACTAGTATTGCATTAAGAACAAAACGTATCGTTGTTTTGAAACCACATTTGAAATTTGAAATTTGACAAATGAGATCTCGTTTATGAAACCTAAACAACTCTTTAAACGTTTCTGACGATCGTTAACGAATCATAAATAAAAGCTACAATAAAAATCATAACAGCTTTTCAAAAAATCATAAAAGTTTCTTTTGAAAATATATCCGCCTGTTAATTGAGAACACTTAAGAATGAAGATCATAAAAAACCAAGACTGCTGCTTTATTTTTATTAAACTTAAAAAAGTTGATACATTTGCATAAGTGAAACTTTATCCTCAAGAGAAGGAAAAATAGAGAGAGAACCTCTGGAAAATCGAATTATTTTATTGAATTTCTTGATGAGTTGAATGAGAAGATTATGAGACAAAAAGGCAAAGACAGAATGACCTGAAAATTGTGAATAAGTTAAGCAATTGTTTGTGCTAACTATAAAACGAATTGTCAACTTCCTTTCCTTGTCCTTTTGTCTTTTTGTACGTCGCAAAAGTAACGAAAACTTGGACAAAAAGGCACCAGAAGACAGACTGGTTTAAAGACAGACGACAGATCGACGACCGTGTTGTTATAAATCGTTGAAATGTTGGCGACATGAAAACTGCGAGATTTTCAAATAAGAAAACAAAATATTTTCAAATCTCAATTTTTTCTTGCTTTTGGCTAGGATGCCGAATAAGGATAGTATACGCAAAATATTTAAAGATTGTATTCATGTACAAGACGCAAACAAGGAATGCGTGTGAATGTGTAAAATGGAAAGTTTTCATCTAATTCTCTTGCTTCACATTTATATTTTTGTGTTACTAAATTTTTTATTTAAATTTTTTCTTTATTTGTTTTTGCTAAGAAATATCCTTTTACTGCTATCGTTCTCGTACTCTTGTAGTCCTAACACAAATTGAAAACTCAAAAATTATCATCTAAACCCAAGATAATCCTTAATAAATCATAAACTGGTGTGACTTGTAAGCTTCTGAAAAATTTTCATTCTTTTTAGCAATTATTATGACTGCTCTAACCACAAAGAGAGTCAACATATTTGACAATTGTACAAAATTTATCTTGGCTTTGTAATACGGTTTTATCAACAATAACGGAACGATATTCTCAAAAACAAAACAAAGCATAAAAAGAAGAGGAAAAGGAGGTAACGAAATGAGATTAAGTTTTTATTATTCTTCATTTTCATCTTAACATAAAATAAAAACGAGACAACAAATTTTAATAACAGAAAATAGGATGATAATTAATAACGTAAAAATAATACAATTTATTATCAACATTTTTTATTAATAGAAAAACTGATTCGAGAATATCTTTGATATTTAGCATAGTGAAGAGATTTAGAATTAGCTACTGCTGAGGGCGCAACAATCATCAACACAATTCAAACATTTAACACCCTACATCTGCGAGAATAGAAAACAACTGAAATAATTCTCATTTTCTGTTTGTCTCCTTATGATAAGGGTGACAGTCCCGTGGTGTATGGGCCCAAAATATGGCACCAGGCGTATAGACGGTCACTTATCACGATTGTAGTACTCCCTGGTTCCGGAGCCTACCATAGGCTTTAAATTGGTACCACGGGAGACAAGCAGATGAAAGGTACAATCAGTATGTATGCTAATAGCTTACGCTAATAGTTATACCATCTGATAGATATATATGTTCCAAGCCCCACATGCTTGTCATTGGGTAGGCCCTTCGGGAGCTTCGTGGTGGCTGTGGTTAATACCCAAAGTTACGCGGGTACGAGTTTGGATGAGCTCGGGTGTGGTAATGCACTAAATCATTACCGGGTGCCGGGCCCCATAGACCGGCAGAGGTTTTAGATCGGCCTCGACTATACCTTAAGTGGAATGTCCATACCATGCATATGGCTTCCAAAGGTACAAACGTCGTAGGCACTGGGCGTTGGTTGTCGCCATAAAGTATAAAAGGTACGTTCACAGAGTTCGTACTTGCAACCCCGTGCGGGATGGTCCGCCCTGAGATTAAGCCAACACGGCAGGTGCTCAGGTTAAACGAATAGAGGAATCTGTCTCCTTATGATAAAACCAAAAGAAATATCAGTTCTTTAGTGACTTAATGGACACACATCTCGCTAGAACAGTCATAGGTGTTTCTTAGTATAATCTGCAATTTTAATTTTCATTTCAAATTCCAGAATGAATTCATTCGTGGAAAATACAAATATAAAAAAACAAAGTAAGCGGCGGAAATTGTATGTAAGACATATTAATTACGCAGTTGGCGAAATAACCGAAAGGCGGTATACTTCATTACTGTCCTGCATTGATACGAAAGAGATTCTTCCGCACTGATCAAACTACTTTCGTAATTTTGCGTGAGGTTATGTCTGTAAGCAAGCTCGACTTGATTCATTTCATTGATTGGAGGGTACGTGTAAAGGCCAAGGAACTTACAATAAGTCGAATTTTGATCGACGTGAGTTCTAGAAGCTTTCATTTTAACCTAACCTGAGAAAATCTTAGGTAACTTAGGTATCATACGATGAAATGGGAAATTATGAAAACACTCGTTCTTTTCAACACAATAGCTCTGTTTCCAGAAAAGTAATTCTCTCTCACTGCCACGTAACAACTTTTGGACGATTACAGAAAACGGAAAAATAAAAATATCAACGAAGCAAACAAACAAGCGAACTAATAAACACATAAGGTATTCACCTTTAAGCGCAAAAGTGGAAGGCAACAAAGTTGCAAAATTATGAAGGAAATATTTATACATTTATACGCGTATATAATCGAAATTTCTCTGGCAGGATCATAAAAACAGATCTTCTTGCAAGACTTCCGTTGAAAAATAATAATAAAAACGAATCATAAAAGAACAACAAGGAAAACAAAACAACATGAGAGGAAAGTGGAGTAAAATATAATCGCAATTTTGGGGGAATTTTATATACTCTACACCCATAATATAAATCGATCGTTTGGAGAGACACGCCCCTTTAAATATTACATTTCCCTCTTCTTGATCAGTTTAGATCTGGTAAATCATCTTCAACATATTTCTCGAAAAAATTCACATAGTATAATAGTGGGCGTGGCACTCCCTGGCACTGGTGGCACTTCTCGCTTCCCGCAAAGATAATTTCATATTCGTGGGTGAGTCCGAAAATCGATACAATCACCAAAAGTGAACTACATATGTCGACATATTCATATTAAGTATCGAAGTGGGCGTAGTTATCATCCCATTGTGCCAATTTTCCATTTCCAAGAGTTCCTTCAAAAAGCCCTTCCTTACTCCAACCAAGCCTTCGTGACTTCAAATGGCCTTCATCTCTTTTCTTTCACCATTCTTTCGCCTTTTTCAGCCCTTAGTGAAGGACCCTTACTGTGGGTATGTTTCTTCGATGCTTGTCATCATCATTCCTCAGTGTGTATGATGTATTTACACACCTATGCACCATCATAATGATGATGATGGTGATGCTGATGACGACAATGATCATGATGATGATGAAGATGATGAATTTGTAAACGTTCCACTATTAAATCACCGAGCGAGTGCTGCCATATTGTTACGATTACATTTCTTTTAATGAATGAAAACAATATCGTATGTTTATACTTTTTTTGATGGAATGCATTTCATAAAATGAAAAATGGCACCAATTAAATACCGCTTTTTTCATTTCTAATTAGCAGTGAAAGGAAGTAGATTGTTTGCATTCGAAGGTCCTTCCTCTTTTGTGTTACCGATGAACGATTTAGGTTACTGGCAATCGATTACAATTATTATATTGCTGTTTATTGTACTCATTTATTGTTGCCACCGGTTCATGTTTTAGAACGCTCCAGATTTGCTTCTAATTTTCATGATTAATCAAAAAGGGAAGTCAATCAAAAAGGGAAGAAAACTTCAATCAATCGACAATCTCATTCTTACATTTATTGTCCATTTATTCAGGTTTTTCTTAATTTTTCAATTATTTTCTGATTTAGATACATCTAGCCCTTTAAAGCTTTGATTATTATCATGTATTGTCTTCACTTTATGGAAAGGTAACTAAAAACTGATCGCACTGAGTAACACATTTTTCATTCCTCTAGAAATAATTCTTTTTAAAAACTCGTATATTCGACATAAAAATGAAAATTTTCAAAGGAAAATAATTACTCTATCCAAAATGTGTTGCAATTTTATTATTATATCTTCTTTATTATTTATTTTATATATTTTATATCTTTTTTCGTACTATCGGTTACACCAAAAATTGGTAACAAGAATAGTTTTACGACACACTACACAAAATTATGTGGCTGCAGCCAAGCACACCCACTGCCGCATATGGAATTTCGTTTTACAAAACTGTTAATTGCCAAAAGTACTTGAGCCGAAATACAATCGAAATTTATTTCTAGTAGTGACATCTTTGGCGTTTTATGTTTGGCAATCGTCCAAATTGAAGAAAAAATTCAATTTGAAACATGTCTCGGACCAACTGCATGACATCAAATCCTGGATGTAGTGACGGTGTGGTGGAAATGGTGATAGTGATGCGAAGTAATGAGGTTATGACGATAATGGACATACGAGAAATTAGAAACTATAACGAGTATTGTTATGTTTGATATATACGGTTTTTTACGAGAAAAATGCAACAAAAACAGTTCTTCAAAAGATCCCTTGGCAGTCATTTGTTAGGGCAAAGACAATAATTGATTTGGACAACTTCGTAGGTTCGTACAATTTACCGAAAGTAATAAATACTAATATTTTGAAAGACGATTATTTGTTAAGAAAAGTAAATTTGTTAGCAGATCTATTGCAGAGTCCATAAATTATGAGTCGATCTCTGTGCATTCTCCTCCTGACGACAACTCAAAGGCCGTTTGGAGGTAAAAATTAAGCACACGGAAGTATTTGATCAAGTAGACTTTGTTAACTTCCAAAGCGTCTATATCTCAAAAACTATCATCTTAGTATGTTTCTTAAAGTGAAGATGAATGTTTTAGTTTTTCAAAAATCCGCAGCCTTGGAAATATTGCTTAATAAGGACGTCAACCTCTACCAATTTTCAGCGAAACATTCGAAAAGAAGTTTCTTATTGTCGAATTTTATTAAATTCTACCCCATAAAGGATTATTTACGATACAAATTATTGTGTTTAATAAAATCGAATTAATATTTACCAAAACTGGAATGACACAATAGACGCAGGGATGCGCAGCAGCAGCTGCGGCCGCAACCGTTGGCAAGCTGTAACCGTTTACGCACAGATGCTCCGTTTTAAAAATCTTTGTGGGCGGTGGATGTGAAATAATTGATGGTGATGCACACAGCGCCGTGGAGAACGACGGCGACGACAGCGCCGACGACGACGGCAACGGCAACGACAACGATAGTGCTGACGCTGGGGGTATGGCAGCAAATGGAGAGGTTGAGAACGTTGGCTGTTGGAGGAATTGATGCACTAAAGAACCACGTGAGGAGGAAATAACACTCGATGATAGTGATGAAAAACGATGGGCTGCAATAGCGGCGCCTGATGCCGGAGTTCTTGGTGTTGTCGTTAATATTTTTCTATATGAATTTGGTGTGGCTGTTGAAGCAAAAATGGAAGTGTTGATGTTATTGTTATTGTTATTGTTGGTGTTAGTGGCGTTGAAGGTGTCGGTATCGGTGCCAATGTTGATGCTGGTGCTAGTGCTGTTGGCGTTTGTGGTGGTGACGCTTTCGGTAAAATTGATGGCGTTTGCGGATGTGGATGGAATAAAGGCAACGTTAACTGTCGGTGTTATGACAGCAGTTGCGGCAATGGATACGGCAAGCGTTGCTGATTGAGGAATTGGAGCCGGAGACGTTTTTCTCTTGATTGACGAAATTTTAGTAGTTTGAATGGGAGCCGTTGAGAATACAACAGCTGACGCAATGATACAGAGAATGATAAACGATTGAATTGGTTGAACGAGCAATTATTTGGGGTAGATGTTGATGATGTTGGTTTGATTTGATTTTGTTATTTGTGCTGTTTTTTATTATTATTACTATTTTTATTAAGAGTTATTAATACTACTTAAGCTGATACTGATTCTAGAGCTGGGTTATAGCTGTCACTAATAATTTTACTACATGCGATGCTGAAGCTAATCTTTGATATTGCTGCTGTTGTTGTTTGTGTTGTTGTCGTTCCGACTCTAACGAAACTTTCTGGTCATTTACGTTGCAGCCGTAATTTTTTAATTTTATTAAGGAGATTTTCAATTGTTTAATATTATTTTAAAATTGCTCTAATTATTTACTTTTAATATTCGAAGCTAAGCATTTCTTCCTTTTTTCGCCGATAGAACAAAGTTGGTTTATTATTCTTATACTTTATTGTGACTTTCAAAGGATTATAAAATTTATTTAACTACAATATTTTTCATTTAGATTAACAGTTAAATTGTTGGGTAACTAATTGTTCTTAGCTCTTTTTTGACGCCGCAACTTTGTGTGTTAAACCCCAGAGAGCATTCTTAAAAACAAATCTTTAAAAAATTACTCTAAAATAGTTTGTCATTGAAAAGAAAGCGAAAGTATTTTCATATTATACTTTATTATCTCATTTTAATCGGTCACTAGCTAAAGTCATTTAATAGTAGTTCCAATCATTTTCTCCTTTATTTTATTTGGAATTTCAATCACACCAAAAATTAATTATTTCTCGGATGTTTTAAAGGTTTTTATAGATGAAATCGGATTAATCATTAATTTGCTAATGAGAATTATATGCAAAATGTCCTTAAAAATACTAATCGGCTGCGAAAGTGCAATGAAATTTTCATATAAAATCAAGTTCAACAAAAAATTACTATCTAACGTTTCTCATTTATCCTATTGAACACATTTTTGTGTGCACGCGTATAATTTTAGACCAATTTTTGAAAAGTTAGTTTTTATTAAAAAATTCCCTGATGGTTCTTCGGAAGGCTTCATTGCAATCAAATCTGAATTGAAGAAGTAATAGCGAGGCTATTTTCTTAATCCAAATGTTGGAAACACAAAGAAAAAGGTTTTTCAAATGTGTCGGAACTGGAAGGGATCTTTGTATAATATTTTCTTTTAGAAATTGCTTGCTTTTTCTTTCAGTGAGCAAATAATTTGTGAAGATCTGAAAAGCTGTGTCACGGAATTATCGAATCAATAAAATATGTTTTTAAAAATAATTATTCAATTTGTGGAAAGAATAATCACATTAAAAGTAATAATGATAATGATCACGGTCTTCACGATTTCCACTTTATAGTTATTCATCATTTATAACGATTATTATATAGCAGTTTCTTTATTAAAAATCATCATAACGTAATCTTCTGCTTTAATTACAATCTTTAAATACAAACAATAAATTTTTCGTGGTTTCTTCAAACAATATTTTTCATTTAATAATTATTTTTCATCCTCAGTGAAACAAATGGAAGTAGTGAAAATAATTGGCCCATTGATGCATTAGCTACATAATTATGATTTTTAATGAAGTTTATACCATTTGCAGCAACATAATTATTAATGCTGTATTGGGTTTTTGACTTAGTTATTGGTTTTTTTCAATTATATTTTAAATAAATACGCTTTTTATGTTTCGATCAGTTTTATTCGTGAATTATTTATTTTATTTTTATTAACTTTTGCGCTGTTTATTAACGTTTAATTTGTTATTTTATTTGTATTGTTTTTATATCAATAAATATTATATTTTAAGTTTTTAAGATTTTTATACTTGCTTCATTAATTAATAATAATAATGAGAAACAATGTCAACAAATGTCAGCGATTTGTAAGCTTTTATTACTTTTTTCTTATTTTTTTAGGAGATATTTCTTTTATTAAATTCTATAATTTTTTTTATTAAAAATTATTATTTTGTAATAAAATTCGTTTTAACCGGTTTTATTAATTTTTATATTTATTGTTTAGGTCGTTGTTTCCGTTCCTGTATCTTTCTAAAACTCTCTTTTTTTGATTGTTTGTCTTAAAATTATTTGAAAATTATTTCATACAAATTTTATAATTTTACAAAAATTTTTAACCGATTTTTTGAGCAAGTTATTTCATTTGAATACAAATTTTGTTCGAGATTATTGGATTACATTGAGCCAGTTTTAACAAGAAATTATTTTTATAGTTTTCGGCATCGGCAATATATTATTTGTCGGCGCGTGGAATGCTCTTAATTTGTAAACCATTTTAATTTCCAACTTTTATGATTTTTTTGGACTTTAGGTGATTTAAAATATTTTCTTCAAATTCAAAATTTATTTTTCTTTCGAATACTCTCGATTTGCTTTCGAAGTTAATTTTTTGGAATTAATTCCGTTTGAAAGAGCTTCTGGTCGTCACTTTCAGGTATTGCTTTTTTATACGTTGTTAAACGAATAAACGGTACAATTTAATGAGATTATTTTTTCGAAATTTTCCTTAAAATTCGTCACTTTTTCCTCATTTCTAAGAAATCTTTTAAAATTTTGTTCTTTAAAAAATATCGGCGGAATTAATTCTATTTCACTTTGACAAACAATTCAATTGTTTTTCGTTTAAAGCTTAATAAAGTTGAGTTTTATTTTTTTCTGCTTTTCCCGATTTCAACGAACAAAAAATGGTGAAGTCAATTTAGAAATATTTAATTCAATAAACAACCGTCGCTTAATGTTTCAAGATAATTGGCTGAAGGAGCGGCACTTGTTCTTTTTTCTTTTTTTTTCTTCTTTGTGAGCTCTTGAGTTGATTTGACTTGGCTTGCCTGGCGACGAATGGATTGTGTTTTTCCGATTGAGCAAGGTTTGGCCCGTGAAGGTCTGCGAAGGAGTGATGGCACCAGCAGTAGTCACAGAAGCTCTAACTGTTTGAGAGGAAGTAACTTTGGGACAGACCACCACCAATACAATGACATTTCTCTTCCAAAGAAAATGCCGGCACAATTTTGATGGGTGTGATGCTCCCTCAAAATGTTCATATTCTTAGCGATGTTCTCACTGTTCCAAAAATTTTTTTATCTTTCGCAGAGAGAATAATAAAACCAATTTACTAATACGAACGAGCTCTTATCGCAACGAATGTCGCCAACACCAACGCCACCAACGTCGTATTCGCCACCCGTATTCTCTGTGCGCATTCGGAAAGAAGGAATATGCGCACTTTGACGCCGGAAGTATCCGGTAAAGTCGTATCAAAGGCAGTGATACTCAGTGAGATATCAGAGAATCGGTTCTATACGACAGACAATCAAGTACTCACACGAAACCACAATCATCACAATGACACTATCTAACGCACACGTTTACAAAAGTCTGATTGGCCGAATAGTCGTCGAAACTGCTTTGCCATTCTTGTACTTTAAAGATACCGAGGTGAAATGAGGTGAAATGCGTTAGGGATGAATTTTAGAAAATTGAAAGACCATCACGAGCATGAGAATTTCATACACACGCCTTCTCTTTCGAAAGAGAGAATAGAGGTGAATAAGAGAGAAAACTGTAGTTGGATACGGTTGGGCACCATTTACCTATCGGTTGTCGTGCAAACCATACTTAGGCGGTTAACTTTACACTTTATTTTGATAATTTATTTTTTATTATCGACAATATAAAATGAAATTTTGTTAGCAATATATTAATATTAAAAATATTCATGTTCCAACGGGAAGACTTCGATTCCCCATTTCTCGCTTTGATGCGTCTATAAATTGATATAAAATCTCAATTAAAGCTAAGAACGTACTGACAATCAAGCAAGTACATCTCGGCAACAAATAAAATTACTCTGATTTTATATAACAGAAATGTCAGTAGACATTAACTATTTATCACATCAAAATATTTGGCGATCGTTAAGTGCTTCAGAAATCCTGTCGATGATGATATCAATCCTAAATCGAATCTCACCACTTGTTGGCTATGTCTGTAACGCAATCATCAACTAAATTCACTTCACTTCACTTCTTTAAGTTTATTTATTTTCAGTTTTTTTTATAAACTTTTATAAACGTTTATAAACTCTCAAGTAACACAAAACTTCAGGGATAAAATTCATTAATGCATGGATTTCAATTTTATTTTAGAATTTATTAATGCAAGGAAGCTTACATTAAGAAACTTTTAGCCATGAGAATTAAAGAGTTTCGGGAAATAATAAATTCTGAAATTTAAATTAATTGATTTAATGAAAACAGAAAAAACAATATTCACTTGAATTCAAAAAAATGCCGTCAGAACATAATTTACATTCTCGCGATCCTAAACACTCTTCACAATCGAATCCTCTCTATTTTCAAAGAGAAACTCTACGTACATTAATTCATGTGGAACAACCTTGGAACGCGAGATATTAGTAAAATAATGAATTTGTTGAAATTCAATGGGTTTTACAATATGGTGAATTGCAAGCAGCAAGATGTCAAAGCAGAACTCAGCAAAGATCGAAACCACTTGAGAGAAACCAAATGAGATTTTGGACTGAAAAAATGGCGATAGAACTCATTGCTGACTTTATGAAAATTCGATCGATAGAGATTGTACGAGTATTGAATTGCTACCGAACAGCATCAGTAGTTTCAGTAAATATAAATGAATTGGTGCTAAAAGGAAAAACTATACTAAAACTATAAGTCAATAAAGAAGTTTGATAAAATAAATTTCAGTTCAATTTGACGTAACTTCATATCTGAGATCATCAACATGTGAATTTTTTCCGGATGATATTCAGAATGTCAGTCACCAAAAGAACATGCAGGTCGTGTACTCAAGGGCCAAGAGTTCACTTCAGCCCTCGAGACCTCGTTCATTCAGCGAAATTTTCAGAGGCTGATAAAACAGTCGTTTCTGTTGAAGAACTTGCTGTTTTATTACTTGTGCAACATTTCACATTTTGTATTGAATTCAAACAAGTCGTCTTTTTAGTTCTATCAATTGTATTGAAATATTTTTGTTCGTTACCTATTCAGAATTTCGTTCGTCTGTACGAGAAATATTTCTTTTAAATAAATATCTTAAATTTATATTGGTGTGAGTTTATTCTAATTAGAACCTCTGGAGATTTAAACTATCTAAAAATTTTGTGGTAATTAATTAATCCTATCCGGACTTAGCCATTAATAATTATTATTTGTTTTCAAACATAAAAAAGCCTCCACGGGTGGCGATAAAATTAACGCGTCAATTAATGCATATTGTTCAGAGAATAATAAAACCAGAAATAGTAAAAGATTTATATCCAAATATAGAAAACGAATTGGCATTAAAGAAAAATGCATTGAAGTATAAACTATCATTAATATCATAAACTTATGACACTTAAACCGCGCTTTGCGCAGGACTCAAAAGACTTTTGACAGCAGTATCTGACATGAACTTAGCAGCAGAAATAATTATAATAATAACCTTAAATTTAAATCCGTTTAATGGCTTACAACGGATTATTTAACAAAAATATTTTAAATCTGCCTTCGATGATTTTAATTGTGGGTTATTTCTATTTCGATTCATCTGAAAATTTTGTAAACGCTGAATATATTTTAGTATATTTTATGCATTGTCGGCTTTGGCATATGTATTTTTCGCCCCTTTCTTTGTTTGCAATTTTTATAATTATTTATTGCACATAAGCCTATTGGTTGTTAAAACAATTGTATACTACTAGTACTTACATTTGAAAAAGATTGTGGGCGTGGCGGTGGTATTTGCGCCGGTGGTCTCATGCCAGAAATTTGTGTTGGTGGTGGAGCTGGACTATAACGTGGCTGATGCATTTCTATTATGTCTCGATATTGAAGACTGATTCTAATTATATGACGAAATTATAGCTAAAAAATCGAATAAAAATTAAAATTTAATTTCGATTTTAGAACAATTTAAAAAGTGTAAAGCAAAAAACAAAATAAAATAAGGCTTATTACTTTAATAACGCTTACAACTTTCAATCTATTTATAAAAATAAATTGCTATTACAAAATTTCAGCTAATTTCCATACGCTTTATGCAATTAGGACCATAGTGATTTTTAGACGATTTAATTCTTTTAAACTACTATCAATACTACAAAATCAATTGAGTTAAGATAACTGATTAAAAAACACACGAGATCGTCACTACAATACAAACAGAACAGACTTAATAGTTAATCCTCCGGTTAATTAAATGAACTCTCTATTTTCACGTTCCTTAATCAAACTTCGCTGTTAAGAATGTGAAACATTTCTAACTGGCAATGCCAAAATTAATCTTTGAAATTTTCTTTTGTCATTCACAACCTTAGATGAGCAATGCATTATAAGTTATTGCTCTCTTTCTCTCTTTGTTTTTATTAATGTAAATATAGAGCATAAATCCAATTCGCTGTAAATGTGAGGAAAATAATGAGCTGAAGAATTATGTGAGTTGCCAATTCGATGTTTCGACGTAATAAAGAAGCATTAGATCATTTTTACAAAATGTACTTTTGGGATTTCTACGAAATTATTACGAATGTTTGGAATAAGAATGAAAATCGGTAATAAGAACAGCGAAAATCTATACTTTTTTGTCTAATTATAAATTTATTTCATATTTATTAAATCCAACAATACTCACCAAAATATTAATTCTTCCCTTCTCGCATTAATTCCCTTCTCGCAGAATCGAAATAAAATTCAGAATATGTTTGTTTTTAATAAGGCAGAACCTGACGCAATTTGTTTTTTATTTATTTTTAAATCAGTATTGATTTTAAATTTTCAATTATTATAATTTTCTTTAACAAACGCGCCCGAAAAACTGTAGGCGTTTTTGTTTCGCGGAAATCCAATATTTGAAATATGTTTGCAAATTGAACTTTCCACAGATTTTCTCGACTTTAACAAGTAGGTCAAAAAATTGCACTCATCTCTCAACGAAGGCACCAGAACGATCAGTCTAATAAAACACACTTATTTGCATTTCATTTGAATCTTTTAAGACATATATTTAAATATATAAAATGTCGTTTCCCTACGATTTTACTATAATTTACATATTTATTTTCATAGACATATGTTTGTAGTATAGTTCGTTTTTATATTAATTATTGCTTTTTCATATTAATCTCAAATTATCATTGATAAAACCTATTCCAACCGTTTGAAATATATCCCATAAATATAATTTTTTGTGGAACTAAAATAACTCGAAACTCAATTCGTGATTCAATTTCTTTAAAAAAAACAATTCAAATTGAAAATGAAAGTGCAATTTTTTTTATTACCTAAATATGAAACGTTTGGAAATATTTCAAATTGAATGGTAACCTAGTTCAATTAACTTTAGGATTATTTTTTAATTCTTGTCTTTTTTAGTGAGATATAGGTGGCACCCTTAGCTCAGCTTTCATTTTATTTTTGTGATAACCAGGGACAGCTGATTATGCTCCTGCTTCTCTTCATTAAAAATGGCCGGTATCAGAGAGTAATCAGATTGCTGGGGAATGACTTTAGCAAATTTATCGGGCCAAATGAAATGCTACATCTGGATAATTCCAATAAGCATTTTGCTAATAATTCTAAGCATTAGGGTTTGTCTGAAAGGCTTGGGTTAATAAATTACTAGTGAAATCGCATGAAAGAAAACCCCAAATAGTGGCCTGTTTTCGTCCACAAACACGACACAAAGGATGACTAACCACCAAAAAAATTGCCAAAAACAAACAAGAAATTATTAAATGGCTAGAAGGAAATGCCCACTACGGCTTTTTCTAATTGGATGGATCGGATCACTCATGGTTTTAACAAATGCCGGTGAAAACTGAGGCTTGGATCTTTCCAAATTTCTCTCTCGACCGCAAGTCAACAGACTCAACTTATTACAGATTTCAAGATAATAAAAACGATTAAAGAAAATTTAATGTAAAATATTTTGTGTATGTCCCGGATGGTTACTTTAAATGTAATTGTTCAGAATTCTATTTCTGGCAAGAAACACAAGAAACAGCAGTAGATTTACGAGGGCGTTCTCGGTTAATTTTTCACTTTACAAGTCATTGCCACAAACGGAAAAAGGTTTTTATAGTCCCAAATTTCCTTCTTTTTTGTTTGTTCTTTCGTTTGCATCAATTTTCATTAATTTCTTGACAATTTAGCAAATCAATTACTGCGAGATACCTGAGAATTATTTGCAGTTTCGTTATACAATACTGTCGTCGCTTCCAAACAATTCATTTATGCACTGCATATACACTGTCAGATTATTATTGAAATATATACACATAAAACTCTCTTGTTTGTTAAATCACAAATTCACATATTACCGATAAGCTTAGTTTAATACACTTCTATAATTAATTAATTAATCAGGTGCAAAAACTAGACGGCTTCAACATGAAGGAATTGCACACAAAAACGAACAGTAAAAAAATATAAGCGAATCTGTCTGAAAGAATATTAACGTGAGTAAGAGGAAAAGAGTAAAAACAACGAGTTAGGAACAAATAGGGCGAATTCACTAATCAAAAAGTGCAAGAATATTTGACATTCTTCACCGAAATGATAGAGTTGTTGAAATAAATTTATTACATGGTTTAATGCTAGGATTAATTAAAAGCGCTTTTATTCATAATTAATAATGGACAATATTTTTTGGTGGAGAATCGAATAAAAAAACAAAATTTAAAACAACAACAAAAACAAAAATTTTGAACAAACAAAACAAAATTTTGAACTAACCATTTTTATCAAGGGTCTATTCGTTCACCCATATATGAACTCAAATGGAGCTCAGAAAGTTTTCCAAAACAGCTTAATTCTACTTCAACATTTTAATAAAAATAGGAAAACCATATTCTACCGACGTTCAAAATACGCTTTTGCACTCTACACCCGAAAGGTTTGGGGTATATTAAGTTTGTTCGTCCATTTGTAACGCATGAAAGGGGCTGCGGCAGGTATGGAGAGTATATATTTTCTGGCTCAGAACAATCTCCTCAGTCGATTTAGACCTAACCGTCCGTACATCTGTCTGTCTGTTGAAATCACGATTACGAGGAAACGAAAGGAATATGGTCATGAAATTTGGCACAAATATTCTCTGTTATTGTAAGCAGACTGGTACGGTAAAATAGGTTAAAACAGATGATAATCACGCCTATTTTTATAGCTTATATGAATGTATGCACATACGAAATTCACTTTCTACGTTGGAGAGCTAATTTTAAGACAAATTTTATCCTGGAACAGAACCACAAATGCTATTTAATTTTGCAAATAGTGGGCATGGTCCGCCTACCAGAACCACAGTTACAAAAAAGGCGTCATTGCAGTTGAACAAGTAGAGGCGTTGTAATAAAATTTGGCACGAATTTTCTATATTATAATAAATTAATTATGAAAATAATGAAAATTAGCGAAATCGGATGAAAACCACTCCTACTTCTGATAGCTAATATAAATATATGCACATATGCTCAGGGCCAACGTTTATAGATCGTATTTGAAGACTAAATTTTATTCTGGAACTGAACCACGAATACTAAATTATTTTGCAGGAAGAGGACGTAACCCGCGTCTCTACCACGTAGGATATTGATATATCCTGTGGGTGTAGGGTATTCAAACTACGGCCAGACCGATGATAGCACACTTACTTATTTTTTCCTCCCGTGTACCCAAACCTCTATAAGCTAAACTATTTTTACAAAGAAAAT
The DNA here is from genome assembly GCA_963966595.1 of Physocephala rufipes. Taxonomy (NCBI): domain Eukaryota; kingdom Metazoa; phylum Arthropoda; class Insecta; order Diptera; family Conopidae; genus Physocephala; species Physocephala rufipes. The sequence continues at coordinate 24,414,777 of OZ016503.1, forward strand.
TAAGTACAATTGTCTATTTTTCGTTATAATTCTCCAACTTTATTATCGTTGGAAAATTATATATCCTTGTGTGCCTTAAGCACAAAAACATTGATAATGAAATTGCAACGTTTTTAGTAAATATAAAAAACATACAACAAATTGTGTTAACGTCATATCAAAAGCTCAATGAGTTGTAGGCACGAAGTGGACCATGGTGAGAACGTGCGGTGCACGCGCCAGCAACAGTGACTAATCCTGAGCAAATGGCTTAATAAAAATAAGTGTGCATTAAAAGAAAGAAATTTAATTGGAATTCAAATTGAATAACGTACGATCCTCTAACTTTTATTTATACTTAATGGTTTAATAAAACGTACTTATTTTTATGATGGCGTACTTAAAGGGAAAGTATTTTATTACACCCGGGGATATTTTGCAATAAAACACAATTATGCAAAAGAGAATATTTACGCGACTTTTATTAAAACATTAAAATTAAACTAGCAATAATTACAAACCTCAAAGTTACAAATATTATTAAGATATTCTAATATTACAAATATCAAACAATAAAGACAAATAGAAATTACGTATATAAATTAATTTCCGTAAACAAATCGAATAATGAATTTATTACAAAATTATTCCATTTAAGCTAATTAACAATTAACAACATAATTAATTGAAGTCACTGCATGGAATATGAAAATTCAATATAACAATAATATTTTAAAATTAAGGAATATTCATTACCTTTAATACACCATCTGGGTCTATATCTCGTATTTTCTATTCAAACATGCGTCGTATACTATTGTAATTTTGTTAATCCGCCTCCACTCTAAGCGTATCTTGAATAAAATGTTTGTAACTTTGCAGTAAACAGGGATTTGAGGGCATTCCATTTCTGTCCAGAGTGTGGGTACCATGGGCACATTATTTGGTGCACGTGGGTATAACGCTATAATAAATTGAGAGTATGACCAAAGAATATAGAGTAGACTCTAGAATATAGAGTCTACTCTATATTCTTTGGAATGACGGTTTTATGAGCTGACAGATTTGCACGGAGAAAACAATACTGGCTATACAAAACAATAATGGGCATTCAAATGATTGCAATATAATAGTGGCCGATCTCAACTACTCATGGGGATTCTAGTTCCCCACAGGGAGCGCTCTTTGAGGTCATTTCCTCCTTATGAACTAGTTCGTTCTTATAGTTATTTTAATTCATTCCCTTAGTTCATCATATAATATACATCTAATTCGTTTTCTTCACTAACGAGTGTGGTTCTATGCTGTCTCTGGTAGTGCTTACTCGCTCTTGTTGTTCCCTACATAGTCTGCTCAGTTCATTACATAGTTCGTTTAGTTCAATATACAGTTCATTAGTTCCTTTAATTCACAGCAAAGTGTGTGTTTCGTTACTATTTTTATGAACGAGTTAAGTCCTATGGTGACGTTCGACTCATCCTTCCTCTTTCTTTTTATTCGATAGTTTTTAGTTGTTATTCAAGAGTTCTTTTATTTCAAAATATAGTTATGTTCTAAATAGTCATTTAGATCGTTCAGCGTATACCTCGGGAATATGTATTCCATTGTGCCCGTTTGAGAGTTCGAGTAAGAGAATAGTGCTTTACTGAATTACTATATTAACGATGAATGTATAAGACATAAATGTAATTACATAAATGTAATTAAATTAAAACATCAAATTTTCTTTTAACCCTTTATTATATAGTATTTTCAATTATAATAGTATTAAACAGCAGTTTTAAAATAATTATATACACCAATATAAAATGTAGGCACAGTTATCACTAACCTGACTACTAACTGACTACATGTTGAAATAAAAGCTTAAAATTAAAATTTAAATACTAATACTAAAAATTATAATATAAATAAATTTAAATATATAACAATAAGTAACTATAGAAGTAAAGGGTAGACTGGTGTCTACCAAAAATATTGTTTCCATAATTCGATTTTAATTTTAGAAAGCTTCAAACATATTTCAGAAATAATCAAATGCTGCTTTAAATTAATGTGACCATTTCTGAAATCAAAATAATTATTTTGTAGTAAACAATACAATAAACAATACATAGTTCCGAAAGTCAATTTTATTTCAGAAATGGTCGCTAATTTCATAAATCGTCACTTAAATTTCAGAAAGCATCAAACATATTTCGTAAACTCTCAAATGCGGTTTTGAAATTCATATAATGATTTTGGAACGTATAATGAATATTATATAGGTCAGAAAGTATCAATTTTAGTTCGGAAATGGACACTAATTTCAGAAATCCTCACCTCAAAACTCGCAGAGCGGCTGCTAGAGCCACATCGTGCTCAAGCGTTTGACATGGACGTGCCCCTGGCAGCAATGATGCAGCAGTCATCAGAAAACCAACGGCAATTAAAGAATAACACATCTCAATTGCAGCAGCAATCATTCCTACGCACGTAGGAGCAATTGAAAAATAACACCTCACAACTGCAACAGTAACTATCACAGACTGAAGGGAACTCTACCAATCTGCAGGCGGTACAGCATAAAATGGAAGACCAGCTACAGCAACTAGAATCAAAAGTTTTTAATCTTGACAGAGAAATTGGGTCAGTCTGGGTCAGTCGCAACCGTCAGGTCAACAAAATTGAAGGCTCCAATGTTTGACGGAACAATACCATTTAAAAATTTCATGATCCAATTTGAAACCATAGCACAGGCCAATCACTGGAGCACGGCAGATAAAGTAGCAGCTTTAGCGATCCCTATTAAAGGATCTGCGACAGAGGTTCTGCAGACGAAAATGTTTCTGGGGATGAAAAGTAACCTATGGCAGTTCTCGAAAGTCGGTATAGCAGACCACAAAAATGAGTTTCCCGGATGAAATTGTTGAATCGGTGTCAAAAATTTAACGAAACGTTGCAGGAATATCCAGCAGACATATAGCGGCTCGATCATTTGGCTTATACGGAACCACCAGCTGAAATCATTAAAGCGTTCAAGGTCGAGGCATTTGTGCGTAGCAAACAACGAGGCGAAGAAAAGTGCCGAAACAGTCATATGCCTCGACACAAGAAGCAAAAAGTCTCCTAAGCAAACCAGCATTTAACATTCACTGACCGGAGCTCGAGCATAGCCAATACAAGGAAAAGTTCATGCGAGACATTCAGAAGATGAGCACAGATTAACACAGGATTTCTAAAGGCCGATAAACAACCGATATTGGGCTGGGAAGAATTTCCACCAGTGTATAACCGGCTATTAGTGACGCAAAATGAAAACATAGTACTACTGCCAAGAAGGGGAAAGGCGAAACCGACAGAAGAAAGCAAATAATGTCGTAACAATCAAGGACATCTGCGAAAGAGTGAGCGGCACGGAGAATATGACTAATATGAGGGTATGGTGACAGTGAGGCGAACAGGTCTGCAAATTGATGAATAATGGAAATATATCGCCATAGGAAATTGCTACGTAAAAGACCAAGATTTGGCTAAGGCTATGAAATGTGTAGTAACGAAAATAAAAGACCTCCCAAACAAAAAAAAAGCACCAGGAAGTGTATTGGAAAAGGCATACTGGATACTGGAAAGGGATAGCTTAAAGCTAATAAAGGAGTTCTGTATCGCACGTGGGTAAGCAAGGATGGTAAACATACACGCTATTTGATTGTCATGCTGAAATCCAGAATAGCAGACCTATTGAACTACAGACGCAAAATTGTACCCAATATATGAAAGCTATAGGTCTGAAAGGTAGAAGTAAAAGCAAATTGCAATGGATGTAGCAAGGCCATATCCGTATAGACTCTGGGAATATGTTGGTGATAATGGATTACTTCAGTAGGTGGCCTGAAGTGTACTTCCTTACCAAACTATGAGGCAAAAATTGTGGCGAGAGCCTGTGTCAAGAATTGGGTTACAAGCTTCGGTGAACCAATTGAGTTGCACTCCGATCAGGGAAGAAACCTTGTGTCTGTCATACTTCAGGAAATGCGCTCATTGTTCTGAATTAAGAAAATTCGAACGAGTGCCACACATCCACGATCAGACGGAACTGTAGAAAGATCCAATTTTATCCCAAAGGACCACTTACGCAAGGTAGTGTACAAATGTCAACGTAATTGGGATAAACACATTTAAATGTTTTTAATGGCTAATCGAGGTGGTAGTCCACGAAAATACAGCAGAAATTCCCGCGAGGGTTATTCTCGGAACAGACTTGAGATTACCGTCTGAAGACAACCTTAGCATATGCATTAAACATACTGATAGAGGATGCTATTGGCGAATAACGCTTTTAATAACAGTCAGTTATGGACGAAATACATCAAAAGACAGCTTATGCGAGCCATGAACTCAGAAGCATTCCAAGCGACTTCGGCGTCTATCTCACACCTATGCATTATAACTATGTCACTACGCTAGATATCATAACGAATATGGTAGGAACTTGCGCAGTCTGTATGTTAGGAACTTGCGTAGGTGTATAAATACTGCGCAGTCTACGTCAGCTATCAATTCGAATCTGGTTATTGAAGCGAACACATCGGGCAATTATAAGGTGACCTGCTGAAATATTTCCTTAATCGATACTCTTGGGCACTTATGATAGTGGACGTACAATCACACTCGTTGGCGTTGGTGCATACGCCAGTCAGAGCGATAGCACTGTAGTTCCCAAGAACTATTCATTCGGTAAAAAAATCCTTAACGATCAGATAAATGTATCCAGCAGGGCACGACAGAATATGTTCCATATTATTTGTTTGCCGTCGCGAAAATTAAGTTAAAGTTGAAGAACAAAATATATAAATATACTTTCAGATCTTTTTGCTTTCAGATTCTCCAAGATCATAAAAACGCTTCCGCTGTTTTTAATCATAGATTTATTAAACCTTTATTAATATTTTGTTGTTATATAAACAATTTTATTGTGTTATATGTAATAAATCAAAATTCAATTAATTATAAAAACAAAATTCTTTGACCAAAATATAAGTGACACCTCATAAAATGTAACTCATTAATATATAAATTGCTTTGCTACAAGATCGTTAATACTTATTTGCGAATCTTTCGATTAAGCTAGTTGCTCATCGTCTATTACCATGTACATTGTCGGTACCATTGAAAAAGATCGCTGTATTGATCATCTTGATCTTTAGGATATTTAGCCTTTATTGGCCTTCAACTGTCCAATTTCTTGTCGAAGAGGCACGGATGGTCCAGGATGCACTCAGTCAGTACCTTACCGTTGATCTGAAAATATACTATTAATTTTTACAATTTCAAAGAATTAAGAAATAGAACGAATGTATAAAAACATGCTTTACCTCATGAAGTTGCCATATCGCACCAACTTCACTTTTCAGCATATGTTTCGAACCAACCTTCATTCATTAGAGTGCTTCAAAATTGAAAAACCGAATAGCGATGTGCCATCAAGTCGTGTATTATGGTCACACTTATAAGAATGCGTGTTCCAATTCCATTTTGAAAGAATCGCGACACCATTTGCTCTTATTTAGGTTACCCAATTGAGGCCTTAAGAAGAAAGAAAAGAAAAGGAAGAAAGAAAATAATTACTTATCTGGAGCTAAAATTACTAGAGACGATTATATATAATTCGCATATTAAACTTGTATATATGTTTGTGCGTATGTATGGTATACTAGAAGAGAGAAGCGAAAGATTTCTCCATTCTATAAGAATGTATTTTATAGTTCAGATAATTAGGAAAATATATCTAGACTCCAATGGATTGGATTGATTATGACTCATTTGGATGGAGAAGCATAAATTTGGAATGAAATTTATAGAAGGATATGATATTAAATTTTGGAGAAGAACGATGTAATAAAAACAAAAAATATAAGAAAATTAATATATAAGAAAATAAAGATATAAGAAAATCAAAAGAGTGAAAATCAAAATCAAATAAATTCTTCAACATTTCACGACTTGGGAAAAGATGATTTTAGTTTCATAAAATTATGAAAAACTGTGGAAACGCAAAATAACAAAATCTAAAGCAAAGGCACAACTAATGAATAATAAAATTATGTCCAAGATATGAAAATCGTAATTGACTTTTTTTCTGACCATTAGTTTGAAGAAAATGCGGAGATCATTAAAACATTTGCGAAAAAACTCCCATCAATTCCATAATGATTATACTGATCGAGAGAACTATTGTAGCCTCGCGATATTTTCAAAACAGTTGTTACTACAACAACAACAGTGAGACTTTTTAAAATTGATTGCTAAGTGCTATCATTAAGTGTACCCTACATCTTCAGCAATCCCAACAAAGGCATCCCAAAAAATATCTTCAGCAACACGAACAGAAATCATGCTCATGTTGCTCAAAACATGCTTATATTACAAATATAAATCAAATCATGGTCATTACTTGCTGGCAAATGTTCAAACGAACGGTGAGTTGTAAGTGCGTTGGCTAACATCGTATATATTTATACATATATAATACAAATTATTTGGGAGTGTTGGTGAAGAAATTGATTTACAGCAGTAAAGGCAGAACGAGGTACGAATACCAGTGGCAGTGGCAATGGCATTTAGGCGGTTGCATAGCGGAGTGAGACAACATCTTGAGCAAACGTTCTCTTAATGAAAATCGCCTTTGTCGATTGCAGGGGTTTCTCGAGGCGATGGCAAAGAATAATTATTGATTTTCTTATCGTGCTTCCTACACCAGTCCTTAAGTTTACTACCACCTGTAATCCTCACTACTAAAAGTTTCACCAAATTTACACTGAAAAAGTTCTATGTGTAAAATTTATAAATGTGTAAAGAAACAACGAAATTAGAAAAAAAATTTAACGAGAAATTAGAAAAGAAAAATTTTTTTACATAAAATAATTTTCGGACCAAAAACATTTGGCCACGTAAATGATATTAAACTTCCACCGTCAATATAATTCTCCATCAGGATTCAAATAATATAAACATCACCATTGTGGACGTCATTTCATAACGGAAAAGTAAAACACCGTATCGCAAATTAAATAAAGTCGATATTTGGTGAGACAACAGATTTCACAATACGGACTTTTATCTCATGTGGGCGTTGCTTCACGGTGCTCTTGATTTATAATAAATTTCAATTCGAAATTTTTGTATAACATTATTTCATAAAATAATTTCCTATAAGAAGGTCATTTTTCAAATCGGTGATAGTGCAGCTTAACACCATTAACTTTAATAAGTGACATACCGTTAGCGATCTTTGGTGTATTGACAAACAAGAAACTAGAAACATTTAAGCACAATAAGTCAAACCATTAAACAATTACAACGTTTAATTGAAAATAAGAGACTGCACAGTGGTCTGTGTATCCAACCACTACACATACACTCAATACTCTATACTTGTACTCAAATGACTACGAGTACAAGTTATTGTGCTACTACACCCTACAAGTTATATAATGTTTGATCCTCCGTCTGTAGTTCATCAAAGGAGGAGTGGCACGTTTGGAAAAGTGTATATATTCTGGCTCCAAAACATCTTATGAGTCAATTTAGTCCTGTCCGTCTGTGTGTCTTTCCATGTGTCCGGAAAGCTCAAGTTTACGGATGACAGGAATTTCGGGATAGAAGCTCCTTTTTGGGTACGGACCACTCCCATCTCTCAAATTTTACGTACATTTATCCACGTATGTAGTTCACTTCCAACATTTATAGACGTTGGATAACTAAATTTTATCCTCGAACTCACCCACGAATATGAAATAATTCTGCAAAAAATGGATTCGCCTTACCAGGACTATAATTGCAAAAAAGACCGCATTAGGAAAAAATGATGGAGATATTGTCAAGAAATGTACCACGAATGTTATCCATTATTATACATTCTTTGGTGTGCTGAAATCGTATAGTCGAGGTTTCAGCATAAAGCACTGTCATTACCGTGGTGGAGATTGTTAATCCACCAAAAAATGGTACGACTTTATAATAGTGGTCGCACATCGTGTGTGGATGATCTTGAGAAGTGCTTTGAAGATTATCTGGTCTGTTCTAGTCTATCTAAATTACCCAAGTAAAAGGAAATGTAATAATAAAAGAGCCAGGCACCGGCCATTGATTATTATGATCAAACTATAAAATCATATCTCGAGTGTATGCTATACAAGCTTCGGCCAGCCCAATTTTTTCTGTCAGTATTACTGTTGTATTGTCATATTTCATAGTGTTTGTTGTTGTTAACGTTATTGTTTTCAGTCTCTAGTATTTATAGCATTTCCCCCGATATTTGGCATTAAAGAATCCGTAGATAAAAGGCGATACGAGTAATATTTCAATGCGTCTTTGACGGATGTGACGATGGGTATGATGTACCAGAATGAAGAGAAATTCTTTTGTCCATTGCCTTGTAAAGAAATATTTAGGAATTGGTTGGTTCACTCATTTGCTCGTTCTTTCATTTATTTTTAATTTTGAGAAATTTTCTAATCCAAAAGGATGTGTACGAGGTCACGCAATTTAGAGAATGAGGAAATGTATAACCAAGGAATAATCGCCAAATATTCATGGGAGTCAAATTTATCGTTTAGAGATCATTTGGCAATATAAGAAAATATTTAAATAAAATTATGTTGAGAAATTCTGAAAGGGAAATAAGAAATAGGTGACAAATATTCAGGATAATTTAATCGATTTAATGATTCTAGAGACATTAAAGCTATTATCGATAATTATAAAAAGATATTTTAGTTCAATTTTTTTAATTTTGTTTTATGATAATTCGATTTTTCGTCACAATTTCGTTTTAAGATAATTTATTGACCCGTAGCCTCCATAAAAGACTTTTATATATTAGAGTAAAAGAAGCTATGATGCAAAAATGAAGAAAGAACACTTTCCTTTACTCCTTATGAAGTTTAGTAAAACTTGTTTATAAAATCATGTTGGGGGAGGGGGAAAGTGTGGATTGCGAACTCGAAATAGTTTATTGCCCTCGGTACGCTGCCGGAAAAGTTCAAAAACGTTACGCATAAAACTTTAACTCAATAAAGAGAACAAGAGCTGTTTTCTCGCTATTATTGCTTTTGTTGCGGATCCTGCTCTTGAGACTATTTGGACCACTTGCAGTTCATTCTTAAGTAATAAGCACGTCGTTGCGAACAAAACTTTAGTTTAACACGCACACATACACGCACAGAGAGAGGAACATAAAGATAGACATCTATACACACGTACACACGCTTACATCTAATTCACAAATCCGAGATGCATTTAAAAGCTTGTAAAAATATTTAGATCTCGTGTTCAGCATGTTTATCGTACGCGGGCAAGAACAGAAAACTGACGACGTTTTACTCTCAAGGCACACAATGCCCTCGGCACACCCAACAGAAAGGAATCCAAGAAAACGCGTCTGCTTGTTTATTTTAATTTGTATTGTCAGAATACAAATTAATGTCTGTGGAAATCACGAATGCGTGTTTCATCTTTTTATTTTATTAATTATCACACATCCAAGCTCATTACGTTGATTTTTATTAACTGGAAACCTTTAATAATTTGGGATGACACCGCGCAAGACTTAATTGAAGGAATTTGTGGATTTAATAAACCAGTTCACTGACAGTCGTCTGCATTACTTCTGCAACTTCAAAGATGTTCCCAAGAGTTTCCTTCAAATTCTTAGTTATGAGTTATGAGTATTATGAGTTTGTTAAGGGCGTTTTCGCTTCAGGATATCATGAAATAAAACTGCATGGAAGTAAAACTTATTTTTTACTCTGTATGACTTCTAGTTCACGCACGCCAGTTAATTTCGTAATGTCCTTAAAATATTGTAGTCTCGAGAATATCTTAAAAACAATTTAATTGAGCACGCAAAACGTTTGTGGAAGGGTGTAAAGGAGAATAAAGTAAGAAAGTAAAGTAATAAAGTAAAAAAATTAAAACATCAAATTAATTAAACATCAAATTCTCAATTAATTATCTAGTTTTATAACATTAATAATATTTTCACATGACATTATCGCAATCTATTAAACGTATTACTGACAAAATCCAAAAGAATGATAATTTCGTAACTTTCTTTTAATTATGAAATAAAAATTCAAACCTCGGAAAACTTTGACAGCGTTTTAGAGTCACGAATTAAAAGATGAAAATAATTGTCCATTATTATTAATAATTGTCCGATTCCTCCGGCGGACGAATGGTTTCGCATTGGCGTGAGAATTTCATTGGCTGAGAATTTTAATAATTCAGCGGCGAATAACCTTCAATTTTACAGGACTATACTCTCACTTCGCTAGGACTGTAATATAGAAAAATACTAGATTCATAATCAGTATTATGTAGCGTCATGATTCGTTGTCTCGAGATATTGCCAGATGAAATTTTATCGCTTCAGCAATATGTCGTTTGGAATCTTGTTGTTCATCATTTCGTATTTCGAGATATTTAGTATTAACCTACATCTAATTATAATTAAAAATGCATAAAAAACTAAGCCCTGGATCACACCTTCGAGGACCATCGAGGACACATTCTCGAATTATTTGGGCTACATTGGCCAAATTTTATATTTGAAGACTCGTAATACTTTCAAGTAGTTTCTTGTCTCTATGGAGTTCTTTGCGTAGAAAATTAATAATCTGTATGAGTGTAGGCGTGCACACTTGCACAATCGCTCTAGTAATCAATCACGGATTAGTGGCATTACTGAATTTAATTTATACATTTTTCCCACATCAGTCTCCTTCCCTCTTAATGAATATTTTAAGCAAATTGCCAGTTCCATCTTGGTATTCATCATTTCGTCTTACCTCATTCCCGATCTCATTCTACCACTTGAAAATCCATTCATAATTCATTCATTTTCACTCGAATTTCATCGTTCATACAAATTGTGATAATTATTCAAAACCGCTAAAGTTGAGAAAGTAATTCTTCTAATTCCATCAAAAGCGCCCAAACCAGCCACCACCTACGTCGCCACCACTTCACTAATGATGTCGGTGCTTCAATTATGATGACGTCAGTCAGTTAGCGACAAGTATATTTCGTTGATTTTCGTAATAATCATGCGATGAACTAATGCGTCACAGTTAGTTTATCTGCATGATTTATTTTCTTTACCGACGCAGAATCAAACTGTGTCACTTCCACCCGCCTTCGTTAAAAGTTCTTCTGCTTCATTTAATGCTTAATTAAAGCAAGTATCATTCGTACCCAACCACACTGAAGTATCATAAAGCATACACTTATCTAAAGACCACTATGTGGGACGTATATATAGAAATTGTATTGGGAATACACTTTGGCTGTCATCGAATTCATCGTCAACGTTCTATAAGTAAAAATCTTAAGTGCGTTCATAGTCTGATCCTAATGTAATGAAACGGAGTTGAGGAATCGAAGGAGCTGGAATTTGTGGTAGAACTGCAACACATCTTCTTTCTCTCACATTTCTTTATCTGTTAAATTTCCTGTATTTTGCAAATAATTGTTGGCTGGTGGTTGTTTCTAAGTCGCGATAAAAATGTGAAATTATATGAAACTTTTTTTCAAGCCGCAGCCACCAGCGCTTGTAACTGAATTCAATTTTAAGGTTCAGTCGTTCAAAATATTTCTTATTAAAACTCATTCATTCATTCGCCCATTCCTCCAAAAAACTCTCCAAAAGTTCCAAGAGTTTTCCGTTGTTTCAGAACGTGACATGACGACGACGCACTCGAGAAAGGTGAGTGTCTCTTAATCTACAGTTTAATTCACTTAAGTTTATAATTATTAAATTTATTATTTTCCAGAACTTACACCCCTTTTCGTTCTCTACGGGCTACTCAAAATTTTTAACTCTTTCCTTCTTCAGCAGAAGTCGCTTGTGAGATCTGTTGCTTCTGACTCGTTGCCATCTTACTCGCATTTAATTATATAATTAAACAGACTTAATTTCAAAGGAAGTTCTCCTTCTCGATCTTTTTTACTCTCTCCCTTCTGCCTAGAGGAAAATGTCAGCTTCGAAGAAATTGTAGAGAAATGCAAAAGTTTTGACTAAGGAAAATTGTTCATTTTAAATTTTATTTAGCTTTTTGAAAACATTTCGCATTCAATACGTCTTAGCGTTCATTCATCAACAAGTCGAAAACCTAAAGTGTATTTTAAGTGGTAGTGAACAAAAACAACAATCACAAGTGATTTGGTTGAAAGTAAGGAGAGAAGAAAGTGCGACTAACTGATGCTGAATAGAAGCAAGAAGGAGAAAAAAGGAAAGAGAAACGAGAAAATTATTTACAAAAGTAAGATTTGCAATTGCAAAAGTTACAAATAAGTGGCGAAGAATGGTATAATTACGATAATACAACGTAGCAGCCTCGCGTCATTTTATCCTTCTCTTTCTCTCGCTTAGTCTCCGTCTTAAACAAGCTTCTTCGTAAGAATTTTCAAGAAGTTCCACTAAACGAACGGCAACATTTTCACTGCTTTGTTGAAATAATTCAACAATTTTTGAGAGCGTTTCAAGAACTAATACCCAGACTTCTTCTCCCCAAAACTCCCCTCTCTTTCCAGTCAGCTCAATAGTGACTCGTAATAGTGACGGTAATCAATCTATTTTCAGTTCTAATTTATTCTAACTTCAAGTTAAAAATTTTATATATTTTAAAATTTCGTTACGTTGTCTTCAGGGATCGTCACTGATAAATTGAATACAAAATAATGAAAACTAATTCAATTTGATGACGCTTCGAAACTCATTGACAAATGTGATCGCGAAGAAAGTCTAACAACACTTAGAATCAAATGGTATCAACGTAGATGTGCTCAACGAATGTCGGTGCGACTTAATTGCACACCTCCTTGACGTTACTTAAGTGATCCTAATGAACCAATAGTGCGCATTATCTCAAAAGTATCAGTTTCTTGCGGCTACTTGATGAATTTGACCTGACCCTCTTTGGAGCCTCCTAGTTAGATGGACGCGGTTAGATGGACATAAAACTCACTAGGATTAAAAAGCTATCTGAATACTTATAAGAACTGTCTAATTTTCCCTCCACTCGTCAATCTTTTTAAATTCGTGTCCGTAAGTTCTAAAGAATTTTTAGAATTGTTAGAAAACGAAAAGAAATCGAAAATTCTGGACACGGATTCATTTTAAAATGCAATCTATTGGTGTAATTTATATGACTATTGTACTTAAACAGTTTGTTTAAAAAACTATGTGACCCATAGTTTCGACTCTGGCATCTACATCTAGGACTGAGTTCATTCACAAGAGAATTTTGATACTTATTTGTCAATTGGAGAAATGCGTCCCTGCAATACATTATGAATGTCTTCACCGTCGTCCATCAGACGTCGCGACGTCTGTTACTTTAATTCTGTTACTTTAATTTATAATATCAAAAATCTGTGCATGCGCTTCTCTTTCCATCACTAAACGACCTCCCTTCATTCCCAAATCTCCGGCGTTTCATACGAATTATAAAAAGAAAGAAAGAAATTTCTTCGACCAATTGGTTGCTTTGTTTTTCCGCTGTATTCCGCCCCTTCTTTTCTCAAACTGATTACCACCGTCGTTACCACTCTTTAAGCATGGAAGCAATGTATTCGATTAATGTATTCGTATTTAAGCAATGTATTCGAAACTTAATGTTTAATAGAGTTAAATACCTTTAGCCAGTTAGTGTTTAATCCCTACATTTATTCTCTCAGTTTTGGAAAAATTATCACGAAATTAAAATTTATTGATTATTTTTAACACAAGAACAATAACGAAAAGCAAAAACACATGGGACGTCTTGTTGTGCCAAGGAAGAGCGCTAAGGATAACTGAAGGAAAATAAAGATAAGCAACAAGGAACGAATAGCAAGCGCACAACTAACGAATGTTCTTCGTATTTTTCGTATGAACCTAATGTTGAAACGAAATTACGAGTCCAACGAACAGGATGCGGGGGAGGAGAATGATTTAGGATGTACAGGTGGGTGGTATGGTACACCCCAAAATCCCAATCCACCACATGCGGGGGCCAACAATGACCGCTGGAAATTTCAAACTTTTCCTCAGCCGCAGCAAACAGTAATGCAATGATATCAGAAACTGCAACTACAATTGCAAAAATGTCGTCTCCTACGAGCGGCGTTGGGGAAATTCTTAAGGATGCTGCGTTTTACTTTTGTTGAGAAACTAAATTTTGCCTCAGGACCTCCCTCCCTAACCCCTCACCAGAACACACACATACTTTGAATAGTTTCTTACTGAGTCTAAGTATTCGTTATTTTTTTTTGTTGGTTATTTCGAAAGTGATGTGACTGTAGTGAACCAGGATAGGAGGAAGAAGAGGAATAGAATGAATGAGGGAAAGTGTGTGAGAGACAGACAGAGCTAATGTGTATGTGTGCCTGTGTATGTGCTTAGAGGAGGCGGATAATCATAAGTATTCTTAACCGAATAATATGAACGAAATTTAATATCACTATAAGTGAGTGTTAAAAGGCTAACACGTCAATTCGCCTAAGTTTATTGAATTCAATTAAATTACAAACTCGCTCAGTCGGTCTTTCTCTTTCGAACTATTGTAATTCATTTGTGAGTTCATTCCCTTCAACGAATGAGCGACGAAACGACTATTTTAAGCATATCTTGTTTCGTTTCATTAAATTAAAATTATATTCAATCAAATTGTTTGTAGCGAAATGGACATTACGGGTTAATAAAAGCGCAGCATAAGAATACTAAAAAGCCACCAATAAATTGTTAATTAAGTATACCGTAATTAAGTTAAGGCTAAGTCTTGAAGACCAAATTTCGATAAAAATAAAAGAATCTTTATATTTTCTGCTAAAATACTTTTATATGTATTTTCTATGACGGCGCAATTGATCGACCGATGGATTGATTATTTCTTGTATAAAATGGTATTCCAACATCGTTAGACCTTTCTCAATGAGGCGCCGAGAAAAATCGGCCGACAATACAGAAACAATCGAATCCTAATATATTTTAGGCTAAAATTAATCGTAAGGAAGGTACGTCCGAAAATGTTTATTAAAAATGTTTAGAATAATTAACCGCTAGTAAACCAAAATCAAAATTTGAGATAGAGTCAGGACACTCGCACTATTAAATGCGCATATTTGACACACGTCATAACCCTAACACACTCAAGAAAGTTGCCTCCGACATCTCATAAGTTTTTACCTTAAACTCATAATATATATTTAGGGTTTAGCGATATAGTAGGCGATGTAAGCCCTTTTTTTATTAAAAATACTTTTTTATTAAAAATACCAATTTTACGAGCATATATCTTTTCCTGCATATATCTTTTTGTAATCGTAACTTTTCTAGACAGACGGATGGGCAGAGAGTCTGACAGACATACGGAGGGATGAACGGATAGAGCTAAATCGACTCGAGAGAAGATGATTGAAGTAACATTTTTCAACTTTCGAATATTTTTCATAAAATCTTTTCTGCACACTTTTTCTTATGAGGATATTGCTCATAACATCCTGAATACTAAGTTACAAAAGCAACCTAATCGAAAAAGGAATCTCAGCAGTAACCGATAACAAATGCCACAAAATGGAACGTAAGGGAATAGATGGGTGTGATGCCGCCCTAGAAAGGTCCAAGGAGAACTTCTTTAACACAAGAAAAAATATTGCACTATTTCATAGGAAATGTGCTGTGGCGAATTGCAGACGCAGTTGAAGGTGCATATAAAACCCCAAAGCAATCAGGGGAAAGAAAAGGAAACTAAATTCGATTCGACCTTTTTGGAATATTCTAAAAAGGTTCGGTAGTATTTATGGACGAATTAAATGAGTGAATGAATGATCGAGGGGCCATCATCCAAGAAACATAATAAATAAATCCTTAGAATGGCGATGTAAATAAAATCTCAACTGAATATGAAAACGACAGCAGACGGTCCACTTGGCTGAATCCACTCATCTATATCTTTCAATATCAAAAGTAAATCCATTGTTTGTACGTCACGGACTACTGCAAACGATAGCGCACGTTAATGTCGTTGTTGTTGTTGCTGCTTCTATAATTGTTGTTGTTGATAAACCGAATACCATTTTCCCGAACAATAGATGAGATATCGTATGAGATGAATACTAATTTCTAATTTCTCGTGGGTGCTTTTTGAGGATGTTAATGATCCAGTTGCTTGATTTTTAGTTTAAATCGTACATAGTGGTCGGGCGGTCAGTTTGGTCATTTAAACATGGTGACTTAACAACAGTCACTGCCCTCTTCTCCACCCTACATTCTTCAAATAAATTCATTTTTTGTTTAGTTCTAATGATATTCTTTTTATATTCCACAGATTTAAAACAAACAAAGAAATGAAATCATCAGCGAAAGACGTTGCCAACTTTGCCTCAAGCGTATTTAAGTGTGACTAATAGAGACTATTTCTACTCTGCCTCTATCCTTTAAAATTGGATAGAGCAATTGTGATGTGAAACCTTTTCTGCCATATCACACATTTTATTAGTCATTGAATCGAAGAGGTATGTAGGATAATGTATGGAAATATTTACGAAATTATGTTTGCAAGAATCCGATGAAAAATTAAAACTCAAGATAGGGCGGATAGCCGGCTGTGTACTTGGGGATATTGCTGCGTAGTGATACAAAAGATGTTATAGTTGGTAAAGTACAAACGTAGGTCCGTTCATTCCACTCTCCTTACTCCATTACTCCTAAAATAGTTGTTAAGATTCGGAGTTAATGAACCAAGTAATAATTGGTGAGAATTAATCTCGGTAATTAAAGATAGCAGACGTATATTATTCGACACGTGTCTTTTGAAAACGTAATTAAAACAAGACTCTTCGTGAATTAATAGAGGACAATTAATTTAAAGGCTGCCTTTGGGTTAGATTAGATAAATCAGAACATGTTTTTGGTTTCGAAAGAATTATTTCCATAATGTTCAAAATTGAAAAATTTGGTGGATTTGAAATTTTTGGAAACAATAATTGAGAATTGTATTTTTTGCAAAATTTTTATCTCAAAATTTAATTCAACGTAAAGTGTAAATAATTTTAATTTTTAATATCGCTATCAGTCATCTGATATTCTTTGAGTTTATCTGACTTCTTTATTGGATGCTTGAGATGTTAAGCAAGCTTTAAATTGCATTGACACTGTAAATAATAAATTTAATCTACTTCAATCATATCTCATGCTCTGAAAAGCATCAAAAATCTTTTTTCTCTCATAAAAAGAAGAAATGTCCAAGCATTTGTTTTCCTTTCATGCGTCGCGTCATAAATTGCACTTGAATTATGTTAGCTAGTGTGTGCGTGTGTGTATGTGTGTATGTGAATAATATAGTGTGTTTATTTATTAAATTTTTCTTCAACGGTGTTAGAAATCTTTTCTTAATTAAGTTTATATATAAATATCAAGTACGTTCTATATGTATGAATGTAATTGTTCGGGTGTATGGCAGCGGATTTGTATAGTTGCAAAATTGTTTGTGAATTTCATTAATTATAAAAATTAAAGATTTTTAAAGTTTCTTTTCATTCCGAAGTAATGACACAAGCAAAATTTATGAGAAGTACAGTAATAAAGAAATTATATAATATTTTTTATTCAGTTTCATTATTTGTTTCCACGCAATTCCAAACATTCCATTTGTCTTTTTTTACACTCTGTCTTAATACGATTCCAGCAATTGTCACAAAGAAGAAAAAAATAAGTAAACGCTATTCAGTTTCATTTGTTTCCTAAATCCAACATTTTTTGCAAAATATTTATTTTATACACATTCCTTTCTCTTCTTCTTCTCATCTCAATAAATACGAAAAAAATAATGCCAAACATAGAAATGGACACAGATGTGCAAAATACAGATGAGGAGATGAACGAACGTATAAGCAAATGAAATGCATTGCCGTATCATGTACTTTTGTATGTACATAAGTATTCTCATTGACACCACGCGCAACTTGTGGGGGTGTGTGTGCAATAATGTGTATGTGTATAAACTTCGCGCCTACGAGGAATCTGTTTTTTGTGGGAGAATCCTGGAGGCTTTGAAAATGTTACCATTTGACATTTGAACTATTACGCACGCACATCGGCACATTTGCAAAAGCCGTTACCTACGCACCCAGTCGTACACACACACATACATAATAATTTCGACCCACTGGAATAATTTTATATGTATTCTGTGATTGTGTGTATCGCGCATGCGTATGACGTATACGCCCATCTTACGAACGCTGAGAACGGATGAACGGATTTGAAAATAATTAAAGAAATTCTTTCACGAGATTTATGAAATTTATACTCCAAGAACACAAAAAAGAAGAGTTGTAGGAAATCATGAGAAGGGAAGAGAAGAGAAAAAATGCCATGTTTTGGAGACTTTTCCATTAAACACCGCCATTAGAAGTCTGAATGACTTCAGGGAAATTTTTTATAAGATGTAATTCGTATAAAGAAAAATTGCGTCGGACATTTCTAATTTTAATGAAAAATATGTGGGGGCTATTTTTATGGTTTAGCCTGATCCAACAATTTAATGCCGTAGATAATGAATACGTACTCAATACTCCTAAAAACACCAAAACGGAAGTGAATTCATTACATTTTGTTAGCTCAGGAATAAGCGTTTCAAGGAATTCAAGCACGCTTTTATTGAGAGACAGAGAACAAAGAAAAGATTATCAAAAGATAAATATATTAGGAGTAAGAGAAAATTTGTTACAACGGAGAAAAACATTGAAAAAGGCAAATGGAGATTAGTACGGAAAAGAGTGCGCATATAAAGCGGTTGATGATATTCTCTTTATTTTCAACTCTCCAAAAATATGTATAAGCGCTACGGTATCGGCACATTTCGTGCATGCTTAATATATTGATCACTCCAAACTCCAAACAAAACCGTAGAAAGCTTTTCACAAATCTGAAGGTTAACTTGCCGGCAGTTCTAAATCCACACAATTTTTCTACATTTCCTTATTCTTTCTTACGAATATGGAGTAAACTAAACCTAAACGAAATGGAGTAAACACCTAAAGCGTGGAAGTCGAAAAATATTTCACAAATGCGAGAATAAGCTTAATAATATTTGAATCTATTTTGAAAAACATTTCACACAATTCTTATTAATTAATTTTATTAATTAAATGACCAAAAAGATTCATATTCTTCGTAATCCAAAGTGAAAAATATCGTAACAGTACCCGCTCTTAAGCAGTATTGTGCGGACCTCTATTTAATGTTTTTAACTGGAAGATTACTGAGATTTTGTAACAACTGACCATTACCTAAACCACATTACCAAACAATCTCCAAAAATGTAGGTGTTTTTCCCCAACAAGAATTCACAATTTCTGAATTTTTCGTTTAAATTAATGCAATTTTTTTCGAAAGTAAAAAAATCACGCGCAGCTGCGGCAATATTAACATTTTTCTCATTAACTAAAAAATATGAACTCAATATTTTTATAAAAATTATACTTATTCTTAAGCCAAAGCAGATTAACAGTTTAATAAAATGGTTTTGACAATTTTAATCATATTTATGAACGTACGTTAATTAACGACAATGCATTTTAAAATAACGATAAACTACAATTAATGTCAATATTAGGCCTTTCCTGAATAAATAATACTCATGGGAAGCATAACACATTATTTACACAAAGTCAGATAAATAAAACCTAGTTTATTTACAATTTAAAAACGAAGGATGTGCGAATGACGTCGACAAAAAATCGCACGTAAAGCATTATAATATAAACTTATCTATTTAAAATTGAATTTAATTAAATAAATTCGTAAAATTAAACGCAAACATTTCGCTGATGGTAAACGCACATCGAGTAAAATTCCAAATTCAAGCAGAACGACGATGAAATGGTATGACGTCAACGAGCAATGTTTACAACCTGACCCGCTCACAAAGTTTAGGGTGAGTAAGATGGGTTGTGACGAGAAAAAGTTATTAGTTAGACATAAGATATGTATTAGAGTTCAGAAGTATAAGGAAACAAATGTGATATTAGTCACTTTGTTTGTTTAATACCGATACCGAGAATACAGCGAACGCTTCGAGTAAACAAAAATATTAATAAATATCTGAAGAAATTTAGAAAAATTGATAAAATAAAAATACATGAGAGTAATGAATAATAACGAAAGTAAATAAGCGATTTTTACCATCTATTTTCAATTTTTCTTGAGTACGGGGAAAAATCAATTTTTCGTTAATTATCTTCTATAATCATGAAGCGCGAATCATAATAAAATACGATGGAAAGAGTAAGCCTAACTACTTTATGCTTCTGATCATCATTTAAACATTATCTCCGAACGAGATAACTCATTATGATTTATTAAGGAATTCATTAACCACGATTAGCCAAACAATTAATCAAACACATCCTGTCGCCTCTTATGCCAATAACTTAAGAATGCCTCCACCTTTCGAAATATTTAACGTAGACCATGAATGAGCATTCTGTATTTACTGTCAACCTAAGAAGAGAAGGGGGACATGGGAAGGAGTTATTAAGCACATTCAACTATTCCTGCTCAACTAATCGAAAACAATGAAAACGATATACATAAAGGGTCTGACTAAAGCCCAACCGGCCCCACCGGCCACCATTCTATCATCTGTACAAATTTGTGTAGAGACATCTGTGTACATAAGACTGTGTATGTATGTGTAAACACTATTAATCGTGCAATTTGTATATGTATTGAATTTATCTATTACATCGGAATGTATATAGAATCCTCTTATCTTCTGTGCCTGCAATCATAAAGTGGTGCCGAAATTTATTGGCATTTGCCAAGTGAGGTCAAAAAAAGTTTTTGTGAATAGCAAAATACCGAAGGATCATGAATTTGTATGATATATCTCTAACAGAATTCGTTCGTACTATACGTGTATACAAACGCATATTTTACAATTTCAGTATCGGACATAAAGACAGAAGTAGACAGAAAGACAGAATAACATTTAGATGGGCAGACAGACAGACAGGCAGATAGGAAGGTGGACATATAGGCATTCCCAAATACAACCGAAAATATAAAAATATAAAAGACTAAAAAACATTAAAAATGTTTTCTAAATAAATGAATGATTTACGAATATCATGATGGATGATGATGATATTTACATTCATTGCAAACAGTAAAAATGAAAAAAATTATAGGCTGACTGATGATGACATTTTTGATTATTCGAAGGAATTCAAAAGCTCGCAGTGGATTCTCTAAAATGCTGACATTTCGTTATTTATTATTCGTAGTTATTTATTTGAAATTATTCAGGATATTGAAAAACGTTGGTCTAAAATTCATTTCTTTAAAATAAAATCAATTTCTTCTTAAAAATTTTGTACCTCAAAATTCTTGCGAAATTGTAATATTTTTATGCAAAAATATTTTTTACAAAAAATGTTTTCTCTTTTCGTCGACGACGACCTTACCTCCTTGAGGGCAAATACGCGAGGTGTCCAGAAAAAAATTCAAATCGAAATTCAATCCTTTTTCCATCTTTGCTAAGCAAAGCTCTAAACATAGCTCGCAGGCAAGAAGAACAAGAACAGAACAGAAAGGAATAGAAGAGAAAAGAGAAATCTGTTGTGAATCGATTAGCGAAATTGTATTGAAATCACGAACAAATGAGAAAACGGAATTATGAAATAGAAAAAAATAACAAAAATTTCAAGAAACGGAAGTAGCTAAATCAGAAAGAAATGAGCATGCGAAAAGGAAAGGTTGCAACTTCGATCTGATTCTGTTTTAAGTAAAAATTGGCGTGATTTTTTCTCTTTTTGGAACATTTTTCTTTTGAAAATTAGAATGAAAAAAATGAAAACATACATTGAATGCTACATTGCGGACGTTCCGCATAAGATGGGATCAAACGTCAGTATTAGTGGGTTAACGTCGAGACTGGAAGGAAACTCTGGCAGAAAAGGTTGTTATTTTTCTCCTCCTGTCAATCCTCAGTTAATTTTAAAAATCATCTAAAGTTTTGAACATACATGTAAATTACGAAATATCCTGCAATTAATTTCCATTTCAATTCAAATCTGTCGCTGCCTCTTTCAGAGAACGCATGGTATTTGGATGCCAAATTGAAGTAACCTTCCGCTTTAATAAACGAAATCAATCCACAGCGAAAACATCTGATAAGTGAAGATGTGGGGGGATTCAAAAGTTTCCTACGTCCCTGGCAGAAAACAAGTCGGTGATCGTCACATTCATGAGGCGTAATACTTTTAGATACTCAGCAAATGAAATTGGTTACCAAGAATAGGATAAAAGGAGTAAATTAAGGATCGCATAATAATGCCATCCCTTTATTTTAAAGAGGGCAACGCACCCAGATATAAAAAAGGACTGAGGCAACAAGAAAATACGGGGCGAACAAACAACGCTGCAACCGAGGAAATAACAGATGTATATAAAAAATCTACGCAGGTTCGTTCCACAAAAAACTGTATTGCTTTGGTATATTTTGGAATACAATTTCGAATCTGAATATACTTTGAAAATAAAGTATTTAAGCTGAAAAAATAGTTCAGAGGTTTTTCTGTGCAATGAAGAAATTCTAACATGAAGATATATTCGTTCTCCACTTTTATATTAATGACATTAATGAGTGATATAATTTCATCGCTACAAACGACGTATTCTCACACATAACTTTATGAGTTTCGAGCTTAGCGGCTCGATGTACCCAATTAACCCACTTTAATTATTAATAGCTAAGCATAAAATCAATTTAACTGAAAGTGAACTCTTAATGTTACAATTTTATTTGTATACCATAATGGGCTGCTGCAACGCTCAACTAATACTAACACACAGATTATGCAAATATATCAAGAGCTCATTTTTTCGAGAAGTTTGCGATTTTGACGACCTTGCTGTTTTTGTTGCTGCTTTGTTGCTTGTTGCTGCTTCTCTTAAGGGTGATGTTCAAAATCCTCTAGTCCACAGTTGTTGTCGGCTATTACTGTGCACGCATTTCGTTGGACGTAGAATCCCGGTTATTCGATTATTCGCCAAATGCTTACGGGCACAATCTTACAAGAGGCCCTTAGCGTGAACATACATACGCACACAGCCTCACACATAATCATATAAGTATTTATTGAAGCAGCCATTGCCAATATATCTACCTCTCCACGCTTCACGCTATGCATAAGTTATTCTGCTCTCACAGAACATTGGGATCCTTGAAAGTTCTCAAATGTCGTTTTTCTTATCGTCGTTAAAGTTGCAGCAATAGTAGTTGCAAAATTGGTGCCGTTGTTGTTTTTGCTGTTGTTATTGCAAAATTATCCTTCCGATTTAGCCATATTAATTTTTTCCAAGTGAAGCTTGAAAAAAATATATCCGTCGCAGAAGTGTTTGTTCATCTGAACCATTACTGAATGTTATAGCCACGTATAACGGATGTCGGTGTGTGTGGGATGCTGTTTGTGGGGGTGTATACGACTGTATCAGTACTTATATGTATTTGTTTGCCACTGATATAGTGTGTGGGATATGCGTTTAAATTTCCTTTCCCGATGTATTCAAAAACGAGGTCATTCCTTGCGGCAAAAAAGCAGTGAAAACAAAACAAATATATAAAAATGTGGCAGAAAAAAGCAAGAGATCCTTCATGAAAAAATTGCATAATCAATGTGCTTACGCATTGTTATTGTTGTTGTTGTTGCAACAAATTGAAGTTACTGCTGCTTTTTTCATGATCGCGTATTTTATTAAATCTTTTTTATTCTCGATTTTCTTCAACATTTTTTTATTTCAATGCTTTTCATATTAAAAAATGAACTGCCATGAAAATCTGTTTTCCCTCTGCCTCATCCAGAGGCATCATCATCCATCATCATCATCATCATCGTGAAATTTGATGGGTCAGTCAGTCATGAGATTAAAATTAAATCTTATTTTTAATATAAATTATTTTAATATTTTAAAAACTTTTTTGAGCATTTATTCCGCTTTGTTGACCGCGGCTTTTATTGAAGAGATTTTTTTAAGGTTATGTCTTGTAGCCGGTCCTATTTCTGCCATTTCCTTTGTAGGTCTGGGGGACTCCAGACCTAGCAGAGAGTTCGAACAATGTTTTTAATTACATCTTTACAGTATTACATACTGAACTACCTCTCATAACCCCAAAAGAGGAGTTTTTAAACATAAGGTGAAAAGATGAAAGCGAATATGCGAATATAATTCTTTCGTCTATTGAGCAGAAACTGTTGATGGCATACGGATGGTTTTGGGGTCAACGATTATGAATATCACAAATAGATGTATTAAGAGAATTTAGGTCAGTCACAAAAGAAAAAAAATTTAGAGCTCTTTCGTCTATTCCCTGACTACAAATTATTGACTACAAATACAGGAATCCTAAATTATTCAGACACCGTGACCAAACTTTTACACGAAGGAAGAATCCTCAAGTTGTCTCGTTGGATTATTAGGGACAATTTTTTTATTGTCTCTAAAGAAGTCAACAAAATCGTAGAAACTTCAGAGCAATGAAATAGAAAGGATGAATATCGATCAGATGACGGCTAGAGCTCCGGATCAAATATTAAAAAAATCAAATATTAAAAAATTGTGAATCAATTTGTCTCTTCAAAGTAATTAAACGCTCTCATTCCGTCGTATCGACGTCCCATCAGTGTGACGTAATAATTCATTGCAAATGATAATTAAAAGTGAAAAGAAATTGCATCCCAATTAACTCAACTGTCAATACCGTTAGTTTAGCAAACATAAACCCTATCCCTTAGCCAATCTCCATTATGTCCTTCCTACCTAGCTCCTCCCCCTCTACTATCATCCTTCTCTATCTTCACAGCCTCAGGTGTAACGAAATGCATTTACAACGAAGCAATTAAACAACAGTGGCAGTCATGAAACAACGAAGTAGCGAAGCAGCCGGCAATCGGACAAACTGAATGACCGTTCAAACAATTTCAGCTCTATGTTGGCTAAAGTGACGAGAAACTTCCCGCTTTAGCGGAGGACGATGCTGATGACGAGGACGATACCAAGAGTGGTAGACTCACTCCTCTTTCATTCAACATAATTTTCCATAAACAAATTTTATGCATACTGAATATCATACACTTTACTCTAGGTTCTCCGCAAGGATCACTCAAGCGCATTATCCTGTGGGTATCTGGTCGAATAGGTTAGTAGCACCTCATAGGGACGATAGCAACGGAACTGGCTGATTCTGTCAACAAGCCAGGCATCAATGTGTGGACGTAGTAAGTACTATACGGTACACGGTTTATTTGTTCGTACATTTGCCGCAGATTCAGTTGTTGGCAGGTTGCTGGCACAAATGTTCACCATGAACGACGGCGGTGACGACGGCGGGACTATGATAAAAGGACGTAACAAGTGGAGAGAGGAAATACGAAGAGATCTGAAAGGCTTGGAATGTTGGGCGCATCAGCTTTAGTTTTTATATTCGAGTTTATACAATATTCCGCAGCGATTTGTTTTACCTTTGATTTTATTGTTCTGCAACAGCAAACGGACGGACAGACTGCATTATCATCGGAGGAACGGATAGACGGATAGAAAGGAGACAACATAACAGGATCATTCTCTGTGATTGGACTGTATCCCGCTTAATGTTATTACTGTATCCCGCATTGCTGCTGCACATTCAGCACCTCATCGTCCCTTGAATAGTTGATGACTTATGATTTAACTTGAATTTATAATGCTGTTGCTGCAGAGCCGACGAACCGAACTAAGTTACAAAAGCACGTATATCCTTACGAACAATGAATAATTTACAGGCATATGCTTGATCAAATTCACAGTTTTCACTTCTAATTAAAACAGAAATAAGATCACAAGAAATAATAACGACCCAAAAAAGTGTCACATCAAAAAATATAATTTCTTCCTCATTAATTTCAACTGCGGACAATTTAAAAATTTTTGAACCAATATAATTTTTGATAAGGAGACTTACCGGTCATAACATTGACAATAAAGATATGAGTCGTGTCTTTTTTCCTTCCTACTGAGTTATAATATTTTATATTACACGTCTGCGATGCCAAACGTGTAAAAGCAATTCGTACTAACCTGCCGGTTGAGGGTTTATTTTAATTAAACGTCATCGGGTTAATTTACTTTATATTTTGAATAAAAAATCTGAAAACTGAAACTTTAACCAAAGGCTGGACTTATTAGTTCTCTTACTACCAACCCACTCTCCCCAGACCCACCCCAACCCATCTGATGTAAAATAATTGTAACTAATGTCTGAGAACGGCATGCTGAAGGAATGACTATTATCCTCTACTAATGAAATCCTTAATTAGTTTTATTTATTCAAATCAAATAAAACAATGAGCAGCCACAGAAATACAAATTGCATGCATATATCATACATATTTTATACATACATATAAACAGCAAACAAGCCAAGAAGCAGTAACTACGACGATAACAACAATAACATCAACAGTAACTGAAATGACACAATAGGAATAATTTCGGCCACAAAAATGCTCATTGTCGCATAACCTTCAGTTAAAAATTAACTTAATGCTAATCGAATCATTTATTAATTGTGGTAATAATGACAATACGAATTTTGAGGATGATAATGACATTGATAGTAATCATCATTATGGTAATTATGATGGCGATATATAAAGAACATAATCTAATCTGATTTTCAACTAAAAGCAAAGTATTTTTCACATTGCGTTTTAACCGATAAGTAAAATATTCGTATCACATAATGTTCATAGCATTTTAATCAATTTCGGTGATGTCAGTTTCAGTCTTTGTAGATAAGGAGATATCTTTTTATCTTTGTAGATAAGGAGCCAAATAAATAAAAGCTTAATAAAAGATAACCCATAATATGTGTGCAAATTAATATTATCTTAGCATTACCGTCATTACGGTCCTGTAATGAATTTAGTCTCGTTTTAATTAGATTTGAAGAAACATTCCTTTCCTGTGACCACGAATTGTTTAATCGTTATTAATAAGATCATTAACAAATCAATCCTATCCTTCCAAAGACAATGACTGAATCGTTTAGAGAGCATGTGAACCACATTTATCCAAGACTAGAAGTAATTCATGTTTCTGAATAGTGCTCGAGTTTGAATTGCTATAGTGATAAATATCCCCTAAGCGGAAGGAATCAAAGGAAGACCTTTAGGGACCGTCAGTTTTAACACCATTAAATATCGATGTCACGCTACAAAATTGTTTTTTAAGAAAAAGCTCTCCCGAAAAGAGTCTCTCGAGGTCTATATGATGTTTATATGAATTTTTGTATTTGATTTGATTGATGGATTCATTTCGTCTTTTGAAATATTATGTATTTGGGAGTTTTCAATCGAATATAATTGCATCCATTTTTTAAAGGTTTACAATTTTTTTCCTACAACACAAAAAGGAAGTCACAAGGATGAGTACAAGATGAAGTAGAAGTCTCCTACTCTGAGAAACTACAATTACAGCTCTCGAGCTAAAACTTGATTTGAACCGTAGGTTTCATTCATTACACGGCGCTCGGTTAGGGTTCTGAAAATATTGCGGCCATAAAGGCTTCAATGGGTAAGCAGACGGATTTGGAATTAGGCGAAAATTTAGGTAAAAATACTAAAATCGGTCCAAGAACTGGAATTGCTCTATTACATGAAGTGCGCGAGTTTCTTACACCGAGGTGCTCTAGTTTGGCTCTGCTCAAGGAGTCGCCGACAGTACCATACATTTTATAGACAAAGAAAACACTTATAGACGCACAAATATGCTCGATTGCAGAAGACGCGTACTTTCTAAGAATCATATTCGATGCGACCTGGTAAATTGTAATAAACTACTACTACTACTACTACCACCACTATTCCTACTTTTGCCACTATTTCTATTTCTAAGGACTTTATTAAATTTAAGATCATTTCATTAAACTCGTTGACTTAGTCCCATTCACTTTCTTCACAGTAATTAAAAATCGAAATAATTTTTCTTTCTGTTTCTAAAATGAATGCTAGTAATTAAAATTAAATTCTATTTTTGCTCTACTAACTGCTGCAACATCGTACGGTCCTCTTCACGTGGAAATGAATGAAATAAATGGACAGAGAAGAAAAGAAAGAATGAGCAGGAGAATTTAAATAAATGTAAAATATTCGAGGAAAGGTCGAGTAACTGATTAAGAATTGCTTGGCCAGACGCATTAATTCCCAAAGAAAAAAAAGAGCAAATGAAGGGAAAAACAAGGGAAGGAATAGGGAAAAACGAACTTAGTAAATCAAGTATTACTTCTAATGACTGACTGACTTTGACGTAATTACAAAGTGACTGCGCGCCGTGAATTTAACTTACGGACCTTTCCGGCATTTATTATTTATTATATCTTATTCCTGCTCCACTTGCGCACGTCGTCTAGATTTATAAAAAGTACTTTTTCTTCTTTTACTCCTTTTTTATCGTAATTTCTCACAACTGTAACCTATGTGTATCGGGCTTTCCAACAGTCACATAACAATTATATGCGTTAGTATGAATGCATCCCCCAACTCTCAGTCAAAATACGACAATGCCAAAAGACTTAGATGATGTTAACATTTTACGTAATGACATAATTTCGATAATAATGACATTTTGCATGATAACATAATAAACACTACAGGCGAGGTACATTTGTGAGATGATGAAAGTGTTCACCACAAATCTTAGTTTATCCAAATTGCAGATCATGAGAATCAGCGCTAAGGACCAGTCGGGAATTTTCATTTTAACAAAGTAGCTCCTTTAGAAACTTGAGAGCTAAATTTTCATTACTTTAACTCCCAATAATATTCGCCCTGTAAGCTATCTCTGTAAGCTCTGACTGGATAAATTTGTTGAAGTACTAAAGTACTGAAAGTACGAAAATTCGAGTAAAAAGCTTTTGGAATTAGGCGAAAATTTTGAGTCTTTTGACAAGTGAAAACAATTACAGTTTTCTTCAATCAACATATATATACCGCCGATAAGAATCATGAATGACCTTATTGTACCCTTTGGTCCTTTACTCGGAAGTTTCGTAAGCAATGTGAAAAAGCAAGCTGCAAATACGAATAGGTTTAAGTAAACGAGTTACTTATTTTCAGCCACTCCCATAGAGCTATCCGATCTAATTTCATTTCGATATAAGACCGCTTATTTTGGTACCACAGTTAACAGATTTATAACAGTCAGTTATAAAAGTAATTCGCTGAAGAACGGCATTTATTGAAGGACTTCGGAAATGCTTTGCAGACACGTCCGACAAATTGTTTTCGATCGGACGACGATAACATTTTAATGCAAGTGTCACGATTGATTAATAAATCAATCAGATTACAAAAATAAATTCACAACCGATACGACATAATAAAAATATTCTCTTCTGAAATGACAGACAGTATAAATAAATCATGAAAAAAGAAAAAGGCAGTCGATGCGATCCACAGAAATCAGTAATCATCAGTTATAGCTTCGTAGGCTCAGACTCAGATATCGTCAATAG
Source organism: Physocephala rufipes (assembly GCA_963966595.1). NCBI lineage: Eukaryota > Metazoa > Arthropoda > Insecta > Diptera > Conopidae > Physocephala > Physocephala rufipes. The sequence continues at coordinate 24,444,335 of OZ016503.1, forward strand.
ATGGTCATCAGAAACCACCTCAAAGACCTCACTCACATTCACGTCCCGACAGTCACTCTATATTCATGTGCATATTCACACGTAGGGTGAGTGATGCGTAGCCATGATAATGTATAATCGATAACGCATACGATACTGACCGCAAAAACCTAACTAGCAAGAACCTAACCAAACTAGCACTGGAAGCAGTTTCACCTCAAGTGAGATTTATTTTATTCAAAAACTAATTATATATATCCGCCAATGCATTTAAAACTTACCGTTGTTGTAGCAGAATGAGGCGTATATGCAGTATATGCCGGTTGCGGTAATGGCGCTGTATACCTGTATGCAGCGGCCTGTTGTGCGACAGCGGCCGCTGCTGCTGCTGCTGCAGCTGGTGCAAAACCCTGTGGTGTCCAACTAGCACCGCGATACTGAGCACCAGCCAAACCACCTGCAGCCGCTGGACTAGTCATAGCTGGCCTCTGGGCCCCTTTTAATGCAACCGGGGCTGGGGGCGGAGCACCCGGAAAAGCGGTGCGTGGAGCTGCTGATGTGCCTCCCTGCAATAAGGAAAACGAGATAAAGATGTGATTGAAAATAATATTTGTTTACAATTTGGTAGATATATCAATAAGTAATCGTAGTGACATTAGGAAAACAAATATGTATGCTTAGTCACTCAAGATATCAGAGCATCTTGATTTCATGTTGTTTTAATAAGTTTATTCTTTGAAATTATATAATTTTGCAGCTCCGATTGTATCTGTGATATCTCCATATGTTTCATTCAATACTAAAGTTTATGCGGTTTGACAATCGCGATTTTATTCCAAACTCGTACCACAAGCAGAAGTTTAATTTCATTTTCATGCTATCAATACTAGTTTCCAAAGGCTTTTTCTGACTTTTTTTCATCACCCACAATCTAAGCCCATACTCATCCCATCCTAACCCTCCTAAACCGCAAATAGCTCGTAGCAGATTTGCCGCCACCACTTTCAACAACTGTAAACAATTTCAGTCAAAATTGGAAAAATTTTAGTTTTGCTTAAACACATTTTGAAATGTTAGCGATGATACATGTATTGATTTTGCTGTCACAGAACATATTGTTGTTGTTGCTGCTATTTTTCTTTCTATTCTGTTTTTCGGCATTAACGAATTACTATACGTATTTATGTTCTCAACTCGACTCTTTCTAATGGAATTGAAAGTTCTGCCACATGATTCGCGAAGTCCTTTGTGGCGTTTTGTGGCGACATAGGCACGTTTTGAAGTTACTACGACTTCCTGTTTGTTATTCGTTTTTACGTAATTCTTTATGGATTTATTTCGTTGCAAAACTTTACAAATTTAATGCTTTACAAAGCTTTTTCAGTCACAATAAAAACATTTGGAAACGCATTCAAGCAAACAGAAGAACTCAAATATACGCGACGAATAATAGAAATATTAATAATAACTTGAATTCATACGGAGTATAACTAAAAAAATAAAAAAAACTTAATGAAACTACCGAAGTTTTAAGACTTGAGCAAAAAAGTAATAAACTGAAGGAAAATCGTCGGAGCGAGGAGAAATATTGAATAATTGAATATATTCCCAAAAAAGAAAACATTAATTGGCTAAAATCACGTCGAATCAGACCAGATGTGTTTGATTAGCAAGTTTAGAAAATATTTTTCAACTCAACACGCACCAGACGAAATTCTTATAATAAACTTTTTTAGCTTGTTTTGTTAGGTGTGCGCTGACGCTAAACCAAATTAAATTTTCGAATCACTTTTTTATCTGATTTAACTTGCGAGGAGCAAAAACATTCTTTTATTATTAAATCCCAAATTTCCCCATACATATTTGGTAACGAAATAACCTCCAATCGTTGGGTATTATTTAGTTTTGGGGGTTCAATTTCATTTCGCTCGAAGTTGATTCATACCATAGAAGGTTTGGGGCTTAGTGCATATTTTTGGGTTGAATTCATATTCCGAAAATATTAAAGTTAAAATCATATCATAAAAAGATTGGGACATTAAGGCTTAGGGACTTAAATATTTCAGAATGTTAACTTTTTCAGTTTTTTCATTGAAGATATTTTTCGAATTTGTTTAAATTGTTTTTATTGGAAAATTATTCACTGGAGGTCACTTCGTCGGAATTATTTTATATTTGAATTTGTGGCTTAATACAATAAGAATAAATGCATTTGCTAAAATTGAATTAAACCAATTATTTGAAGGCTGGGAGGTTTCAAACAATTTCAGAATGACTAAATATTTCTTATAGCAAACTATTATTTGAATAATTAATATCATTGACTGATTAACGGCACAAGCGCCAAACGCAAATGAAAAAGCAAATGAAAAAAGGATGTATGAATGAATGGACCATACTGAATGAATATTCTGTCAGTTGAATGAGTTAAAGTGAAGCAACAAATTTCACGATATCCTTGTGCCAAGACAGACATAAGTTAACCAAAATTAATGTAGAAAATCTTCTAGCACCATAAAATTATTAATTCAAATTATGTTATTTTTCAAATAATTTCTAATGAATTTAACAAAATTTCATATTTTACATTTTTGTTTAAATTATTTCGTTCCTAATCGATGCAGAATAAATTTTCGATATTCATGAAAATTCATGATTCATCCGGAGCAATAATTTCTTCCTTTTTTTGGAAAACCAGTTTATTTATTTTTATTATTGCGAATTTATCGCACAAAGTTATAAAATTATAATCTTCCATTTTATTATTATTATTTTGATTTTATTATTATAGATAGATTGAAATGATGTTATGATCGAGGGAATAATAAAATGATCTATTGCTCTGCATAGATTGCTCTGCATAGATATAGTGTTATAATTTATAAAAAAGGACTGACATCAAAAAATAGTTCTTGTACAGTCATAAAATTAGTAAATTATTTATTATATTTTTTATTAGTTTATTTAATATGCATTAAGTTAATATATGAGCATTTACATCCTATTCTTATATCGGACTATTTTATTTAAGCAATTTTATTATTTTTTTTTTATTTTTATTAGTTCAATTCAAAACCAATATAAAAACCAATAATTTGGGTTTGTTTCGCAAAACAAAATTGTTATAATTTTGAAAGCATTTTTGCTAGGAAATAATATATAGTGTGATGAAATTGAATGTAATATAAAGTAATGTAATGTAATGCAAATGTAGTTCAATCAATTACGATTCAATAAAATGCAATGCAAAACAATTAACACAGTTTCACCTAACTCAATGCAATTTAATATAACCCGGAGCAAACAAAGAGATTTAAATTTGAAGTTTAATGTAATGTGATGTAATTTGAAGTTATTCACTATTCCACAAAGTAATGTAATGAAATGTAATGCAATGAAGTGCAATATAAATACAATACTTTATTGTAACGTAATGCAAAATAAGATTATTAAATGCGCTACAACGTAATGTAATGCAACAAAGTAAAATGTAATGTCATCTAATGCTGCGCGTCGTAATGTACTGCCAAGTAATGTAATGTAATACAGTGGAATATAACGCTATGTAACGTAATTGGAGATAATTAATTAGTTTATATTTTAATGCGATATAATGCGATTATCGCGACACATTTTAGACCAATGCAACCTAGTGATATTCAACGTAAACTAATAGAATGCAATGTAATGTAACGTAAAGCGGTGGAATGAAACGTAATATAAAGCGAAGAAATCTTTCTTTGTTTTCTAAAAAGTTGAATAATGTTATAAAATGCATTGTAATGAGTTGCATTGTAATAATTAAATATTTTAATGGAGAGGAATGGACTGGCGTGTGTTTAATGTAAAGTAATTGATTGCACTCAATTTACTGAAGTGTGAAGTTATTTAGCGCATATTTAATACACTTACAGAGCCGGGAATCTTATGTTTCAGCTTTTGTTAAGCTAATGCAGATAAAGAATTACAACAAACGTTTATTCTAACGTTCATAATTCAAAAATTACAATATTCAAGTAATTAAAGGATTGAATAATTGAATTCTAAGAATTTATATATGTCTTAAGATGAATAAGTAATTAAGAAAAATTAATATTAAATAAGAGCAGAAGTGCCGGGGAAACACGTAAAAGATATGTTCTCCTCTGCCTAAATTATAATCGTAGTAGTAATTATTTAAACCCGCTGCCGAATAAAATTTAAATCCATCATGGGATGACATTAACGACTGCATTGGGAATATTTCTTGTTTTTATTTTTTTTTAATCTTTTTGAGTTGCCAGCAACCATTTGCAAACTGTTGCCTCTGTCTTAACGCGATCGTTTTTATGCACGTAATCTCAAGCACTTGGGAACAATTTGTGCAGGCAATAACTCGGACAGAGTATGCATACAAAAGTAGGAAAGTTGACCGAAATAAGGATAATATCACAAAGCAATGATAAATCGTACTAAATTGATAAAATGTGAAAATCATAGGATAATATTTCCTACGAGAACAAAAAGTATATAACAGTATATTTGAGAATATAATATTAATCATAAAAATGCAATCAATTTTACTAAAAAATCGCTTTAATTAAAGTTTTCTTATTTGACTCCCGACAAACCGGCCAACTATAAAACTTTTTGCAAACGACATTAAATAAAATCCTATTGTGGTCCAGCAGCGACTGAATTAAATTTTAAACTTTTATTCCGTCACCAAAACCGATTAGTTTAGTACGAATATAAACCTATCCACCAAAAGCCGTAAAATATTTTCCATAAAAACTACACTAAATTCACGTAATTAAAGCTTTCGCAGGATATGTCGGAGAATATCGGAGGATCGTGGAGGACTTTACATGTCGGAGGCATAAAAATTATTTTTGGAAATAAAAGAATCTAAAAATATTCATATCATTCAAACCTTATCATTTTTTAATTTTTTTTTTTTTGCAAAAAACTTTTTTCACAATTTCAACTTATTTAAAAAACCTTATACAAAAGGATTTTATATTGAAGGGAAAGTTAATTAAAATCAACCACAAAATTAATTCTCGTTCGCATTTTTTTATTGAGATTTTTACTAGAAATTGTAAAGAAATTGCGTTCAATGCAAAACAAAAAAATGATGCAAATGTTGTTGTAAATTATTCGATACGCTGTTGTGGGTGTTGTTGTTGTTGCTGGACTCATCATCCACCATTGTTCCTGTTGCATCGCGAGATCTATTGTCCTTTCATTCGTTATTCCTTTGTTCAATCATTCGTTTATTTGCTTACTCGCTCTCTCTCGTATTTTTCTTCTGAATTTTTTTTTCTCTCTTCCTTTTGTAATCCATGCACTCTGACAACAATTCCCAACAAAAGAAATGAAAATTTAATTCTCACAGACTCAGCACGGTATTGTATTGCAATTCTTGCGTAGCATAATTTTAATAATTTGCATTAAGAATGAAATGAAAATTGCGCATGAAAACGTTCTAGGCAAAACTTTGTAGCTATTGTTAGTGCTTGGGTTTTGTTGTTGTTGTTGTTGTTTTGTCATTATTTTCATAATTATTGTCCATTATTTGTAGCAATGGAGGGAGAATCGCGAATATTTTTTTTCTTCGAAAAGGAAGGAGCAACAATATGAGAGCAATATGAGAGTAAAATACAAAGCAATAAACGCAAAACTCATGCGATGGAATTCTAAGGAATGAAAAACACTGGAGCAGCGCATTCTTGAATAAAACTAAAGAAAATACATAAATATAAAAAAGACAACTCAAAAAATGAGAAAATTAAGATTCCTAAAGTTATGCAAACGTAAGAGGAATCAGGGGAAACGAAAGAGGAAGGAATGAGACGCATTTTGGTTGTGATTATACGCTTTTGTTTTAGCCTGCACTGCGCCTTAAAGTAGGCAACACTGACAAAAGCGCGAACTTCATCTAAATGGATGGCTTTTATATTTTCTTTGTTCTCCCTCCGTTATTTCTATTTTTCTGACTGTTTCTGACTGCTAAAAGTTTATTCCTTCTCATTCCTTTTTCTTCTTTTTCAGCACGTTCCTTCCATTATTTTACTATTCTTTTATATTTTCTAACACTTCCCCTATTTATTTTAAAAAAATCTCTATTATGAAGATTCTTTTACAGTAAAAATAAACCCAAGTACGATAGTAAAACAATAAAAATATCTGCCACGGCACGGTCTTCAAATGGATGATCGTTAAATGTGAATATGTGTTGGGGCTCTCAATTTCGGAATTATTTTTCATAAAATTTCAGGATTTTCATGATTGTTTGTTATAAAATTAAACTAAATATTCATATTTCTCGGCCTTGTGTGGGTGTGTGACGGCTACATAATTCTTGTGGGGGTGTGTGTGCGTGATTCAATGTGAGGACGCAGATATACGAGGTCTCATCTATGTTCACATTTAAAGAAACAAATTATGTGTTAATTTGGCAAATAATAATCTCCATAATCTAAAAATTGGTGCCGGAATTCCTAAAAGTTCATCTCGATTGACCCTAATAATGTGTGCGCGTGTATTTAAATTTAGGGAAAACCCTGGGTCCCGCCGGTACGTGAGAGCAATCCTTTTTGCATTTCAAAATTAACGGAACTCGCCTAAGCTTAAAGTTTTAATAAAAAATAAATACATGAGTTTATGACATTTTAATATTTATTTCTATTTCTCAAAAGCTTTCTGCATCCTTCAAACACTTTGAAAACTTTTTAATGACTTTTAAAATATTTCTTTACGCTAACAAGAAGAATTATAATATTTATAACGCATTATAAATTCTAGAGACCATTGAATTCTTTTTTCATTTCTGAGGGAAACATTTTTTAGTTAGGAGAAATAGACTCACATTCACCCTTCTTTCTTCTTATAATAATATTTATTTATAAATATAACTTTTGTGAAACGTCTGCAACAGAACAGAATAGCTCTCTTTCTCTCTCTCTCTGTGTCTCTCATTCACTCTCTCTCTCCCTTCATTACTCCTCATTTTTAAGAAGTAAAATACTTGCCAGAAACTAGCCATAATATGTTTTGCCTCTCCACAAATACTGCTTTTGTTTAACATTGAGACACTCCTAACTAAAATTTGATATATTTGAGATATTGGTAAAGATTTTGTTGCACTTGTGGACAAGAAACGTTTTATTTCGATGCCTTCCTTCCTACAAATAAATTTTTCTTCGACCTGCAGGATCGTTTTTGAAAAGGATTGTTGAAAAATTTGCACAAAATATTTCCACCTCTACGTAAAATAGATTCCTTCCGAATGTGATTTATTTTACTTTATCCACCTTACTTATGATAACTGATTGTCTTACTTTGACCCAGGTCTTATCTTTGAGTTCATGAAAGACAACGAAATAACTTATTTTTGAGCTGCCCAACCGAAATCATACAGTTATCAGATTTTTGTTGATTTGAGGATTCTGGGATGTCATCCCTGGTTCTCGCATTTAATACACAATCCTCCTGATCTGCTACTTGCACCTACATAGTATCCTTTACTTTGACTTCTTTATAGTATTTTATTTTTATCGTGCATTGACGTTTAATCCATTTGAAGATCAAGGCTATATTTCTCTACATTTCTAAAGTGTTATTCCTATAGGACAAGGATATATTCAAGAAACAATTATTTTCCTGAATTCCCAAAGGGATTTTTGTTAATTTTTGGGATTATTCATAAAATATATATTTAGATAAACTGAAATAAGTTTCAGCAAACTCATAAAATTCTGCAAACGATAAAAAGGAAAAATATATAATGAGAACTCGACTCATCGAGGATATTGCTTTGTTTCGAACAAGGACAACATTGGAATTTGCGGTTATTAAATTTTTCCATCGCTTTTTTAAACATCAAGAGAAGACCGAAATAGCTGGCACGTTGACCGCTTTGCCATCCCTTAGCGATATCTTCCAACCCCATGGATCTTAAGTCTGAACTGTTGGTTTTTGTCACAAGAAATTGCACTTTGCAAGAAAAAGATGATTCGCAAAAAAGAGAGCAAGGAAATAAAGAATGAGAAAGAAGTTTTTATTGCGACGAGCTTATAAAGAAATGGTATACCAAATGAAATAATCACCACGTGGCAAGCAGGCAGACAGGCAGGATGTCCACTAAAAACTTTGGCATACAAGGTTTCTACTACCACAAGACAGGACTTCCATTACCCCATCCTGCCCGCTTCGGGAGAGAACAACACGATGCAGTAGTGCAAAGTCTTCGTATTATGGTGCGGGGTTGGGAGAGAGGCATAATAACCGCAAACAGAACATACCGATATCTACAAGAAGCAAAGGCAAAGTAACTTCTTGATTTTCTAGAAGTGCGCTGATGTTGCCACCAGGAATTTGTCGCGACACCGGTGGGTAGTTGGAACGGTCGCCTGATGGGCCGTTTTGTGGGTCGGTTGGTTTGGTTTTCCAAGAAAACCGAAAAATAAGTCGTGCATAAGTTATGAAGTAGAGGGAGAGGAGGTTCAAAATATAGGCTTGTGTAACGAAAACTTTTTCTAAAAAACAAATTGAAACTTATGGTTTGAAGCCTTCAAAGCGTATTGAATAGACCAAAGCGAGCGCTGAGAGCTCTACAAATATTTCTCTTTACCTGCCGCAGCAATTGCTGCAGATGGTTTTTATCCTTCTGCCATTAAATGCAATACTTCAAACGCGAATGATCTACAAATTGCCCTGAAAAGGATTCCAAAGACAAGGACGCGAAAAAATATGTCGTCGTAAATTCATTTTAATTAAATCTTTATTGAAAAATTGAAACGACAATAATTCAGGTATTCCTCTCCACTTTTTCCTCTATCATCATTATCATCATCACAAATCATTCGCACCAAAAAGGAAAAAACTAATTACTAATTAATTAATAAAGAAGTTGTTCAAAAGCTTCCGGAACTATGTCGACAGAACCAAAAGCTATTGATTCGAACATCTGAGGATAAAGAAAAGTATAAGGAAAGAAAACGGGAGAGAAAAAATGGCAAAAGAAGGGAAGCATTTAAGCGAAAAAAGGAAGAAGGAGAAGGACACACAAAATATGTTCGCAATTATGGAAATAACTTTTGTATATTGCAATAAAGTAAAACGTCTGCACATGACGGGCCTTAATTAGAAAATTGCTCGAGTGTGGTCTGACCAAATTAAAACCATCAGAAGCTAATAAAATTATATCAATTGATATAATTTTCTTCAAAAATAATGAAAAAGAAGGGAGATGGAAGTCAGCTTTCGTCTTAAAAATAATTATTCAGAAATAAGTAATAATAGTTTACTTAAGTATTTAATTTTCATCAAATTTGATATCAATCCACTTTTCAGACATTCATGATTACAAATAATTGTAAATTATGCACCCGATTACAAAAAATCGTTCCTTTTCAATATTTTGAATAATCACTACCTAAAAGCTCTTTGGTTTTTCCTGCCTCTCTTTCTTTCTTTCCATCTCTCTCCTCCCATCCAATGTCCAAAGACAAAATTATGGCAACATTTTTAAATCGCTAAAACTGAACGAATATCAGAAATCTAAACATTAATCCTCAAGCCCACTTGACCATACCACTCCTCCCCTCTCTACAACAACAACAAAATGTACCCTTAATACAACTTTTACCAGCTTGGCAACGCTTTCAATAAAACATCCATTTTTATTTTAACGAAGAATGCACCGAAGTTTTTGCATTTATTGCGCCCTCTGAAATAATTCCGCCATGAGTCATAAATACTTAACTTTAAGTTGCCGTTTTATTTTCCTTCAAAGATGTTTTTTTTAAACTGCATCCGGCAACAGCCCGATAATATTTCGACATTCGTCCTTCGTTTTAGGTCTTTGATGCTGTTCTCTCCTTATACAAGTCTCTATCTCGCTCTACATTTAAATCAGTCGCTCTCTCTCTCTCTTTCTTCTGACACTCTTTTAAAAATAATGAATAATATTTGGGTTCTTTTTCATAGAAAGCAAGACATTATTCATTAGCGACCATCGTAGACAACTTATGAGTCCAACGATATCGCTGTCAGTTTGAAATGCGATTATAAATGATTTACGCGACCCTTTAATTATAATAAAATATGGAATGAAATTGGAACTGTTGACACTATTGTAGTAATTTTTTAGATACAGTAATAGAAGTACAATTAAATTTTATTTCGACTCTCTAAATCAAAGAATTTTCAACCTCCAAGACACCGCAATTTTTTGAAAATTTAGGATCCTTACAGAAGCCAGAATAATGAATAATGCCGAGGAAACAAAACAAACCAAGTTAATTGTACGGAGAAGTACCTCTAAAAAGAGTCGACCGATATAAAGCAAATAATGGCGCTATAACTCTACAGACCATTGGTCTAATTAAATAGAAACTCTGAGCGCATTCTAACAATTTAGAACGTTTCATAAAGAGAAAAATAAAAATCATGTAAACATTTTTTGGATCATTAAGGAAAATGCGGTAACTCAGTTTCTCCGTACTCCCGCCCCTAACCCAAAGCTCTTCTACCTCTCCTCACCAGCTTCTCCTACATCACTATCAAGCATTCAAGGTACACAAAACAGAGAGAATGCCTCTGAAGAAGACCACAGCCCGCAGTCGGAGCAAGAATAAAGAATTACCACAACAAAAACACAATAGCTCTACAAGCGGCTGGAAAAATAGTATTCCAACCAAACGAGCTAATAAAATTAAAAAGAAAAAATAAGAAACATGAAAAAAGATCCAAAGAATAGCATCGAACCCGCGGTTTGGCAACTGGTAAGAAGAAATAAATTATGAACCACTTTTGTAGTTCATTTTTAGAATGTTTTAGAGTAAATTTGTTATTTCAGTTATCTCTTTATAGTTCTCTTGTACAACTACCGTGAAAAAATACTTCTACATCGACCAACGTTTTCTTTCATTTGAAGAACTAATTTATGAGTCAAACGGAACTAACTGCGAGAATTTCATTGAACAAACCGAACCATACAGTCAATGATTATTGCAAACAAATCTTTGGAAAATGTACAAATTTTGAAGTATTGAATTATTCCTCAACTACTTTATAAAACCTCATAAAAAGCGAAGAAAAAAATTTAAAATAGAAAATCCCAAACGACAAATCCCGAGATACGAATTCTCGAAGTGAAACATTGTCGATTCTACCAAGTTTTGATGCAGCAAGACATTGTCTTGGGACAAAAACAACAGAGTGTCACCGAACTACATTCGCAGTTACAAAATCCAAACGCGACAAAATCGTAAAATTACAGTTGTAGATTTTTAGTACTCTGAAGCCACATGAAGTGGTTGATGTAAAGCCTTTTAGTATTATACATTTCAGAGTTAAAGGGACTATAACTCACAATGTTATAAACACCTCTCTGCTCTGAGAAGCTTATGTATATACAGTACGGTATGGTATATTTTTGCGTTATGGCTTGTACTTGATATGAATTTGTTCTTTTACTTTAAACCCCTTGAGCCAACTTTTAGGGAAAAGACTAACACCCTTACAATTCCTAATACTAACTGTTTGTTAATCGTAATCCTTCCCAATATTAAGAACTGACTGACAAGAGAGTTTGGAGTCCTTCAGTTCAAAATGTCGGTCGCATTTTTAAACTGATACTAAACCACCTTCCTAATGAGTCACAGGCTCGAAATAGCAATGCAATAATAAATATTACCTAACCATTCACGCCCACTTTCATGCAAGAAATTTGATTTTTTTTCACTTTCAAAATTTTGAAATGTTTTAAATATAAAAAAGTTCCTTGGACTAGATTGTTCCTTTAATTTTAGCATTTAGCGTCTGACACTCATCAGACGCTCTAAACCTAGATCGAAACTCTTCACAATTAAAATCCAATATATCTCTTATTGCTTTTGCTTTTATTACTTTTACTTATTGCTATTACTTATTGCTTTTATTACTGGATATTGCATATCCCGAGGGTTCCAATTCATTTTGCAATCTTAAGATCTTAATCGCAAATTAAAGCAGATTTGTTCGTTCAGAAGAAAAATACCTGTTTCTTCTTCTTAAACGAAGAAGAAAATATATTTTAACTAAATTCTAGAATTGATCCAACAAGTTGTTACTTATCACATGCTCGTCTACCCCACCCCCTTTCCAACTATTCATTTGGCTTGGTTAGTTGATTCATTTCTTACATTCATTTATTCATTCATCTAAATTCAGTTTTCTAAAAATTGCAGTAATTAAGTCTGTTGTTTGCCAGGCAGCAGCAACAAATTATTAAGACTAATGATCCGTACTTCGGCAGGCACTTTCTGCCAAGTTGCTTGCTGCCCACCTCCCCTCCACCCTCATCTACCATTCACTATTTTCCTCACACTCACTCTCAATAGTCTTCATCTCATTCACAATAACTTCTCTTCACGCTTTCCGTTGTAGTACCACCAACCACCTTCCGTTGTTTTTAACACTTTTCCAAAAATCACTGGTTCACATTCCCTTTACTTCTTCTTCACTATATCTTTCTCTCTCTCTAATTCTCTTCACAATAACAGTTTTAAATGTTTCCCCTCCCTCTCTTTAAAGTCAAGAACTCTTGAGAATCATTTGAAATTATTTTATCTGTTTTTTGTGTATCTAGAAAAGTTGTCTGTTGCGCGTGTCATGTCAAATATTTTCAACTGGTTCCCACCCAATTAATGTTCTTTTCAAGTGCTCTCTAATGATCTGTCATTCGAAACTCATTGCATAGCTCTGAACTTAATTAAATGACCTTAATTTATTCTACCATATTTGAAATATATAAAAATATATGTATGCGAAATATTTAATCTTGTCATGCGATTAAATGTCACGACCGCTTGCTCTTCGCTCAAACAATCAGAACAAATATATCTAGAGTTGCTTTAGGAGAATAGTATCAGATTCTTTTCCCTAAGGACGAAACTTTGGTATCCTACTTAATCTCATAAAATCAGTTGAGGATTTGTTAAGCAAGTCTATAAAAACTATAAGAAGCCGTGCCGAAAACAGAGTGTGGAATTACTTTATGAATATCTAAATTAGTTATTTCCATCGATCTTATTGCATTTTGTATATTTCAAAGATAATCGTAACGGAAATACCGCAGTATTTAATGCCGATATCAATTTCATACTATTTTTAAAATCAACTGTGGTGAGTGGTGAGTATGTTAATAAAATAATTTTAAAAAAATAACGAGAAATTGGCAGAGAGAATAAATAATAATAAATAAAAGCAGTAATAATTCTAAATAAAAATAATAAATAGTACCAATAATAAATAAAGATTACAAACGTTAAACTTTGTAATAAATTAAGTTTAACTCATATCTGACGATAATGACGAAGGAATTTCAAATGTGTTTGAAATACAAAAACCTATGAAATTATAAAACTACTTGAAAAAATGTAATATACACGTATATATTCGTACAGATGCCTCTTGGCGTTTTACGTGGACATCTGCTATGTTGGCTTAGGTCCACGGTGGACCTACCCGCAACTCGTCACGTTACCTCACGCAACTCTACGTGGAGACGTTGATCTCTGCCCGCGTAAACTTTGGGTATAACCACAACCACCACGAAGCCCCCACTAGAAGGGCCTACCCACGATGTGGTATATGTGCGTGATTTGGATAAGCGGGGTTCAAGGACCCTAGGTGCACATCACACGTGGCACCATTTTATAGCCTTTGGTGAGGCTCCGGAACTAGCCAAGTCTAGTCCGTGGCAAGTGAACTTTACCAGACCTAATAGTCACTGCCATTTTGTTGCCCTCTATCGCAACGGGGCTGGCACCCGAATACATTCGTAAAAAACAAAACATATTTCTTAGTATGCATTTCTGATTAAAAGCATTACTATTGTTTTACTTGCCAACAATTTGGTCGCTTATTGTGCCTGCCGCCATAGTAAATGTCTTTATTATTTTCCTAGTAATTGTTGGTGTAAAATTTTTCTAATATCAAAAACACTCTACATCCGTTTGTGTCATCTTTTCCAACTCATCCGCAGAAACCGCGAACAAACGATTAAACGAACTAACAAACGAACGTCATATGCATTTATCATATTTAATGTAACGATCCGACAGAGGTTGCACCCACTACGCCACTACTACCACGCCACTACTACTATCGTATGATAAAATAAAAGATAAACCATTTTAAACTCAATGTTATTTACTAAAAGATTAATGTTATATTTGAAGTGGTTTATTGTTAATGTTGTCCTTCTTCTTCTTTTTCATCATCTCGTTATTAGTTTTTGTTGTAGTTATAAGGTTAGCACATTATAAAATATTACAGAAAGAAAAAGAAACGAAAAAAACATAAAACTAGTGCATTACGAATCCATTCTTCAAGATCAAAAAATTATCCTCTCCCTCTTTGTGTCCATATTTCTCTGTCTCCATGTTTGTAAAAATATCTTCTGAAGCATTACTATAACCTCAATCTGAGTTTGACATAAAACATGGATTAAATATGCGATGACGTGATGCAAAAATGTTTGTAACAATTGCTAAAGTCTTGATATCAAAAAGAAAATTATATATATTTAATCATAAATCGACATACTCGATGATTCTGCTTGATAATATCTGTCCAACGCAAGTTGTCAGTGTTATTTACCTTTATATTTACTATTTACTTTTGTACACAAAATTTAAACGCAGTCGTGTATCGTTATCGTATAAGAAAATTATTAGATTATTTGATTTTGCGCAAATATAAATTTCGATTGGTCCGTCGTCACTAAATATTTCCTCGTAGAATGGTTTACACAATGTTACCCATTTCCAATATTCTATCGATGCAAAGAATCCTGTATCCTCATAGACAATATGTCACTAAAACTATCACTCTTCAAAAAATTCTCGTTTACTTTCAAAGAAATTTTCAAATAAGTTTTGATTGTCTTTTTCCATTTTTATATTTTTTTCACAACACACAGACTCACTCACACATAGTATCTGTTGAATACTTATTACGCCCTCCAGTAGCAGTTCGAGCTTAGTTCTAGAGGTTATAAATCATTGTAAATAAAGTTTTCATTTTCGAATAGTTCAAAAAAGTTCGTCGCTGAATAACACCAAGTTTTTAAGTGAAACAAGTCAAACTTTTATTAAAGTAATTCCTTAAAATTTTTCCTAAAGAACGCGTTTAGGAATAAATGAGAAAAAACTAAATATCTATGACAAAAAAATACTAAGAAAAGATAACATAAATACCTTAAATTTAAATCTTTCTTTTACTCCTTGGATTTTCTTCATTTATTTTGAAAAATAATCTTTGAAAAACTTTATGGATTCAGTCTTTATTCGCTGCAGCAATAAAGTCATAAATCAAACTATAATTAACTCTATCCTTATCTACGTTCAACTAAAAACATTTTAATAAAACGTATAATACAAAATATAAATAACTCTTCAGGTAATTCTTCTTCTTGTTCCTTTTCTTCGACTTTAAGAACGATCAAAGACTTCTACATTTTCTTCTTCTAATAGTTTACTTATTTTTAAAATTTTTTATAAACACTTTTTAGTTTAATTTTTTTTTCATTTTTTCCCGTTCACCTTAAATGAAATTTTTTTCCTCCCACCTATCACTCTTTCTGTTTTATCCTCGAGATTGTTTTAGGATTTTTTGTTATGTGTGAGCATTTTCTCTCTCTCTCTCTCTATTATTTCCTTTTTTCAGTACTCTAGTCGTACATTTTCTCGTGTACTCACTTAATTTTCGTTGAATAAAATCAAAAGGATAAAATGCCTCAAGAGAATTTTAGTGGAAATCGGTAGAGAAGGATAATAAGGAGTGATAGGCTAACGTTGATGATGCTGTTGTGGATGATGATGATTATAATGGTGATGATGATGAGATGAGGAGCGAATGTATGCAGGAAAAGTATGATAACACAAAGAAAGTCAAGAAGAAAATTGAAAATAAAATTACTCGGAAACACCAAATAAATTGAATTCAGTCAAATTGAAAGTATTCACCGAACGATGTCGATGGAATTCCGACAGGCTCAGAAGTCAAATAATTGCAATCTATGCAAACACCATTCGCACAAACAACAGAAGACCAAATTATATCACAAATAAAATGGTTTGGTAGTGTTGGGTGGGTGAACTTTGAAGGAAAATAGTTTTTCGTACGTTTGCATGTTAAAAAAACAGGTACAACGTGATAACGGCAACAATGACGTTGACGCTCAGGGGTAGGGGTGGAGGTGTATGGGGTATGGGGCAGAGAGGTAGCATATATCCGGTCATCTGTATCTATTCGGCAGTGCATCGGTCTGCCATCCCAGGCAAGATTCCAAATCGAACACTTCGAACAAGCAAAACTAATCGATATATTCCGTGGGGAGAAGTGTCTTTAGTTATCGATTATTATACCAATCATTTTTTTTTTTCAGAAATGGTCCACTAAATTTAGTAAAATGAGGTAAATAGATCGATACTTCGACAGTTCTGTAGGTTCGTAGTTCAATATATGCATAAACACTTCAATTAATACAAAGACATTTTTATAAATATATTCCCAAATTTTTCTTTAACTTTAGTTTATTTTCCATGAACTGAAAAAACAACAAACACATTCACACACAGGGGACCGCAACATAGTTGTTATGAAATACCGTTCCCGACGATTTTTGGATACTTTATCCAGTATAGACACGTTAAATATAAAGCTATACGGAAGGCTATAAAAATGTTATAAGAATATAAAACAAAAGATTTGCTTAATGCAAATGTGAATTCTTTTGATTTAAACAGGAAGAAAATCACATAAATCTTTTCCCGTTTACGAAAGGGCCCTACAGAACCTACATATTTAAACGCACACAAATACACCAAGATCTGGGTGTAGTATACACACACGCCAAAAGGAAATTAGCAATAAAACCCTTAGTAGGGCGGGGTTAAGGGTTAAAAGAAACTGTAATCGAAAAGAGCTATAAATGGAAGCAACCATTGATAAAGAAGAAGAAATATTATAGAGTTAATGATTCGAAAAGGTTGTACATGATGCGAAAAAGGAGATGAAGGAGACAATGTAACGTAACAGCATTGTGCTAAAAGATGTCGCGAGATAATGAAACCTAAATCCAGATGTATTCAAACAGGCATTACAGACCGAAAAAGGGTTCGAACAATAAGGACGAAAGTAAATATTTACCACCGATACGGATGAATTAAATCAGACCCAAATAAGGACCGAAAATGAACGAGATTAATTTTTTGAATGCAAGTGATTATTGCGGATGGAGAATTAAAGAATGCGTAAACCATAATAATGCGGTTTAGATTAATTAGCCTTTTGGATCAGACTGAAGCGATTTAAAACAAATACGATTTTTAAAATTTACCTGACCGAAATTATTACACCCCACAGAACCACCGTATAATTTAGTAATAGTATTTTCTGTAGAAGCAATAATTGCTTGCAGCAATAATTGCTTCGCTCTGCCTTTTTACTCCAATTTTCCCCCTTTAAACGCATTTATTAAGGACAACACAGCAAATCTTGTTCATTCCTCGCATACAAAATGATATCTCATGTAAAACTTACATTTGTAAAGCATAACATATTCTCATGACTGTATGCGATCCAAGGTATGGATGTGGGTTGCATGGATGGAATAAACGAATTCTGTGAGCAAAAGGATTAATATATAATGTAGCGAAATCATTATCTTCTCGCACAAAGAAATAAAAATCGAGAATAAAAAATTTATAACTCTATTAAAGTTCTGTTCATTCTGTTCTGCTTAAAATCTCAGTTAGGAAATTTAATGAGTGAGAAAATTAATAAATTATGCAAAGTAAGTCGATTAAAAAAAGCTACAATGGGTGACTGAAAACTTCAAAAAATTGGAAAATCTAACTAAAAACGGACCCTACGAAACAATGAAACTCATAAAGCCTGCGAAGATAACTGTCTTATAGTTTTATTAAAGAGATTTAATTGATTTATTAATTATCTCTTAGCGATTTATTTTTGTTTCCATTATGAAATAAATATATCTTTTATAAACATATTTAAAATCAAAAACAAGCGCTTCTAAATTTTTATATTCAGTTTAGATCAATTATTAAAACTCGAAAATTCCTGCACTTAAATCAATTTTTAATTATTTACGACAGATATTCCAACTAAAAGTGTTGAAAAGTAGCTTCGAGCAAGGTTCATACTCGAAACAAATCTTTAATAAGAAACCATCCTCACGAAAACTGGCGTGGTACACCAGCGATCACAATTATGGGACGCGAGGCATATACAATCTTAATCGTATAACTCAGATTGTACTTTGTGGATATGAATGTGATTTTCGTATTTTATCAAATCCGTAATTACTGTAAACAACTCAACAATTATTTGGTCAACGCTGTAAAATTAAGAGCTATTTAGGGTATATTATAAATCCATAGGGTCCTTCCATCAAGAAACACCTTCATGATTACGTTTCAACATTTTATAATTAACATCAAAAGATATTTTTGCATTTAATCAAGCTCACCGTCTGACAAGTACTTTATCAACAGAACACAAACACCACCATCGAACTGAAAAATGGTATGGATCGGTTGAAGGAGCTTGAGGTTGGGGACGCGGTTAAAAACTAAAGAGTATTGACTAGTTTTAAAGAAACAACCGCAACACCACAAGGTTGTAATTTATACAATAAACGCAAACAAGCAAATAAATCCAAAAAACACACACATACAAATGCAAAAACATAAACACTACTATAAATTTACAAAAAAATAACGCAATGAGTGAATACTTTGGTCAAGAAGAAGGAGGAGCGCTTTCCTTCATAACACTCACTCCGTTTTACCGTTCAGTTCGTCGGAGAAAATAGTAAGTATCTTAAGAGTAAGGAGGAATAATCAAACGCTATAACGTTGAAAATTTTAAAAGAAAGAAAATTATGCTCGCTCTTTTTGTGGTCGAAAAATTGAAAATTTTAAAACCTGAAAAATCTTAAAGGAATTTTTAATGAAGGTAATGTGGTATAGGTGAGACCGGAAAGGATAGGAAGAGGAGTTTGAGGATGGAATGTTGAGTGTATAAGTGCATTCGCAATGCATTTTCTGCATTTTTCTTCCCTCAGTCACATACTCTGACTATCTCGATACACTACCTGTCTCTATCTCTTTCACGCTCGCTCTGAGGGTATTCAACCGACTATTAATTAAGCAAAGAGTTTTATTTGATTAAACAAACCACTTCAAAATGTGTTCAATTTGAATTTCTAATTAGCATTATTATCGATAAAGTAGGCGGAAGTGGGAGAGTTGAAATTAATTATATTGCATTTGATTGCATGTAAGGAGAGATGCAGCGATCTATATCTAAACACTATAGGTAAAATGTCAATAGAAATAATAAAATAATTACATTCTATTCGATAATTATAAGTTTATAATACTTCAGGTGTGACCACCGTGCATGAGGCCCAAATTGCGATAAATTATGTGCTATTCACGGCGCTAGTGATTTTACACTTCTAAAATTTTCCTACATTTCTAAGATTAAATAAATGAAATGAGTAAATATTGTCAGTAATTCAAATGCTATGTTAATTATTTATATCACACCATTACATAAATATATTACTTTAAAATCTATCAACGATATACAACCTACTGAAATATACAACCTCTTACAAACCAACAAGCTACATTTTACACTTTATAAAAGAATATTTCCAAACTTATCCAACTCAGCACCGTAAGGAATGCAATAGTCTAGAATAGAATGCAATGGAACGTAATAGCATATAGGCTAGATTATCGGCTTACCGTAGTTTTCATGGCACACCATAGGCTCTAAAATTAGAGACAATACATCTTTCTTTATGAACTACGATATACTTTTCTACATAGAATACAATATATACTTCCAGTACAAATTCCTTTCTATTTCTTTTTTGTTTCTATAATGGAAGCACTATCCATGGTAAATTATTCCCTAATTACAAATATTAATTTCAGCTCAACTAATCTCCCTCCCACCCCGCGTACATACTATTTCATTTCCCATTAATCGAAAACAAGCAGTCAGAAGCTAACTAACTAAAATTTGTCTATAATGAATGCAATAAAATAAAGCATTAGAAGATATTTTTTTGGCCCAGACATCATAATTTACCGCAATTTTAGTGGATCAAAAAAGCAAAAATGTTAATAAAGATATGCGCGTATTTTGTGTAATTGTTGTTCGCTTTTTTCTGTGCTGTTGCCATTTGTTTAATTAATACAAACAGTTAGGTGTTAAAATGAGAGTAATTTTTATAGAACGTATTTCAATTTCTTTCCGAACATCCTCACGAGCCAAGAAGGACTAACTTGGGGGAGAGGTTTTAACTAATGGCTGGTTGGTTGTTTAACACAAATGCTATAAATCCTCAAAACTACTCTCACCCTTTTACGCCAACCGACCATTTAAGAGTATCTATTTATTATAAACTTCCAAAACGTTGATTCCCAAATCAAACTATTTTCTTCTTCTTTGGCTGTCTAGTTGTGTGTGTGTATGTATGTTTTACAGGTTGTTTCTCTTCGAAGACGTTTTACTATGAATGATTAAGTGATTTATGTTCGCAAATAGATCAATGTTGGTTTTCTAAGACGCCCTTTTCAATAGTCATACAATGTATTTATTTATATTTAGTATGAAAAAATTACACCGCTAAAATTGGGTCAGGTTTAACGCTTTATGAGAAAGGAGTTAAATCAATTTTTGCCGCTTGATTTAATCCTTGGTCAAGTCTTAAGTAACACAGTGAGCAATACAATAAATGTTGTCAATATTCTCTATATTTTGCCAATCGATTCCAAAATTTTGTAAACAGTATCGACTGAGATTGGTTGCAAAGATTGGAGATTGGATCGTAAAATACAAATTCCATTAAAAATATTTTAGTATTTCATCGAAATTTTTTTTCGAAAATATGACCATCTTATAAATTTTCTATAAAAATATGGTCATCAATCTTTATGTTGTCTTCATTGCCATGGAAGGAGCTTATAAATAGATAGAAAATAAAACTAAATCAGTTCGTTTTCCCCCTTCTTTTATAGAAACTGTCAACAGACATAAATTGATTTCTCGCTCAACACACAAGTCATCAAGCGTGTAACTGCACTTGGCTAATAACGGGATATGTGCTTTTACCTGTTGTAACGGTTAGTCCGAGCGGTAAGGCTCGTACATACACTTGAGCGTTATTGAGTTACGTTGCTTTGCTTTGCGATGTCTTGGCTTATTTTTCTTTCTTCTTTTAATGCTTGCCTTTATTTGTCGCTAGTACGAGTTTGATACTTCAATTTTTGTTGTTGCTGTCGGTTTTGCTGCTGTTAATATTTGCTAACGTTGTCGTTGTTTTTCTTCTTCTTAAGGCAATATCACGGTCCACGGTTAGTTCCTTTTAATGCTTTGGTGAGTCAAAAAACTGTTATTGCTTGTGTTATTGTTTTTTTGCTTGTATTGTTGCTGTTGTTATTGTTGTTTTTGTTTTAATTCCTCCTATGCTTGATGCCTTTATTGCTTCTGTGGCCACTTTTGCTGTTGCCACAAAGACAATTGCTGCAAATGCAACGAGGCAAAACCGAGGGAGTGGTAACTAAACCAAACCGAATCAAGCTCAACCAAATCAAGCAACCGAACCGAACCAACAAGTTTGGCAACTAATCGTGAAAAGTATGAACGTTTTATTTTTCTGCTTTTTTTTCAATGCAATGCAAATATCTTGCACCTTTCTGGCACCTTCGTTTGCAGTTGCGGTTGGTGTTATTTTGCTCGTGTTGTTTTTCTCTTAATTTGTTTTCTGTCAGACTTGTCCACATAATTTTCTTAATGTTGCCATTGTTGTTGTTGTTATTGTTGTCTTTCGTTTTTATTTATTCAATAGGTGGCAAAAATGTTGCGTTTGTTTGTCTTATGGTATTCGATTTAAATCGAATTTCACAATTTATAATTTTTACGCAAAACCGAGTCGTAGTGTGTTGCCGTTCACGACGCGAAAGAATCGAGAAATCGATAGCTTGAAGACAATTTTGCGTGGCAAAATTTTCATTGGTTTGCGGTGGTGGGAAAACAACGATCACGACGACGTTGAGAACGACGGCTACGAGGACGACAACGATAGCGAAAACGGCTGACGACTGACGACTGAAATGGCGATAAAGTAGTAGAAGTAACGACTACTATAATAACGGACTTGTTTAAGTGATGAACACTGTCTGAATAAAATTGGTTTTACTGGTTTTTTATTGAAGGCAAGCAAAGAATGCAAACGTGGCTAACTTCGCTCACTTTGACCGACGGTACTCTTTCACTGAAAATATTATCACTAATGCAGCAAATTTTGTTGAAAGGGAGTTAATTCGAATTCAATATAAATTATTCAATTAGTAAATATGATCGATTTCGATCGAAATCGAATCGTTTACGAATGCGTCTATATGCGTTTACGTCCGTTTACATGCGTGTACGTATATTAAATGCCTATATATGTACAGATTACTATTAAATGTGACGACATCAAGTGAATGTATAAACCGTTTTCCACAAACAACGAAATCCAACTGATTTTCCAAAAGCTCCAAGAGCTAGAGCGCGATGTCCGATTGCGCTGTTTTCACTACTCATTGCATCGTAGTTCGGTCTTATTGTGGTGGTAAATAGTTGCTGCCGCCGTCGTCATAGTTGTTGTTGTTATTATTTTTATAGTTTTTATTGCGGTTGCTACTGCCACTGCCTTGTGCCTATCTGACTGCTGAGCTGATGTGCAGACGTATATGTAGGTGCACACACATGCAAACAAACATGCCCACACTAATACACACGCACGCATCTACCCGTATTGTAAATTGGCTGGAATATGGTCTTGGAACAGACAAGAGTAAGGAAATCCTAGAATAAAATTTAAATAAAAGATGTCTGACTTTGAGCCGAAAATAACAAATCTGCTAAAACCGTATAAATAGATTGAAAAATTGACGGATTGGCGTAAACAAACAATCCACTAACCGAAAACAACGATAACAGATAGATAGAAGAACAAATAGACACAAGTCCGTTACACACAATTGAACTCTATCCACGAAAAGTAAAATAACTAGACTGAAAATTACTGTAGGAACGACACATAGAGAGATAGAGATAAATTTAGATAAATTCACATAGAATGGAAAAGGTGAATAGATACGAATTTTATCGCTCAAAGTATAAAGACAGATTGCAAACGCTGCCAAACTCACGAAGAACGCAAAGTACCGGAAGAGACTAAAACCAGCACCAGCATAAGCACAAGATTAGTACTAGACTGCATACAATTCTAGATATGAAATCCCCAAAAGTTAGTGGAAAACAGTGGTCAAAAGAAGTCGATGTAAAATCATCCAAATTAATTTAACACAAATCGCAGGGAGATTTGGAGGGGTGTACCAGATACAGATTCAAGTAATGACAACAAATGTATAAACCGTTATCATGATTATGAAGTCAACTAAAACAATTACTGGAGACGACAAATGAGGGTGTTTGAGATTTATAGAGTGAAGTGCTATAAAGCTGTCAGTAATTTTCTCTATTAATTTAAAAGAATAAATAAGGTTGAAAAAGTGAGCATTATTTCTTTTTCAGAAACCGCATTGCAACTTTTAAATACTTAGCTTTTAAATATTAATTTCTTTAAATTAAAATGAATAGAGCATTCACGTAAGAAAATTTAGAGAAGTTCAACGACTTTACGACAACAAAAAAATTGAATCCATAACGAAATAATGCATCTGTTTGCGACCACCAAAACAACAGTAAGCAAAGAACATAGTTAGGGGAGGGTATTGTGGGGTAGTAAATTGTTTTCACTATTTTTTTATAAAAATAACATGATGAATACATAAAATAATTAAAGTGAATTTTTTTTGAGAAAAAGCAATAAAAGAGAGTCAATAAAAATATGTTTTCGACACATACACATGCTCACACACAAGCAAACACAAATAAATATTATAACTAAATAAATTCCAGAGAAGGCTGTAACTGAATAAAAGAGCGATAAGAGAAAGACACACACACACGGAAAGCGACACACACACGGAAAGCGGAGAGAGAGATGGAGTAGTCTTATGTTTCAAAGTAGTAACAAGTAGAAACAACGAATACCAACCCACAAAAGATTCGTCAAAAAAATAAAAAACAGCCGGAATAGTTGCGAAGGACGTTTTAATAATAATTAAAAAAAGAAAAAGTAACAAGAAGAACAACAAAATAAAAACGAAAAACCAACAAAACCTTCTCTTTCTACTCGTCGGAATGCGTTTCCATCGGTATTGCTGATTGTTGTTGCTCTTCTCGCTGTTTGGGTGCAACTGCGCTCGCTGTGACTTTCAACGTGGCCATTTTCTGAATACAGTTAGGTTAAGGCGCGGTACACCGTGTGCAGTAAAATGCAATTGTTGCCAGCAGCAGACCGTTCAGTAACTGACAACGACTAGTTCTTCTTTTCCTTTTTTGTTCGAGCCAGTTTGTCTACTGGCTTATTGCTCTGTTCGTGCTTACGACCATTTGTCTGACTATCTATCTGTCTGATTATCTGTCTGCCTGGCTATATTTCTCTGTGGGCAACTATTTGTTTATTTGGCAGAAGAAATTTCAACGTCTTGGCCTTCCACAATCGCTTCCATCTACAAACAACGAAGATGAAGCTTAAGACAATTCCAACAATTTGTGCAAACTAACTTTTGGTGATGGAATAACTACAAGCGAATCGCGAAGAAAGCGGGGAAATCAAATATATGATTCCGTGCAGTTTTCGCACTCTTTCATCCGTTCTAAAATCTATCTTTCTCTCTCCTACTCACTTCAATTGCCTTTCCATTTCATGTCTTGCCAAACCAACATTCAAATCTATTAGAGACAATTGTTAATTTTTTCAGAATGTACGTGTTTAAGTGCATACGGGGTAACTACGTTTTTGTCAACGCCTCGAGAGAGCTGGTGAAATCTGAAATGAAAGGAGGAAGCGGAGGGGTAACTTTTATGATATTGAGCATAGTTACGCCGTTACACCAAGCAAAACCAAAATTGGCCTCTACTGTGTTTGCCACACCATTCACCATACAAAAAATGCATACTTTGCCATACTTTGGCTCGCCATACTTTACTACGCCATACTTTGGTTCGCTACAGGAAGTTTGAAAAGCACTGGACAAGACTAGAACTATGTAATCGCACATCATGCATTTGCTGAAATCGCCCACTGATTTTGCGAGAGAGCTGTAGTAAAAGTCTTAAGAGACCTGTAATTCAATTACAGAATCGTGGCGTTAATCGAATGGTTTTGTTGGTGTCTTTCATTGCTAGTCAACGCATTCCTTGAAGAGTATTTTTCATTACAACTGATGGCTGACAGAGCATTTCTTTCTCTCTCAATATCTGTTATGCACCTGTTATTGAACAGCAGGAGAGACAGCAGAAAGAGACGGCTGTAAAAAGAAGACGACTTGGATAAAAAGGAACCGATAGGAAACTATTACGTCGCAAACTGAATTAACAGGTTTTTACTATTTGATAAGTAATCTATTTGATAAGTAACCGTACAAAATGGAATAAAGTTTTGTAAGACCACATCAAAGATTTAGAGGAAAGAAATCTTTGGAGGAAATACCTGTGAAAACACACCAAAAAATTGTAAATTATTCATAGCTAAAAGTTATAAATTCTAAAAACCATAAATTTCTACCAAAAAATCTCAACCTTAAGAGAATTTTCTCTAAACCAGAGAATACTAAAATATATCGCCGACGTATTCGAAGTCGTAACAGAATTGACAACAATATATTCGTGCTATGCGAAGGGACGATAGCCTCGCACTAATACTCCTCTAGCCGACGATACAGTACGAAATGACTAGCATGAAACTTAGGTACACCTTTGCTGCCTACGCTCGGACACACTCGACACCAATACCAATTATACTCAACAGCACCAAGCGACAACATAACCACAGGATGTTATCCGTGGTCCTTTGGTTTGTCACTCCTTTTCCATTTATTCATTCGTTTCATTATCGCTGGCAATCGATGTGGTGGTTGCGAAAATGTCCTCTCCCTTCAATTACACAGTCCCTTACGACTTCTATCTTTGCCCCTGTAAAGTATGTTCAATCCCTTAAATAGTGGTTAGAAGCGATGGTCAAGCAAAATTGTCGTCGCAGCCAAGCAATTTGGTCAGTTATGTCAACACAACTCAACAACGAAGTAGTCTGGCCCAGTGGCTATAATTTCAGTTTCACACTTGAAATGTCGGTCTGTATGTCTAACAGGCTATATGCCTCTCTGTCTGCCTCTGTCAATCTCTGATTGCGTAAGACCAAAAAAGACGTAAAAAATTTAACAAAATTTTGTGAAAATAAACTTTGTGAGAAGACCCAGCTCGGTTTTTAAAAGCTTGCGAACCAACAGAAAATACGAATATTTGAAAAATTCCTCAAAAAAGAACTAAGATTCAAACCATGAAAGCATAACGGCTTCATGAAAAGATTCATTAGAATTATATTTTTGGGAACGTACTTCCGAAAGAAGTTCAAAACCACTTAAAAAATCTAATTACTTTTTTTTACCATCAAAATGAATAAGGATATCTCCTCGATTGCTCCCTTAGTTGAGACTTAGAAGTTGAAAACCTAGACGAGGTTATGTAAAAGGGCTCAAAGGAATTACGAAAATTTTACTGCAATTTTAAAAGTAACAAATATTTTTGTAAATTTAATTATATAAAGTTAGAAATATATAGCAATAAGATCAGATTTCCTCTCCTTATTCTGCTCTGCAACAATCGAAAATATACATCATTCTAAAGTGTTTTGAAGGAAAGAAAATCTTTTCATTACCACGAAATTAGTGACTTTCGCTCTCCCTCTTCCTCACCCACTATCTCACCTTCTCTCTATCTCCGTATATATGCAATCATTGAGTATAATACAGTCAAATAAAGAAAATCGTAAAAAACTTCGAGATAAATACTCTTAGGTTGATTTGTATTTTTTCATATTCATAACAAGCATTATTCCATATTTTTAAAATAATAATTGGAAAGAGCGTACTATATTTTGATCATAATAGTATGAGAGTAAAAAAACTGCGTGACAACATGGACAAAACTAAAAAGCTTATGAGCGGTCAATAACTTGAATAACGAAAATAAAGGACAATGACGACGACAATGATAATGGCCATAGCGACAGTGCTGGTGATGACGGTGGTGTCGGCGATTACGTGATAGGGGTAGTGGCGGGGATGGTGCTGGGAATGGCATCAACGTCAATGGTCCAGAAATGAGAGGATAAATGTGCTAAACGGATTTGGCTTCACACATTTCATAAGAAAATTTGCATAAATCCACAAAAATCCGTATAAATAAACGCAGTGGTTATGCAAAGATTGACGAAAGAGAAAAGCGGGAAATTGACGATAACAAAATAAGGTAAGTTGCAGAGATTCATTGTTAAGCATCTGAAAACGGTTTCGAACAGAATGATTTAAACCAGCCAAAAACGTGGGACGTATACACTTCACCAATTAAAATTCGAACCACCACAATTGACACCATGGCAACATATATCAAAGAGTAAGAACAAAAATAAAAACATTTAATAAGTTTGGTAAAGTTTTTCCAAAAGCTTTCGCAACTGAAAATTACGATGGAAACAATTTTAAGGTTTTTATTTCTTGTAAACTTATACTCGGACTAAAATTTGCAACTTCTTGTAACTGTTGTTGTAAACTTTAGTAGAATTGTGTGTATGGCCGCGAGTAGTATACGTGGATGGGTGGATTTGTGTGTGCGTGAGTGCGAGTGTGTGTATATGTATCTCGAGAGAAATACGGTACACTGAATTAAGATAAATCGTTTTAAAAAATGTGGGGTGGTAAAATTATATTACATAGAAAACAATAAAGGATAAAAAAACTGCGCTCGATTTAAACAGTTGGATGATGTTTTTGAGTACCACATTACGATCCTAAGGTAGCTAACTTAAGCAAATACTTTATCTCTTACGAGAATTATAACGAGAAATAGACGAGTCATAAATACCGCCCTTTTTAAAAGATTAGTTAAAAATATTAAAAAAAATTGTAAAATAAACTTATCTCCTCGAGATGAAAAGCTGAAAAGGAATTTTAAGATTTTTTAAATGAGTCCGCGATCTTGTACTTTGTAGTTATTCAAATCATCTTTGTCTGAACTCCCCCTTTTTCTTTTCTCTTCTCGGCTCTTCGCAATGAAAATCATAATTCCTTCTCTCGCCTTAAGGCAAGTTGGATGTTCACCAAATTCTTCTGAAATCGCCCCTGTTTTTATTTCTTGTAAACTTATACTCGGACTAAAATTTGCAACTTCTTGTAACTGTTGTTGTAAACTTTAGTAGAATTGTGTGTATGGCCGCGAGTAGTATACGTGGATGGGTGGATTTGTGTGTGCGTGAGTGCGAGTGTGTGTATATGTATCTCGAGAGAAATACGGTACACTGAATTAAGATAAATCGTTTTAAAAAATGTGGGGTGGTAAAATTATATTACATAGAAAACAATAAAGGATAAAAAAACTGCGCTCGATTTAAACAGTTGGATGATGTTTTAAATCTCTTACGAGAATTATAACGAGAAATAGACGAGTCATAAATACCGCCCTTTTTAAAAGATTAGTTAAAAATATTAAAAAAAATTGTAAAATAAACTTATCTCCTCGAGATGAAAAGCTGAAAAGGAATTTT
Source organism: Physocephala rufipes (assembly GCA_963966595.1). Classification (NCBI taxonomy): domain Eukaryota; kingdom Metazoa; phylum Arthropoda; class Insecta; order Diptera; family Conopidae; genus Physocephala; species Physocephala rufipes. Next base: position 24,473,109 of record OZ016503.1, read on the forward strand.
AAGATTTTTTAAATGAGTCCGCGATCTTGTACTTTGTAGTTATTCAAATCATCTTTGTCTGAACTCCCCCTTTTTCTTTTCTCTTCTCGGCTCTTCGCAATGAAAATCATAATTCCTTCTCTCGCCTTAAGGCAAGTTGGATGTTCACCAAATTCTTCTGAAATCGCCCCTGTTTTTTCTTCTGGCTACTCCTCAGGCTGCGATAAGATAATACAATTCCCTTTAATTTCATCCTTGACCCTGCTTAGTCTTTTACGCAAATTTTATCGATCCATCAATGCCAAAAGGTTTATAAGACCTTTATTAACCTGTCTAACCTTTTCAATTGGTTATATTTTTTGAGTGGAGCACGTCCATTCAATGACGTATATTTATCGCACATGAATATGCACGTAATGATGTACATAATCCTTTACTATGTATACTCCTTCAATCCGATTGATAAAGATCTCTGACAAAGGAAAATTCTTTCCGCATTCTAATAAACCGCATCACTTTAAAGATGAATACGAATTTTACATGCCGTCGATTAATTTTGCGTTTCCTTTCACGTGATTGCCTACCCTTAAGCGATAGCGTCGAGATTTATCCTAATTATGCAAACGATACTACTTCCATCGTATAGTGATACGCTCTCCGTCAGCTGAATATTAATGAATAATTCAAGAAGCTTCTAGTAATAAATCTGTTAGAGAGAATTATTATAGGACAGCTTGCAATTACCTTAATTTCTTAAATAACTTCAAAAACTTTATTAAAATACTAAACAATCGTTGGCTGTTTACTTTTGATACCAAGAACCCAAGGTTGAATCAACTTTTTAAGAAAATGGCAGAAAAGAAAAAAGATGTCATTCATTATCAAAATAGGCGACCAAAACAGGGATTAATTACTTAACAATAAAGACAAAAATGGCATCTGTAAATAGGTTCATTATCCATGAAAACCGCTATAGTCTGTTGATCCCCTATGGTATTCTATTCGTCCTTTGCCTATTTTTGGAATAGAATGAAACCACTGAATATTTGTTGACGGCTTCAATAAATTATTAATGTTTTAGTTTTACCATTCTATTAAGCAATTCAAAACAATATATATAATACGATATAGCAATAACAATACAAAGGCAATAACATTACTATATATAATTATGGCGTATGGCGTATCAATGCTAGTTATAAAAGCCTTAGTCAAGTAATTTTTCATCTCGAAAATCGATCTATTATTGCTCTCACACACCAATATTGGCTTCTCTAACTAAAAGGAGAACAACAAAAATTAAAGTGAGGTCGTTTGTTACAAATTTCAGTCAAAAGGACTGTCAAAAATGAAATTAGTGCCGGAATAAAGAAGATGAAGAATGAAAATGTCATGGAGAGGAAGTAAGTTCACCAAATGAAATATAAATTATATATATAATTTTAAAAGCTTTTAATTTAATATAATAACTAAAGACGTTGCGAGAAACAGCAATGAAACTTATTTGTGGCCAAACCATTTAGCTGGAGTTTTTTAAGGATAATTATTTCCAGGGTAATTAAATTCTCATTAGTCTTTACATTAAGTCATTACAACATCAAGAATATTATCCTGCTTGAAATGTATAAAGTATCACTGATTCCAAAGCAATAAAAAATCAAACTAGACCAAAATTAAACCCATTAATACTATTTATCATATTGTTGGAAATACCCGATATTCCACCAAGGCAATATTAATATTCTTTTCCTTACTATAGGTCTTAGATCGAATGTTATCTATCAAACCATTATTAAAAGCTTATGATTTCATTTGAACTGTTTGGGTCTATTTGTGCCGAATGTTATTTTTTCAATATTTCAACTATTTTTTTTTTGCTTGTTAAAAATTCATTTAATGCAAAATAAAAGAGAATAAAAATGGTTTTTATTTGCGAAATTAATTGCAAGTAAGGTCGTTAATTTCGGAATGGCCGACACTTCTGCACGCTACACCCGAAATACATGTTTATAACTCGTGGGTAGAGTGAACGGTACACGTCCTCGTTTGTAATACATTTCACTATTCTATCAATAAAATCATATCAAACATAGAAGAAAGGCACACTAGAGTATCTTAAACAGGTTGACCAAAAGAAGGATTGACAGAGAGGACTAAATCGACTTAGATGATCCTAAACCAGAATTTGTTCGTGTAGGGTTTAACTAAATAAAAATATTTCATCTAAAAACGTGTTGGTAAGCACTGCTTGAATATCATTTAAAATGTTATGATTTTCCGTATAAACCGAGAGTTATTAAATATTCATTATAATAATTAAAAGAGATAATTAGTAGAGTTTCACGTAAGGACAGAAAGGCATGCAGACAGATATACGCACCATACGTGGTAAATGGATACCTCGCAGGAAACTCGAGAATGTCACGTACCGAAAACAGCTTAAACTTAAGCAGTTTACAAACTTTTAACAATGGTTAGCTTAACCCTTTCACTACTAGAGTCACATATATGCTGCATAGAAATAGGAACAAAGTAAGCAAATGAAAATAGAATAATGAGGTCCTCAGTCATCAAACTAGTTACGACATTTGTTCTAAAAAGGAAGAAAAACTCAACCATTTTTTTCAAAACAAATATAGTAGAGAGAAAGCTCTATTTTTGCCACATGTGCAACGACCATTAATGCCTTCGCGAGTGCATTCCTTTGCGTTAAAAATGAATAAAATGAATTAGGAGCAACAGAAAAAATTTCACAAAACAAAATTAATCAGTTAAGGGAATAAAAGCGGTTTTACGAATTTTTTGGAAAATTATAAGATTACATTTGGTGACATACAAATACATAAATACTATCGTGTAAATACTATCATACAACTCTACAATAAATAGATATTTATCGAAAATTTATCTACAAATATTTACTTTTTTCGCTTTTCCTCTCTTTTGTTTTTCCGTTTCGATATTAAAAATCCTTAACAGAAAATTTTTAGAAATATTTTCTACCAAATTTTTTTACCAATCAAAGAAAAGTTTACCAAAGAATGTTAAAAATATATCTAGAAGCTGCACGACAACAGTTTGTGACGCATTTAAGACTTTTTACTCGCATGATATATGACAATTATATATAAGTGCTCATATACAGAACTGCGTATATGTATATGTCTGTGATTAGTTACGACTATTCGTCGTCGTACGGTGGCGCCTCGAAACTCAGCATGATTTTTAGAAATTTAGGAAATGAACTGAATTGCTGATATATACACACAGGCACACAAAAAAACAAACATATACAAGCCGCATACGTACGTAAGGAAGAATCCTTCAACAAATAAAACAAGTCCAAGAAAATGTCGCCGCATGGGCGTCAAAGATTCAAATTATAGCGTAAAATTAAAAAATGGCAATGATAATCACATTTCAGTCACTGTGGAGTATGATTACTATGTGACCAACCCACTTAGATAAAAATATGTCCTTTAATCTTCCCAGGAATCATGCGTATGGAGATATTTATGTTTGCTCTCTCCTACACGAGGCTGGACTAAATTTCTATAAATGATAAAAAACGCAACAAGAAATCAACACCGTGAATAATTTCTTATTGGTCAGATTCAAAAACCACCAATCATAATTTTAAACTTTTGATTTTTCTTTCAAAACTAACTGCAATTTTCTTTGTAATGAAAAACTTTGTATATTAACATAATTAACTTGTTAATAATTAATATACATACTCATGATTCAAAGAAAATCTAGAAGATAGTAAGCTCTTTAATGAGTGAAGAGGATATAAAGGCAATCTTGTAATTTTGGAATTGGAAGCATGTTCTCATTTTAACCTTTATCTTCTCTAATATACTGTAAATTTTTGTCAGCATCTTAACTTCCATTAACCTTCCTGTCATCTTCATCGAAGGAATACAAAAATTCGTAAACTAACGAATTTTCAAAAAATTGTATTACAGTTTGTGCTAAACAAAATATTAAAAAAACTGCATCCCAAAATAAACTGTTTAAATGAAAAGACGTGAGAAAGTAATTTTGATTGCTTTTTGAATTTACTTAAGCTGGCAATGACTTCAATATTTATGGATAAGCATACAATTTGCAGGTTACAAGGTAAGAGAAGTCAAGAGAAGTCACTAAGTCAAGAGAATATCAGTCAAAACTACTCCCGAATCTATCTCGTATAGAGAGAGAAAAAAGCAGGAATAGAAATAAGAGTAATAATAAAAATCAATGTCTTCAAATCCAATACATTAACAACGTCATCAACTTCTATTCAATACAAAGATTTATGACGAAAGTAATTACCATGAAAATATTCTCCTATGATAAAAAAGAAATTCAAAAGCAATGAAGAGAAAAACGAATATATAGAGCGTGTGTCTGCCTGTATGTGTGTGTGTGCATGATGTGTGCGTGTGTGCATATGGGTGTGTATGTGTGTGTTGTGTGTATGTGTTTAAATTAGCAAGTAACAAGGAAATGACTAAAAGGAGGAAATGACGCCTGGAGCCGAGAAGAAAAAACTTAAGAAAACTATACTTCCCCGAATAAGAATAGGAAAGGCTGATTTTAGGAGATATGACAAAACAAATTAACAAAAAAATACATACTTAAGTGTTGAAGAATGTCGGGAATGAGTGTTTTAGAAGAAAACATGGAGAGAAGGGAAGAAATAAGTTTCGATAGTAAGCCACGCATCTACCAAACCCACTAAAGCCATTAAAGGATTAAATTGAGAATAAGAGAACAATCTTGTTTACCTTCATCTCCTATTTTTCTTTCCACCGTCTTCTCAATGCTTTCACTGTAATCGCGTAAAGAAGAGCATATTTTCATAAAAGTTTTGCGCCCCACAATTTATCAAGATTTTGTAAAACCTTTTTTTGTCATTGTTCGTTTAGAACTTTTGGAGACTCTTGATCTGTTTCGACATTTAAGTGGTATGCGTGAGTAAATGGAGAAGAGAGTATATGCAAATATAAAAATAGAATAATCAAACTAGTCCTCAGTCATCAAACTAGTTACGACATTTGTTCTAAAAAGGAAGAAAAACTCAACCATTTTTTTTAATATAGTAAAGAGAAAGCTCTATTATTTTGCCACATGCAAACCATTAATGTCATCGCGAGTGCATTCCTTTGCGTTAAAAATGAATGAAATGAATTGGAAGCAACAGAAAATATTTCACAAAATAAAATGAATCAGTTAAGGGATTAGAAGCGGTTTTACGAATTCTTTGGAAAATTATAAGATTACATTTGTTAACATACAAATACGTAAATACTACCGTATACGTATAAATACTATCACACAAACTCTACAATACATAGATACTAATCGAAAATTGATCTACAAATATTTACTTTTATTTTTATTGCTTTTCCTCTCTTTAGTTTTTCCGTTTCGATATTAAAAAACCTTAACAGAAAATTTTTAGAAATATTTTCTACCAAATTTTTTTACCAATCAAAGCAAAGTTTACCAAGGAGTGTTAAAAATATATTTAGAAACTGCACGACAACAGTTTGTGACGCATTTAATACTTTATACTCGCATGATATATGACAATTATATATAAGTGCTTATATACAGAACTGCGTATATGTATATGTGTGTGATTAGTTACGACTATTCGTCGTCGTACGGTGGCGCCTCGAAACTCAGCATGATTTTTAGAAATTTAGGAAATGCGACAACAAAAGCCAAATCAACTGAATTGCTTGTATATACACACAGGCACACAAATAAACAAATATATACAAGACGCATACGTAACAAATTAAACAAGTCCAAGAAGATGTCGCCGCATGGGCGTCAAAGATTCAAATTATAGCGTAAAATTTGAAAAATGGAAATGATAATCACATTTCAGTCACTGGCGAGTGCGATTACTATGTGACCAACCCACTTAGATAAAAAATATGTCCTTTAATCTTCCCAGGAATCATGTAGAGCTCATAGCACATAGATAAACACATAGATCTGGAGATATTTATTTTTCTTATCTCCTAGGCAGGACTCGACAAAGTTTCTATAAAGGATCCAAATAAAGGACTGGATCTATATTTTTATAATTAACGCGACAAAAATTCAACACCGTGAATAGTTTTTATTTACCATCCAATATAATTTTAATATTTTGATTAACTGCAATTATTACATGTATTAATTAAATAAATAATTCATATAAACTGTCTAACGTTACTTCTAACTTATGGATCCCAAATATAAGATTAAGATAAATCTCAACCTCAGACCACAAATCGATATTTATTTTAATACCCTACACGCGAAAGGAAAAATTATATTTACTTACATCTACGTTTTGCAACGCATTAAAGGACACAGGTCAGAGGTATAGAAAGGTATGTACTTCCTCAGAATCACCTTCTGAGTCGATTTAGCCATGCCTGTTCATCTGTCGGTATGTTTGTGTAACTATCTATCTATTGCCTTCCTGTGGAAATCACGGTTCCAGCCTGAATAATCTTCGCCATTATAGGCTGTTGAATTAAAAATGAGCAAATTTGGCTAAGTGCCACGCCCAATTGTATTAGCGTGTATTGAAATTTTGAAGTTGAAATTATATGGTCAGGATGACAAACGGACATTGTGAAACCACAAAAAATAGGTTATCATGCGTTAGCTTTTTTAGGTAGTGTTGCGTAGAAAATGAGCAAGTGGATCTGAAGTAATCAGATAAAGGGAAATGTAGTATTAAAAGGCGGTGTCCCATCCTTCGTGTCGTTCATACACTGAGGAGATTGATTTTTTGAAATAATTTTCAGGACACACTTTCCAAATCTGTAGATATATTTTGTTTCCAAATCTTATCCAATAATTTTTTATTTTACTTTGTAGAAACAAGCTTTGTCACATTAGGTCTTGTTAATAAACATCTTGTACATCTAAATATAAATGAATATAGCAAATCAGTTTCAATAAACAGGCATGATATATTAATACTTTATGTACTTTATCCTTTGTTTAGTGATATTTAAAAGTATATCTGCATTTCAATTTCGACCGAGACGAAATTAACATAAATTAATAATTAACTTAATATATATACCTAATTAATAACAATTAACTTGTTAATAATTAATTTAAATACTCGTGAGTTGAGGAAAATTTAGAAGATAGTAAGCTCTTAAATGAATAAGGAGAATATTAAAGTAATTTCAAAATTTTAGAATTGAAAGCCTGTTTTCATTTTAATACTTATGTTCTTTAATGAACTGTAAATCTCCATCATCATCTTAACTTCCACTAACCTTCCTATCGTCTTTGTCGAAGGCATAAAAACTTCGCAAACTAACGAATTTTCAAAAAAAAAAAATTATTACAATTTGTGCTAAACAAAATATTCAAAAAATTTTTCTCAAAATAAAGTTTTTATATGAAAAGACACAAAAGAGTAATTTTGATTGGTTTTTAAATTTACTTAAGCTGGTAATGGGTTCAATATTTATGGATAAGCATAGAATTTGCTTGCAAAGTAAAAGTCGTTGACACGAGAATATCAGTCAAAATAAATCCCCTGGTCTTTCTCATGTAGAGAGAGAAAGAGGGAAAGAAGCGAGAATAGAAATAAGAGTAATATTAGAAATCAATATCTTCTAAACTATTACATCCACACCTTCACAGCATTCACAACTTCTATTCAATACAAAGATTTATGACAAGAATAATTGCCATGAAAATTTCCTCCTACTATAGAACAGAAATTCAAAATCAATGAAGAGAAAAACGGAAATATTGTGCGTGTGTCTGCCTTTGTGACATAGCTAAAATGTAATAGAAAAAAAAACATAATAGAACTCTGCTTCCCCGAAGAGGAATAAGAAAGGCTGATTTTAGGCGATATGACAAAACAATGAAAGCAGCAAAATACATACTTAAGTGTTAAAGAATGTCGTGAATGAATGTTTTAGGAGAAAAAATGGAGAGAAGAGAGGAACGAAATTTCGAAAGTAAGCCACGCATCTGCTAAACCCACTAAAGCCATTAAAGTATTAACTTGAGAATAAGAGAACAATCTCATATACATTCATCTCTCTATTTTTCTCTACCACCTCCACCGTCTTTTCAATGTTTTCACTGCAATCGCCTAAAGAAATGCATACTTTCATAAAAGTTTTGCCCCTCAGAATTTATCAAGATTTTGTAAAACCTTTTTTTTGTTATTGTTCGTTCAGAACTTTTGGAGACTCTTGATCTGTTTCATCATTTAAGTGGTATGCGTGATTAAATGGAGAAGAAAGGATATGCAAATATAACAGAAAACAAAAAGGAACAAAGGATAAAAGAAAAAAAAGGAGAAATGTTTAGGATCTAGAACAATGGCGTGTGAGCTTTGTTTATTTGCCAAATAGTAATAAGATTAAAACGGTTTGGCAAATCAACAGCCAAACAACAACAACAATACAGTAATGACTCAATCCCTAGAAAGGGTTATTTGTATGAATTCAGCGAAATGTAATAGAAGTTGCCAGATATAAAAAGAATTAGTTTTCAAAAAGTGAAACTCAGACATAATTTTTTATGATCAACCTTTTTTATGTCTGTGATTATAGCAATAACGATTCTTGTTGAAATATTAATTGCCATCGTTGGAAAAAATTTTATCAAAAATCCTCACAAAAGACTCAAATAACCCAAATTCAGTAAAAGACACGACTTATTCCTAATATTCATTCATTCATTCAACGACATTCACAAAATCATCTGCAATGATTTAAAAAAAATAAAATGATGAAGACGGAAATAGTACAGACGGGACTCACGGAATAAAAACCTTTACCTTATTGAAAAAACATATAATCCACAATATTGGCACACACCCGGATTCACTTTCATTCATTTATTTAATAGGAAAGCGGAAGAGATCCGGGATCCTATTTTACATTTATTTAATGGTCACTCAGTTGAATAAAAGAAGAATGAATAAAATAATGACTAATGAATGGATGAACTGAGCGAACGAATGAATGAAATGAAATGGAAGTTGGATGGAGTTGTAGGTTTGAGATCGATTTAGTAAGTGGGTCAGGAAGTCATAGGCGGAATTATATACTTGCTCTATTCTGCAGATACCTCCCACAACAAGGAATGAATAAAAGATTACAATTTGAACAGCATGAACCGCATGACAATCCTAAGCCCGCAAACTCGCATATAGACAGACACGCGTATACACATACACACACCTCGACAAATTAGCCTTTCATTAACACTCCGTCCATAAATCGTATCGGTGAGTGTGTCATAGGCATGTCCGCATCCTCACTGACAAGAAGCTGCAGACACAAAACATGAAAGACGTGATCGTCATCGGTGACGGGCATGCAAACGTGTAAACGAAAATACGAGAAAGCCATCGGTGCTTGAATAGATGGTGGTAGGTGGTGGAATGGGTGGTAGGTGGTGAAGGCAGACGCTGAGGTTGGTCCAGCTGATATATCGCGGACTTGGGGTGGAATAAAAAACACACTCTTTTGAATCTAAAAATTCCACAAATTAAAAGAAAAACGGAGATAACTTGGAAATTAAAAGACGAGAATGAAACAAGAATAATAATCATAACTGGAAGACTGAGAGACAGAGTGCAGTCGCACGCAGAGCAAATAACAAGATATTAAAAGGAACAACCACCGTTAACATAAAAGGAGCGAGAGTTGGAAGAGAAAAAAAGAAAGAAAAAATAACCGAACGACGTAACACTCCTTTCGACAAACAATTAAGATAACCATAGAAGACCATGATGAACGATAACGATGGCATAAACAACAACAACAACAATAGCAAGACTTTTAATGCCAACAACAATGAAATGCGCAAGCAATAGCAATAATAACAGCAACAACAACAACGTCAGCGATGACTCCTAGCTGTCATTGAATGAGCCAGCAATTTTTATGCCGCAACAGCAAAACTAAAATTCGTTGCTAGACAAACTCATTTGACTTGAACGACGTAAGTCAACATCGCCATTAGATCTGGCAACGCCAACAACAATGACGAATAGAGTTGACATTTAAATACATAAAAATATAATTTCGAACAAGTTGAAGAAGAAGCTGAATTAGGGAAACAGAACAGGGTGTCCTACATTTGTCCATAGCACGGCACCAACCGATGAAGGAAGATCCACGTGAAGACACCTCTATCGAGCATTCTGTTTTGCGCCTGCGTGCTCTTATTGCTCCTCTCTCCCACACACAGACATACCCTCAATCTGTCCACGTCTTTTCCTTTCGTTCCTTCTTTCTTTGTCTGCTTTTCTTCGTATTCATTAAGACCATTATTGTTAGACTGTAATGGACCGTGGCAAAAACTAAAGTAAAGTAATGTTTGCGCTTGTAACGATTATTTCGTGTACTTTATAGTCATGGAACCATAAGATAAGACTTTAAGGAAGGCGAACGGGTTATTAATGTCAATTGTTCCCCCTCCCCACCCCCGATTTCCTATTTCGTCGTCATTCTCCCAAATCGTTAGGTTTTGATTACATCGATTTTTATTTGAAATTCAATTGACAGTAATGAAGCACAAAGATAATAACCAGCCTTCACGTTGGAGGCCATCGAAGGGGATTTTTTACTTCAAAAATTCAGCCTTTTTGATAATGGAAACCGTCGTAGCAATTGAAAACGATTAACGGAAGTAAGTGTTGCTCAAATAAAAATGAGATAACACGAAAACGTGTTGAAGAGATTGACGCAATTAACGTACGCCTTAACCGGATCAGCCGAAACAGCCATTTCAATTGAGACTTTAATTTTTTTTAAAAATTAAGTATAAATCCAAAACGGCGTTTAAAACAACAGCCAGTGAACTATTTTCACCCAAAATCAAACGATAAATTTAATACTTTATTCCGATTCGACTTCGATCTCTTCGACTGAGATATAAACCAAACGAAGAAGAACACCCTCCCTAAATCTCGCCCAGAAACTAAGATAAAATGTTTGTTACACTTGTAACATTTTAGAAACACGATTTGGGCGTTTAACTGCATGGAATAATGTGTTTGACCAGATCTCACTAAACATAAAATACTTCAATTCATTCACATTAAAATTGCTCAAAATTTGTTACATGAGATGAGATTTGATCATTCCAAGCAGTTTCGTAAGAATATCATTTTAGGAAATACTTAATAGAGCTTTGAGAATGATGTAAGGGTTCAAACGGTTCACGTTTAATTAATACAAAACATATTCTCTAACATAAGACAATCTTTTTAGGAAGGAGGGACTGTTATTAAAGAGATAGATAGATTTTCCAACCGGAAATAAAAATGAAAAATTGCTTTATGGGATGAATTAACTGCAATACATGACAGCAATCAACCAAAAGATATATCAATAACTTTGATTTCTTCAAAGAATCTTTGAATTCTTAATTGCTTTATCTTTTCCGTTAAAGAAAATACTTTTAGGAATTGTTTTAAGGATAAACAAAAAACATAGTTTACACCTTCCATTAGTGATACGCAAAAATCTTTACCGCTTTCATAGCAAATTAAATGAACACTCGAAAGAAACGCTAACCACCACACACCAACATTGCTAAACACCCCTTCCTTCTTCCCTCCCTCATGATGTAATCAACTAATCTTAACTTTTTTGGTTATAAAAGGAAAAAAAGGAAAAAATCTCATTGAATCCCAAGTCGCGATGATAAAAAAGGATCCGCCAGCAACATCAGGAGGTACGAAAACCCAACAGAGCGTAACAAACTGGCACGCAAAAATTTATTATGTGAACCCACATAGGCACCACCACTTCTCATCATTTCCCTATCTTTTCCACTTTTTCCACGTAACATCGGCGTCACGTGATCGCCCGTTTGTTACCCCACAATTTCATGATTTGGTTAAATGATTAATTTCTCTTACTTTTACAAATTCGTACTGAGTTTATTGTGGTTGATAAACCTGAAATTCAACCACACCCTACTCCCACCAACACCCCTGTCTGTCATGCTTTATCCATTCAAAAAATCTTAAATCAAATATATGCCCACTTGACCCTTATTTAATTACCTCCTTGATGAACCGACAACAAAAATATATCATAAAAACAGAAACCAGCTAAAATCTGTTGACTTTGGTTGAACGTAGGAATGCTTTTTCATTATTTTCATTATTTTACATTATTCCAAACCCAATCAGATTTTTATAATTTTCAGTCATGTACATTAAAACTAAATCATCAGTCGTCAAAACTGTAAGATTTCTGGCAGAGTTGCCGCTATGCCGCTGCTTTTACTGCCGCCGCACTCTGTCGTCGCACTTTGTCACACTATGTCGCGGTCATTCATGCTACACGGTCGCCTCCTCATGACGTCAAGTTTGTGGGGAGCAGGAAAGAAGAAGGAAATACATGTAAATAGATGCTGCTGCTAAAGCCGCAGATGGTGCTGCTACTGGTGATGGTGGTGGCAACGAAACTGTTTGCTGCGAATTTCGGTTCAACTTAAAATTTTGAAATAGTTTTCCAGTTACTTGTCGTTCTTGTTGTTGCCACTTATGCTATTAAAGACTTTGTTTCTGTCAGCGTTTTATAAACATTCCATTTCAGTTTCGTATTTTTTGCTTTGTCCTTTTCATTTCTTGTCGTTTTCTCTTTTTCTTTTTTAAAGAATGAAAAGTTCGGTTTTAACTTTCCCATTTCATTTTTTCATTTCTCTTTTCTAAAAAAATTCCATATTTTGCGTAACGATTAAAAGCAGAATAAATAAAATAATTCTATGATTAAGAGAAATTAAATTATTAAAATAAAACATAAATATTTCAAAAAGAGCCTTTCCTCTTTCTCTCCTTCTCTCCCTTCTCATCATCTCTTTCCCCCTTTCTCTTTCTTGCTGATTCAGAATGATAATAACGATAATAAATATATTGAAGATTATGAACGAATAATCAATACGTCGCTGTCCGTATCGAATATTATTATGATCCCTAAACTATTTAGTGGAGGATCCATTCCGTCTGACAATTTTATGAAAAAAAAAACATTTGAAATATTGTATAATTTAATTGAAAGACCATGAATTAGCAGTAAAAGAGAGGAAAATTAAGGCGACAATGTGATAAATCTTTTGAAGCTTCTCCGTTTCCTTTTTTTATTTCTATTTTTCTTTAATTCCATATTTTGCACAGCGTTCAAAGGCAGAAAAGAATAATATCGTGGGTGGGATAAATTTTTTCTTGTCTTTTTTTTTGTAACAATCTGTTTAATTTATGAATTTATTTTATGTTAAACATACGTTTCTTAAAGGTATTTAGTAATTTAATAAAGCAAAACAATTTAGGTTCAAATACGTTAAAAAATATTCAAGATTTAGGGACAATAAGCGTGACGATAAAGAGGGAGAAGAAGAAAATTGGTAAATATCGGGAGAGGCGACCGTTAAAAGTAGTTGATCACAAAAGCCTTAAAAAAATACTGTCGACAAACATTAATTAATTCAGAATTTAACATTCTCCCAAAAAATCAAAAAGTCGAAAAACTCGAAAAAGTCGAAAGTGATAAAATATAATACAATAAATAAAAGATGTTAAAACTAGGTGAAGAATGTATATTTAAATCATATGCTAAAACCATTATAAATTCCTAGAGATTCTTCGAAACAAGGAAAAAGATTGCATATATTTTCTATGATATTCAAATCCAACGACAAAAACAGAAACGAAAAAGCTCGTAGATAGAGAAACGCCATGGCACGAAAAGAAGTTTGTATCTTATATATACGAGTATGTAAGCACATGACTAAGATACAGATGAATACATGTATCATATACGTATTCAGGCTCAGATACAGACGGACATAGATGGATACAGGCTCAGATACAGATGCAAATGCAAAAGCAAGAATTTCATAAAGAAAAAATGGTGTCATAAATAAAACGGGCCTTTACGATACGGCAAATATCTGAAAATAACAGGATTACAAGAAGTAGGGAAGGCCTTTACGAGTGTAAAATAAAAAAGGAAATAAACAAAAAACCATTCGCAAATCGTGTCTGAATCCCAAGGAGTGAGAATAATGTAAGTATACCAGAGTACTTTTGCCGTCAAGTTAGTTGGTTTGTTGGTTGGTCGACAGGTTGGTCGACAGGTTGAAGGCAGATTGGTAGGCAAGTTAGAGCCCAAGTTTGGCAGAAGTGACTTTGTTTTTCTTCTCTGTCTGAATCAACCGTTCTGCCCTTCTTGACTTCTTTGCCTGCTCACCACCAGCCATCTTTTGTCTTAAAACACCACCCGCATGAATGCTCTAAAATAATGAATTGTGAACAATACAAGAAGAAATAAGAATAAAATCGAAAGAGGCGAAATAAGAAGTCGTATCATATGGTGTTGTTTTGTAATTGTTTTTTTATTATTTGTAATCCATTTCTGTTTTGACGTCATACGGAGAATCACTTGCGAATGAGAAGGAAGAGCGAGACGGGGAAATAGATAAGGAAGAAGAGAAGAAAGCGTGAATGAAGTTATTGATGTTTGTACATTATACTTTTTTGTTTGTGCCCTATGAGGGGTCCTGTAGTTTGCGCTGCGATGCGTTGCCTTTGCTTGAAGTAAACTTCAAATAGGCAGTGTCATAAAGGAATATCATACTTTTCTGCCACAAGGAAATTGCTACTAGCGCACATATAAAGTACTTTCAATCAATCATTCATTCATTCATTCATTCATTTTGTTAGAGGTTGTTTTGCCTCATTTTATTCCGTCAAACGAAAAGAACGCCATTATTAAATCAAAAAGATCCCTTTGAAAAATCAATTTAATTTTAATTTTCCGGAATATAAAATCATCAACGCATGGATAACATTTCACTAACGTGCATATTTTTTCAAAATTTTGCAAAATCTAAATCTAGGACAAAAATAAATGAACGAAAAGAAAGATTTTAAATCACAAATAACTTCCCTTCCTCCTTCCTACGGGTCGTCATTCCAAAGGAGGGCGGAAAGAGGAAATGACAGCATGCAACGTACACTAACAATGTGTCGAATTTAAATGTCGAATGCCTTTGACTGTTGACTACTATCAAGTTGAATTGCCAAGTGTCAATTTTCAATGAAATTCAATGACATGAAAACGCCAGAAATTTACAATCCAGCTTTTTCGCTCCCCCTCCCTCTGCCTCTTTTTCTGCTTCGGAATGATAATAACGATAATAATTACAGTGATGACTATGAAAGGATTATCATAATGATACCGTCGGTATCCATTATTATGATGATCCTGGATCCATTCGGTCGAGGCTAGAAGTCTGACAATTTTTGGAAAAGGAAACCATTTGAAATATTGTATAATTTTATCGAAACAGGAAGAATCAGAAGTAAAAGAAGGAAGAGAAATGAAGACGACAATCTGACACGTCTTCCCTTTTCTTTTCTATTTTGTCTCTAACAATCTATTTTTTTCTTTTTCTTTTTTTCGCGATTGATCAAATTTGGAACTGATGCGAAAATGGTTTGTAGATGAATTGAATTTGTTTTCAAAGTCTTAACAACTTTCGTTCTATGCATTTCTAGACAAACAATTTGTCTTTGCACCATTTTTTTTTTTTGGTTTTGTAACAGACGATGACACCCATAATTCATGTTCTTTTGATAAACTCTGTAAAGATCGAAGTAGTTATAGTCGAAGAAGTTATAATTTTCGAGTCAAAGCTAGAGACACTGCCAAGACCAAATCTAGAGCGCATCGTCCACTAAAAGCACATTCAAACTGTAATGTAATTTTGGTAGAATTATCACATAATTCAAACTTAATTTTTGCAATTTACACTTAACGCATTTTGCATTCCATCGAAGTTGCACCAGGTTTTAATCTCGAATCTGCTTCGAAATTAATCGAACTATTTTGAATTTAGGATGGTCCATTCCTTTCAATTATAGCGTTTGATAACAATGGAGGAATCAATGCACAGAACTATCACCATCTACAAACCTGTCTCCTTCGTATCCCCGGGACGCTAGTACGAAAATCCTCGCTGATAAACTCATCAATTACCCCCTCGAACCCTTTAAAGCCAATAATTGTCAACCACTGTCAAAGAATGAGATCACATAGGGGCGCAAAAAGAGGAATGTTTTAGCCCTTTTTGTGCCGTGTGACCTTTCTTTTTAAAAAGTACATTTAGTATAATCCTTAATTTCTGTTTAGATCATGTTTCATTTAAAAATTAAAACATTTCATAAAATTTTATTAATTTTGTGTGTATAAAATATTTTATAAGATATTGCCGATTGCCACAATATTCAAAAAACCTACTGGGACGAAGTGTCATTATACTAGATATATCTGTATTGTGGGAGTAACTGACGATAAAGAGAATTTCATTCCATGGGAAACAAATTAAAACTTAATGAATTTGTATAAACAAGACAAATTAAATATTTATTAAATTCGACTAACGAGCAGCTGTAGTAGTAGCAGCAACCAGTGTTGCCAACGTGAGCAATTACGATGTTCTATACGAATGCATATCAATAGCCATAAGTCCATATTGAAGTCCATCATTAAATAGTGTATACCGTATACGTAAATTCATTTACTACAAACAAACAATAAACATAAATTATTCAATTTAAATCTTTTTCGATTTCATGAGAAATTATAACAGATAACAGTAAGAGTTCAATGAGGATTTGCTTCGTTAGCACAAACTTTACACTTCTAATGCGAGATTTGTTATATACAGGTCTTGTGATGTGTGTGCGTGTGTGAGGTGTATGTGTGTGACCAAAGCCACAAGAACTTGTTTTCTGCTGATTTCTGCAAACGGAATAAATATATCGAATCTAAAGCTTAACCATAGCCAAATAATTTCGAATAAACTCTGGCGTAACGAATTTTCGAGTATGCAAAAACTTTAACGTCATTTAGCATACAATTTGCCTTGGATTCAAGAACAATGTATGCATAATTTTAACTGCATTTTATTATTAATTTTTATTAATTTTTTTATTATTAATTTTTTATTTTAATTTTTTATTTTATTATTAATTTTTTTCGTTTATTACGAATAATTTATTTATTCATCAGTGAAATTGTTTTATGACAAATAAAAACAGTGATTTTAGGAATTATTTCAGCAGCACATTAGTTTAACTTGGCTTTGTTCGTATAAAAGTTACATTTCCTAACAATTCAATATTCGACATTTTCCAATTTCCTATAGGAATTAAAGACATGAGTTTCAGGAACTTTCAGGAACTGCAAGAATAAGACCTTGCGAAGGAGTTGATACTTGTTCTGTTCGTTTCTTCATAATTGGACGTAACTAATTTGAGTAAATTCTTTAGGATAAAACACAGTTGCTTTAACGAGCATATATCCAAAAGGATACGATTGATCGAACATAGAATGATGCAATAATGTCGTTTTGTGCACGCCTGCCTTTTTCGCCATCCTGAGGAAATTTTTAGAGATTTCTATGGAACAAACCTAAAAGCCATTATTTCCATTAGAAATATTATTCCTTTTTGCCCAGATTTTTCCAATTATTATGAGTGTAGTGTCTTTTTAAGATATTACTTGAATGAAAACTTGGATGTCTGAAGATATGTAAATGTGTATGTGATGTAATTTCTTTGTGTTGTTGAAAAAGCATTTGGCATATGATGGAGCATTATTTCCACTAATGCATTCATTTTACACTTCGGGAAGAAACAAACAAAAGGTTGCGATTTTTACATTTTTTTTTCTTTGCTTAAAAAGCCTTATGGGATTCAGCCAACCGTTGTATCATTCGTATGGTGGTGTTATCTTTCTCTCACTCTTATTCAGCAAAAAGGGAATAGTTTTCATCTAATGATGCTTAGTACGTTTGTTAATCACGAGAGCAATTGAAGTGAGAGTGCATAAACAATACTAGGAATGAAATGTGAGACAGTTTTATACAGATCTGTTCGTTTATGTGTGGATGCGAAACACCCATTCACATCCATACACCCTTATGACTAGTGGTCGTACTATTGATCCGTTTGTAATTATATATCCTAGAAAAACAAGCTATCTAGGAACTTTCTCACATAAAAGATAATCCCTATGATAGTAATAAGCATTAGTAATTTGTAATAAAAATATTTCATAAAAGAAACTAAGTAAATATTCTGTAATCCACTGTATGTAAAGTCATTGTACCAGCTGAAATAATTCACCAATAAGCCATAAAGGAAATATCACGTAGCCCGATTTCGCTTATTTTAAACATCAACCAATTCGGGAAGGCAAAGGACGCAAACGCCACACTTCATGACAATGCAACGATTCCATCGCAATAAATATCGCAACATATATTGAAAAAATTTAATACATCTTATTTCTTGCATGTGTAGGATATTTATAAAAGGTCAGGCATTAAACGACACGTTATTTTATGCTTACTTAATTTTATTTCATTTTTGACCACTCCTCCAATACTCTCCTTCACTCACACAATTTATTCTGCTGCTGGGTCCTAACTATACTAAACCACAAAATGTTTGCCAAATTCCAAAATATTTATAAATTACTTTAAATCGCTATTTATTTTTTTCAGTTTTAATTAAACTCAAAATTGGTAAATGGTTTCTGCTTTCGAAATGAACTTTTATGAATCTTTTAGAGAAAAACTGTTGGTTCTTCTTGCATTTATTGCATTTTGGAAACGTAATCGCTGGCATTATTATTGCAGTAAAATGTTGTTATGCATTATTCAATTTTATTGCTGTTTCCGGTAGAGAATGGATACCAAAACAAATAGGCAAAGATTTATTTTTGAAAGTTGAAACTAATTTAAAGTAGAATTCGGTGATAAAACACAGCAAACAACGAGTGATAATGCGCTAAACAATAACAAATCATTCATGCAAATATGTAAAATTATCAAAAAGGGCAAGAGGGGCGCATTTAATACATTATTTTAAGTCGTCAAAATCTACAATTATTTTTAGAAAATTTTGGTATCCATTCATTATGATTTTGTATTCATGAAATCGGTATAAAAGCTAGTTTGCTTTTATTTTTTAACATAGTTAAAGTTTTAACAATAGTTTTTAGTTTTCAACATAATCATAAGTTTTCGATATCTGAAAATTAACTTCCCGAAGAGAAAATCACTTTAGAAAGTCGAGTCTTTTCTGTCGAAGCCCGCGTTTTATGAATATCGAAATGACGGCTTTACCTTCTAGTTTATAAATATTGTTCGAGTAGTGACATTCAATCATTTAAGGAGTCAGCATCATTTTTGTGTCACTGCATGTACTCCTTATTTTCACTGTCACAACCATGAAATCAGATTTCATCTCTGGTAATAATTCGTTTGAAAATACTTGTTGGATCTTCACAATTAAGGTCTATAAATTTTTAAACGTTCGTCTTTCACATTAAAATACTTTCGCATTGAATGTTGTTGAAGTGAGATAACTCACAACTTACTGATCATAGTTTTATCGATATCCTCAATTAGACCCTCCCATAAAGTCCCTGGTGAGGATCATGCCCGTACTGTGAATACATGGAACACCTCTGGTAAATGACTGCTATTTTTTATCGATTTCTTTAAAAGACGTGTTTTTTTAATTTTTTAAAGAATGAAATGTATTTATTATATACACTAATCCTTGAAGCAATTTCGTTTTTAAATTCAAGGGTCGGATATATTTATAGAAGTACGAACACTTTTTTATAAAACATATTTAACTTTTTTTACATGAAAGGAAGAAGATATGTTTCGAAATTTCAAATGTTTTAATATAAAAAACAGTTTTAGATGAAAAGGAAATCAATTTTTCTTTAATAAAGTTCATCTCTCTTGGGCTTTCGTTTCTTCTTATATTTTGCTTCATTATTTTATCTCCTTCTCCCCTTTTCGTTTCGTTTAATGCTCGACATCCTGACAGAATATGTCAAAATTATTTTTAACTTCTCACTTGCTTGAGCACGACTTACAAGCATGACAGTATGGCGACTTCTAAAACAACAACAACAACATGGCTATAGAACTACCGAATGCAACTGCTACTGGTGCTACTTTTGCTGCTGCCGCTACTGATGTTGACTTTGTTACTCCGTGCGAACAGAGGAAGTACAGAAAGTACCAGCTTTGTTGAATTTATTTTTTTGAAATTTTCCTTAGGATTCTATTTAAGAAAATAGTAAATCTTTATCACAATTCTTGGCACTTGTAGTAGTAGTTGTAGAGGCAGTTGTTGTTGCTTTTATAGTAGTAATAGTAGTAATTATTTTTGTTATGGTCAATTTATTCATTTTTTCTCTAATTCAATACGGTTTTATTTTTTCTTCTTTTCTTTTTTGTTTTCTAAGTTGCCACCCGTATTTACGTGCACTTATATTCTTTATTCTCATTCTTAAGAAAAATAAGAAAAATGGGAAAGAGAATGATAAACGAGTAGAATCCTGAAATTGATGGACTATTACAAATGATGCACACACGCACAACTACACAGTCAACCAATACGCCCATATATACTAGTATACAAAATCGCTATATGTTTGTGAATGTGTATATGTGCCTCCTTCAATCGAATCCATGAGGAAGGGGGTTTGAAGAGGGGAGTTTATTTTATATATTTTTGTACTAGCGCGTATGTAATAATGCGTTACGGCAAACTAACAAACAGAACGCTTCCTTGGCTTTGTTTATTTCCGCCGCATTAAAGCATTCCATGTGATTTATTTGGATAGTTGTCTATACAATTGCTCACTGTCTCCATATTTTTCTGCCGGTTTCAATTTTTGCGTGTTTATCAGTTTTGAATTTTTTCTCTTTCATCAATTTCGGCAATTTATCCCCTAGCCACCAAATAATATATTTTTGTCCCCACTTCTCACAATAAATGTCGTGTCGTCACTAAGTTCTCATAAACTCAATCAATAACCCATTCCTGATCATCTACGACAACATCTAATAGACATTCTCTCTCGACGTGTAATAAAAATGCTTGACATGAACACAAAATTTCTAAAAATAATTCCTTAAATATTAAATATTCTTTTTACCTACCTTAAATGTTACCTCTTTGCCACATTGACAATTATCAATACCATAAGCCACCCTATCAGGACTATAGAATTTTAACGAACCCGAAATATTCACACATCCTCTACCTTGAATGGACACACTGAAAGATGTGGCTACATTTTCGTTTCTTTACCCTTACGTTCCCACCCCTGTCTCGTTCAAAAACCGGCTAAGACGAAACGAAATTCTTAAAAGCGAATTCAGGACACGTTCTATTCCATCGCCGATTCTTGTTCAAATTAATGGAATAATGCCAATATTTCCAAAACTGAAGTATTTCCTTCGGTTTCCTAACGCGACATAAAAAGGGCCAAGCAGAGCAAAAGATAGATACGGAAATATTGAGCGATAAAAAGAAACTAGCTAAAGAAAGGAGGGAGAGTCCAATACAAGAAACGAAAATAAAGAAATTGCTCGAAAATGTTTCCTGCAATTCTTTTTTGTGGTTATTGTTTCTTCCATTCGATACGATCCGCTTTATCGTTTCACTGACCGACCCAGGACTCCATTTTGTTCAAAATGGGTTAATCAGAATCAAGTCACTGTTTGAAACCTTTGATAAAGGCACCGAAAAAATGAAGAGTCCAAAGCAAAGAAAAAATGACAAAATGGTTTTTGCAATATTTGCAAAAGAAATTTTTTAACGGTTAGATTTTATCAAAGTATTTCATACAGGACTACCCTTCCTCAAAACTAAAGCATTACTCCACTAAACGGTAATTAAGGAAAAAATATAACAAATTAATATTAATTAAAAGTTTTAACATGATAGAAAAGTTTCTCCGAAGCAAACCGATAGCTTTTACGAACAAAATCAAATTAAAGCTTGAGTTTAAAGCAAAACACCTTCATTTTATTAAAAGAAAAATGATTAGAAAGGAAAAATTCCACAGACTTTTAGCACAGAAATATATCTCCATAGAGGGAAAGACAAATCTACCGTCTTGTTAAAACATGGCCTCCACTAAAACTTGCGTCTAAGAACAATCCTACCTGTCAACCTATTAAAAACACACACACACGCACCGACATGATACATAAGTTAAATCAAAAGGGACGTTTTTCAGTGTATAAGTTTCCATAGTATGAAAACTGTCTGTCATGAAAACCCTTGTAATCCTTTGTTAACACAAGAAGACTACGCTTACGCTCACAAAAATGTGAGACGAACAGAAATATGATGACAGAATAGAGAACGTTCTAATATTCCACAAAAGTTTTGGGAGAACGTAGTTGTGAAGAATGAGAAGAGTAAGCACTTGGAGGGGAGAGGGAAATTGACAGGCTTTGAATTAGTCCATTGTGGTTGGTTGACTGACGAATTAAGAGGATTGCCTTGGAAAGGCTTGACTGATTAGGCATCAAATGTTTTCCGTAATTGTCTTATACGAACATACCAATCAACCAATAAGTGATACGATCAACAATAATTACCCATTCTCAAGATCAATTAAAAAGGTTTTACTTTTCTACTCAAAAATACTTTTACCCAGAATCAAACGTACTTAATTACTACCACAACGCCCGATTAACGTATCTTATGTATCTTATGAATGTATCAATGTATCTTATGAAGCACAAGTATCTTATGAGGAACAATGAGCAATGTATCTTATGAGGAACAACTTTTCCTATTTGAAGCACAAGTTAAACTGCATTTCGATATTCAATTATTTACTATTTTATTCGATAGTGACGATTACGTAATGATAATTTTACTCAGAAGTGAAAATGGAAAAAAGGAGCATCATCCATGTGATGAATCGTTATCCGTAAAGATATCGCCGGTCATCAAAAAATGTTTCCAATAAAACCATATAAGTGACACGTCCGCTTTTGACTCCCCATTGCTTGACAAGTGCTAATGCAGTCTAATAACATCGATCGTATTGACGTCTAGACATATATATTCCAATTAAATTTTTCAATTAAACTAAATTAAACTCGATTACGGCGACATCGAAACACATCTAGTAAAAAGTATCCCGTTACTTCCTTGGAGTTAGATAGACGCAAATATTTATGCAAAATGTATGGCGTGTATATGCAGTCATAGAAAAATTTGCCAGCGACATTTTACTGACTGCATTTGAAGAATATTCCACATTTAAACTAGTATACAATTTTCGTTCTTAGCCATTTTTTATTTTCACAAGCGACAAATAATTTTCACACTCTAATTAACAAAGAGGTAAGGACTTCGCAAAGGGACAGAAAATGTTCCGCAATCACTAAGGAGCTACTTCCCGGTTTGTGGCTTCAGGCTGTCTCTAGCTGAGTGCTTGCAATCTCATGGGATGGCATGGCAACGCCCTTCAACAGGAGGATATCAGGTTAGCACCTCAAACCAAGCGAGAGTGGAGCCAGCGAGATGGAAGAGAATTGCACCAGAAGCTCCAACTATATATTGCATTTTTTATTATTTCGTGTTAGTGTGGTAAAGATTTGGACTGGCTTGCAATTGGATGTGAAGCGGTCTTTTTGCATCAAAACAAGAAATAGAAGAAACGAAAGCCTCCGGAGATGCTTTATTAGTTAGTTTAATGACTGGAAGCGCCGATGTAATGAGAAACCACTTAGTGCGAATTTCGAAAAATATTAGAAACGGAAATAAAAACATCGAAAGGAAATCCCACACAGAACCTATGGTGAATTCTACTAGAAAGCACAACAGTTTTTTTTAATTAAGGTGTTCTTCTAAAAACCTTTTTAAGTTTTTTGCTTGCATTTTTATTTTTTTTATTAATTTAAAAACTTAACTCGAGATATAGACTGACTTTAATTTCAGAGACTTGTGTGGAACAAACCGGGATTACTCTTTTGCGATTGGTTTAAATTATTTACGCAATATGTCGCCAAGAGTATCTCTCTCTCATTACATTTTTATATTTATTCTGAATTTATTTCGTTGCGAGATTTTATAACTATATTAGTTTATTATTTTCGTCTATATTATTTTATTAATATTACATCTTTAATAACCATTTATTTATGAATTTTTTATAGCTTTTTCGAGGATTTTATATTTTTATATTTAAGTGCTTTACAACCACATTTTTCTTCCGCTTATAGGTCCTTTAATAGATACCTCTTTCTTGTCAACATTCCTCGGACTTTCTCATTATCCTTTTTATGGCAAATTGTCCATTGTTGGCAAACCCGTTTTAGCAGAAAATTATCTATTCTTTGCTATTGCCATTTTCCGCTAAAAAATCTTTATAGATAAGAGATAACTATTTGTTTTTCGCTTACTCTTCTTCGATTGCCCTTTTTCGATTTTGTTTATTCATTCGTTTTGGGTCATGGTAATGCCTTGTGTCCCGATTGTCATTATTTGTTTGTGATAACAAAAATAACAACAAAAAACATTAAAAAGAGAACAACCAGAATGCATCGGATCATTCAATAACATCCATCGAAATTATTTTGCGTCAGCGCAGACGACAAGCAGCTAATTTCATTTTACACTGAAAGAAAAAAGAAGACATGGACGACTGTGCTTGTCATCATGCTTTGTCATTTAAAAAACAGTGACAGAGGCGGCCTACAAAATGAAAAGGAATCCCTGTTGGCTAATGAAATGAACTGCATTGGACTGTATGAACTGTAAGAGAAATGGCTAGGGATGAGGGCCGGGGGCGATGTTCAAGAACTATTGTCTGTCTGCCAGTGCATCGTTATACGAACTACTTCTCCCCAGCGAATAAATCATAAAATTCAATTGCAAAAGAAATCAAAAATAAGGATTCAGTGAAAAAAGTTGTGAACGCAATTTATACTTACAAAACAATTCGAACAACTAAAGGACAGACAGAACATTGGCCAACATAAAAAAGAAGAGGAACAACAACAAATCAATCAATAATTGAGTTTGGCGCAAAGAAATTGTAAACGAAATATGACAATTTGACTGTCAAAGTTTGATCAAGAAAACAAACATAAGATGAAAGTTTGTCAATGAAACTCAATAAAAGAGAAAAACGAAATCCCAAACCCAAATGTCTCATTCAGTCAATCTATCAATTCGATTCAGTTCAATACAATTCCGTGCTCAGTGAAATGAAATATACATAATTTGCGTTAGAATTCCTGAGGTACGAAACAATTTGATATCTCAAAAATGTATATGTATATAAAAATTACTGAAATCATAAGACTAAAAGAATTCTCCCTATATTCTGTTATTGCCAGAATTTATTTCTGCGTGTTGGCAACATTGATAACTTCTGAACCAAAATTTTTCTTCTTAATTAAGGAAGATCGTTTTCTCTAGAGACAAATGTGCTTCCAATATTTGATTTTTTTTTTGCTTTTTTGAATTTTTCACATTCAAAATTCTTCACTGGTTTTCTATTTCGCTATTATAATGTATATTTTCTTCACATACAGTTATTTTTTATTCAATTTAAAATCTCAGTTTTTATATCATTATATAAATTATTAAATATATCGCGAATTAAATTATTCCTCGCTTATAAATTTATTTTTTCTTGTTTCGCCCAATTACATTCATGATAAAAATTTATGTTGAAATAATCGAGCTTGATTATAAAATATTATATTACACATTAGGAGTGTATGTGAACACCGGAGCACTTACCTACCCTACGTCCATACATAAAACTAAATATTGCACGCGCAATATCATCCGTTAAATAGTTATGAAACTAAATCACTTTGCAGCAATGGGATTGAGGGTAAGAGCAGAAAGTTGGGATCTATAGAGATGCTTTAACACCGGATATGTCTACTAAATATATTGAAATCGGTAGCAAATAATTTTAAAGTTTGCGTTTAATATGAATCAAGGCAATCAAACAGAAAAAAATTGTAATAAAATATTAAAATAAACACAATTGTTAAGCATTTCCAATGATTTTTCAAGAGTCATTCAATGTATTCTCGCTATGAGGAGTGGGTTCCGTCATAACGGAAGTAGTTTGAGGTGATTTCATGCACTTGTGCCGCTGTTTGAGGTTGTCGACACATAATTTAATATGATTATGATAATTGGTTAGCGTGTTAAGGACAATTAAAAAAATGACACGACTATTCCTGCATCTCTCCGTAGTTAAACAAATATTTGGGGATTAAAATGGCATTTTACTGACATAGTGCACCAATTTTTTAGTCAAAGTATTAGCATAGTAGTAACAATTTTTTAGTTATAAAGAAGTTCTTGAACTCAGAATTTCTCGACTTTTTTAATTTCCGGAATATTCGGTGTGTGTGAAGTTGGCACCTCATCTTTGAAAAAGTTGACTTTTTTTCGGAGTTCTGAATGCACCCCAAATAGTTCTGGAGTTCTCTGCTATTTTTGGGAATAGTTCCGGCGAAATAAGAAAAACACAAAATTCCAAAGTTTGGGGGTGCTAACTTCACAAAATAATAAAAGAAAAATGGCTATAACTTTTGAGTTTTTGAAAATATTTACTTAGTGTAGAACAATTTTCTCCAGAACTATTGGGGTGCTATCCGGAACTCTAAATTTTTTTTTTGAAATTCGAAAAAAAAATTTTTTTTTTAATAAAAAATTTGAAAATTTTTTTTCCTTTAGAGTTCTGGATAGCCCTACCGCAAATATCAATATCTCTATTACTGTCAAATATTACTTCAGCAAATTATATACAAAAAAAACCAATTTTTTTTAAAAAAAGTAAAAAATTCTCATAATTTTCGAAAAACAACCTGTGGAGAATAGGTCCCCTAACAACATTTTCATGGCTTTGGGGGTGCTATTCAGAACTCCAATAAAAATTTTATAATTTTGAAAAAAATGAATTTTTTACAATGGGTCGACTGTAGGGTGTCAACTTAATACCTCCAAAGTTCAGAACTATTGGATTCTCGACCGGAACTGTAATAAAACTTATATATTTTCAAAGAAAAATAAACGTTTTTGAAGTTTTTCCGAAAATGAAAAATAAAAATTGGCGATAACTTCTAAAATACCAGCAGTAGGGCAAAAAGTGACTAGGCAAAATTTTCATAACTTTGGGGGTGCTATTCAGAACTCTAATAAAAATTTTATAATTTTGAAAAAAATAAATTTTTTACGATGGGTCGACTGTAGGGTGTCAACTTAATACCTCCAAAGTTCAGAACTATTGGATTCTCGACCGGAACTGTAATAAAACTTATATATTGTCAAAGAAAAATAAACGTTTTTGAAGTTTTTCCGAAAATGAAAAATAAAAATTGGCAATAACTTCTAAAATACCAGCAGTAGGGCAAAAAGTGACTGGGCGAAATTTTCATAACTTTGGGGGTGCTATTCAGAACTCTAATAAAAATTTTATAATTTTGAAAAAAGAAATTTTTTACGATGGGTCGACTGTAGGGTGTCAACTTAATACCTCCAAAGTTCAGAACTATTGGATTCTCGACCGGAACTGTAATAAAACTTATATATTGTCAAAGAAAAATAAACGTTTTTGAAGTTTTTCCGAAAATGAAAAATAAAAATTGGCGATAACTTCTAAAATACCAGCAGTAGGGCAAAAAGTGAATAGGCAAAATTTTCATAACTTTGGGGGTGCTATTCAGAACTCTAATAAAAATTTTATAATTTTGAAAAAAGAAATTTTTTACGATGGGTCGACTGTAGGGTGTCAACTTAATACCTCCAAAGTTCAGAACTATTGGATTGTCGGACGGAACTGCGATAAAATTTATATGTTGCCAAAGATAAATTAACGGTTTTGTGAAATTTGGGTGTAAATTTTTTGGGTGTAATTGGCGATAGCCAATTTTTATTTTTCATTTTCGGAAAAACTTCAAAAACGTTTATTTTTCTTTGACAATATATAAGTTTTATTACAGTTCCGGTCGAGAATCAAATAGTTCTGAACTTTGGAGGTATTAAGTTGACACCCTACAGTCGACCCATCGTAAAAAATTTCTTTTTTTCAAAATTATAAAATGTTTATTAGAGTTCTGAATAGCACCCCCAAAGTTATGAACTTTTTGCCTTGTTACTTTGTGCCCTACTGCTGGTATTTTAGAAGTTATCGCCAATTTTTATTTTTCATTTTCGGAAAAACTTCAAAAACGTTTATTTTTCTTTGACAATATATAAGTTTTATTACAGTTCCGGTCGAGAATCCAATAGTTCTGAACTTTGGAGGTATTAAGTTGACACCCTACAGTCGACCCATCGTAAAAAATTTATTTTTTTCAAAATTATAAAATTTTTATTGGAGTTCTGAATAGCACCCCCAAAGCCATGAAAATGTTGTTAGGGGACCTATTCTCCACAGGTTGTTTTTCGAAAATTATGAGAATTTTTTACTTTTTTTTAAAAAAAATTGGTTTTTTTGTATATAATTTGCTGAAGTAATATTTGACAGTAATAGAGATATTGATATTTGCGGTAGGGCTATCCAGAACTCTAAAGGAAAAAAAATTTTCAAATTTTTTATTAAAAAAAAAATTTTTTTTTCGAATTTCAAAAAAAAAATTTAGAGTTCCGGATAGCACCCCAATAGTTCTGGAGAAAATTGTTCTACACTAAGTAAATATTTTCAAAAACTCAAAAGTTATAGCCATTTTTCTTTTATTATTTTGTGAAGTTAGCACCCCCAAACTTTGGAATTTTGTGTTTTTCTTATTTCGCCGGAACTATTCCCAAAAATAGCAGAGAACTCCAGAACTATTTGGGGTGCATTCAGAACTCCGAAAAAAAGTCAACTTTTTCAAAGATGAGGTGCCAACTTCACACACACGAATATTCGTCCAGTTAAGATAGTTGAGGATGAACGAATTTTCCTTTGGATTTTTGATGTTGGATTCTGTTTTTTGAAGAGGTCAGTTTATTAAAGAACAAGAGGTTGCTGTTTCTGAGGATGAGTGTTCTTCCCCCTACCTTCACAATTCTTCCAAATAGACTTCTGTTCGCCTGTTACGTAAGAGAAACAAATTTTTTCAAATATGACATTTTATTTGCGTACGATAAAGTGCACGAAAACTCTTTCCTCGTAGAAAAAATAGCAATATATATATAAAAACATATAAACAATTTCAGCTTTTTGTGTATTTATTTTCCCAAACGGTTCTTTCTTCTTCTGTTCTCCACAACTCGCTCTTCATATCGTAAAAGTATCGTTCGTTCTTGCCGCCCTCTCCGGCTCCAACTGGGGTCAAGCAGTTGCCTAATATTTCACAAGTTTAAGAAAGCACTACATGGTGATTAAAATGCAACAGCACTAAGCGTTCAACAAACGGAAAAGTAAGGATATTCGCTTTAGTTGACGATAAAGGTAGAGGGTGTAGTTATAAATGACACATCATTTTGAGCTCGGTTTTGAAATGTATGAAACATTTTGCTAACGTTGAGAATCGCAGACTTCCACGCAGGTTAGACAAGAATTAAGCAGCAGCTGCATAGCGAGTGGATGATGCTGGAATTCCATACGACACGTGCGAACATCACTTGGATACCATGAAAGGAGCTCTTCTTTAAGTGCAAGCAGAACAGGAGTAACCACTCGTCTGTTCATCTGACTGGGTTAAGTAGCGTCTTGTGCGCACTTCAAGGATTCTCATTCGTAGTTTTAAATTTGTTCTTCTTCTTGTTCTTAAAAGCAAATCTTCTCCTTTTCTTTTTTTAAAATATTTTTTAATTTTAGTTTTTAATAGTAAAGCGCTATTTTGCCAATTTTGTTATCACAACATTTAAACTGACAGAATATATCCTTAAAATAAAGCGAATTATATACCGTAGAATACACTACCCGATCTAAATATTGGAGCATTTATGATTTAACATGCATTAAAAAATTGGTTTAAAAAGAGCCCAAATTGGCTAACATGGTCATCACAAGGTAAGAAAGTCTAATAAGCGATTTGTTTTATAGACATTCATTAATAATTAAAACCATGAATTAAAACCATGATTAAACCATCATTAAACCACTCTGTAATAATTAAAACCATGATTAAGATCGCGAGAAAATTATACTTGAATTATACAGTCAACGACACTCTCATCTTTATTAATCATTATGATATAACTTAATTACTTATGTTATAGTTATGATATAACTTAATTACTTATGATATAACTTAATAATAAATTATTTTCTTCGACCCATTGCCAGTCTTACCGCTTTCATTGTCGCGAACATAACGACAATTTTCCTCTCCTTCCCTGCCATTAAGAAGTGTATAAGTATAGACCCTAACGTCATCAATTCATACGCGAATTTCTGCGAAATAATTCCACTAAAACGAAAGCATTTCAGATAAATCGAGCGAAACAAATTTCGCTATTACAAAAGTTGAAATTGCATCATTTACGAATGAAGGACGTGACCATCGCGGTCATACAATGATACCGTATAAACGTTTTAACTTCTCCTGTGTCCCACCTCCCACCTTCATGTTGTCTTTATTTACCACCTTCCATTGATTGCATAAAATAGCTAGAAATATGGCGTATATATAGTCGTTTTGTGATCCCTTCTCTTCGGTGATGCCCATTGTGTACGAGGTACAGTTTCAACGCATTCGTACTGCTTTCGGTTTCACTGGGAGAGTGCTTTACCAGCAGAAAGTTCCTCTAAACTAATTCAATGAAGGAGGTGGAGAAAAGTGAAATAATTTTCTACAAACAAGAAAATGACATTAAAAAAAATTGCTTACAATGATCAGAAGTTTTTATACCATTCAGAAGATACAGAATGGTTCTAGCATACATAAAACTATTACGACACGAGGCGAGAACCATTATAGAGATGAATACGTCGAGTACAATATAACGGCGAGTAAATAATATAAATTGTATACAATCAAAAGAATAATAACGTTTTTTGTATTCAACACGCTTTGTATTCAATACGCTTCCTATTTCGTTAAGTAACTCATCCATCTATGTCTTCCAATTCTCTTCTAAAAATCCTTTCATGTTTAAATCCTTTAAATTTTTCCTAAACTCTTGCACCTGTATATTCTAACAGATTAATGGCTAAAGAATACGGCCTGTAGGGGTATTATTACCTCACAATTGTAAGGACCATGACATGAAATCATGGCCTAAAATCGGTTCGGCACGGTTTGTTCATCTCTTGCTTGACAAACTTAAGCAAACGGAATTAATCGCAATTTGCAGGGGCATAAATTGAACCAATAAAAATGCAGCGTTATAACAAAAGGATAACTCGAGCGTATCCTTATATTATAGTTCAGCAATAACAACAGCAGTAACAACAACATCCATAGATAATCTACAGAAGCGGAAGGTACAAATAGAATTAAAAGAATAAATGACAGATACGGGTTTGGATAAAAGGAACTCTTTTCATCCAACCTCCCAGACTGCAGCTAGTCATTTCCACGTAAATAAATCTCTTCCCCTGTCTCTCTCTCTCACTGTGTTAAAAATTTCCAGGCAAAATAAGAACAAAATTAAGAATGAAAGCAAATACGATAAAAAACCTTCAATAAATCCTTAATATTTTGTTTGTCTCTTTTCTTTTCTAACAAAAAAGCCTACAATATTGCTCGAGGGCTTGCCTTTTTTCTTTCCCTATACGTCAATAGATATACATATGAGTATATGTGCGTATATATGAGTTATAAATACATATCTATGCACACAAACTAAAGTCTATAAAAAATGTAATAGAAGAGATGAAAATAGAGTAGGTTTCGAAACAGTCTTTAGGACGACATGACGATAGACATTTCCACCCATTTCAGTGCGGTATACTTGATATTTTTTATACGATCGTGTTGCGGCAGTAGTTTCTGTTGTTATTGTTATACAAAAATACTGTTATCGTGTCGCCAACAGCATCGTTTATCACTTCAAGGCAATTAAAATTGTGTATTTCGTAAGACTCGCCGCCGAAGAAATAAGCTTTCAGGCCATTTCCTTTAGGTATTCAGGTATTAATCTCTCTCACTCTACAAGAAGTTTTGAGTTTAAGTTTAGGGTATTTAGGGTTTTTAGGGTTATTAAAAATTTTGTGATGGCACTTATAGTATTTTCTTTTTCCAATTCTTCAGAATTTTTAATTCGTTTTAAGAAAAGCTGAAACGCCAATTTGAAAAAAGTTTTGTATTTTCCTTAATATCACAATAATAGTTGCTAGAGTTGTTTTAGAAATTAGCCTGATATTAGTCAAATCTTCGACGCTAAAGTAATTTTGTTAGGAAATTCACTAAAAGTTTTGAAAATTGATTAAACTTAATTCGTTAATATCGAAAATTACTTTCTCGGTGGAACTCATTAAAATATTAATCACCACACCAATCCTCCTCCTTGTTTTTTTGGCACGCTTTTGATTTTATCATAATTCCACAAAATTTCCCAACATCTACAAATCCGAGATTTACCCCAAAAAATTATAAAACTTGTTAATATTTACGTTAAACGTAAGACTTTGTCGATTAATTTCATCTCATTCCTTGCCTCATTCCTCCCTTCCTTCCGCGACACTATAATTACCTTCATATCGTATGTATTTGTTTAGATTTTATCTTACAAGCTAATCTAGTAAATACCGACGGATAACGAACAAAGAAACTCTAACAAGTGACGGTACCGACGCCGACACCAACATCGGTGCAAACATCATCATCAAGGTCGGTTGCATGCAATCTCGTATATGTTTCAAATATTTATACTTAATTAGAAACTTCAAATCTTTAGTTCTTAAGAGAAAGAATTGAGTAAAAATTCCCAACTCTACTAAAGATAATTTCCAAATCTCTCTGCTTAAAATGGTTTATTAAACATTCCATTAAATTTTGATCTGAAAGACCAAAAAACCTTCAAGCTGATGAACGTCGAAAACATTAAAACCATCAGGGTTCAGGGTGCTTTTGATCAAAAGAAACCACTGATTTAACCACTATCGATTTAAAGCGAAGCCTTGGAAAAAACTTAAATTTAAAGATTATTTTGTGAAGCTCTTTTAGTGTTGCTTTTCATGAAGGAAACCCCCGATCCCCGATCTTTAATTTTATTAGATTGAATTCTCAATGATTAAATTTATTATAACAATAAAAACAACATCAATTTGCATTAATTCTCATGATTTCTCAAATAAAAGTTTCCTTGATTCCTCAAACTACGTTTAAATCTGTGTTTATTTTTCTTTATAATTGTTTGGCTGATTTTAAATAGAAATTAATGTTATTGTGTATCTTTATAAAGCTCTTGCTGACAAATTGTCCTAAAGGAATCCCTTTAAACACGTACACGCACATACAAATGCACTCACACTCTCGATATAAAACTATTTCATTGCTGGATGATTGCTAGGCAAAATCGTAGAAGATTCCTTTAAATTCAAAAGTTGCAAAGACAACAGAGAGAGAGAGATAACAAAGACTTACAATTTTAATTTGTTCTATTTAATTTTAAATACTTTTAGCAATTGTAAAAATCTTTTATCAATTTTGACGAAGCGTACGAAATCAATGACCACTTACTCAATCCTAAACCCAGCGACTTAATCGCCAAGAATTAATTTATACCCTATAGAAGAAATTTGGGAAATGTTTTTTTCAAATTTAATTATTCCATTGGCGGCAAATCATCTCAATATTTTTCATAATTAAATAACCTTTTTATGCGCATATCTGGCAAAACTGAACCTAAATTTATGTTTTTGAAGCAACGCCTTCTTGAACCTTAAAATGTTAACAAGAGTTATATTACGGTTTTTTATCCAAAAAATTCTAGGGATGAAAGACAACGAATTCTTGTGAGCACATACGACAAATATTTTCTGTTAGAAGCAACGTGTAAGAATTGATTTGAAAGTTTTAAAGGGGATGAAAATTTGATCTCGACCATAAAGGCCGTACCGCCGGCACGAAAACATCCGACGACGAATAACCTTAAGCACTACTTGATACAGGTTAATCTAGACACAAGAAGACATTTACTGAAGCTGAACAACAACAAAATTTGAAAATGTTTTACAGGCTCTGCAATAATCGGCGTCGAAGATTGTTGGACGGCGCTTTTCTAAAAAACGGTGTGGCATGGTGTGAAACAAGCTCGCACCCTGTGAAACCAATAATCTATTGCTTTAAAGCGATGCGTTGGAGCCCAATATTACAGGCTAAAAGATCGCAATACGCCAACAGCCATGACAATTCCCCAGACTCACGCTGCGAGAGTTGTTAAGTATTATTTGGAAACGCTCATATAAAATATTTTACCATACTCAGTCGTCACGCGCCGCCGCTTTCGACTTACACTTATTATAATTAATGACACGTGATCTCACCGATCGACAACTTGTTCCTATGACGATGAGAGAAAATGACTAGTATTGCATTAAGAACAAAACGTATCGTTGTTTTGAAACCACATTTGAAATTTGAAATTTGACAAATGAGATCTCGTTTATGAAACCTAAACAACTCTTTAAACGTTTCTGACGATCGTTAACGAATCATAAATAAAAGCTACAATAAAAATCATAACAGCTTTTCAAAAAATCATAAAAGTTTCTTTTGAAAATATATCCGCCTGTTAATTGAGAACACTTAAGAATGAAGATCATAAAAAACCAAGACTGCTGCTTTATTTTTATTAAACTTAAAAAAGTTGATACATTTGCATAAGTGAAACTTTATCCTCAAGAGAAGGAAAAATAGAGAGAGAACCTCTGGAAAATCGAATTATTTTATTGAATTTCTTGATGAGTTGAATGAGAAGATTATGAGACAAAAAGGCAAAGACAGAATGACCTGAAAATTGTGAATAAGTTAAGCAATTGTTTGTGCTAACTATAAAACGAATTGTCAACTTCCTTTCCTTGTCCTTTTGTCTTTTTGTACGTCGCAAAAGTAACGAAAACTTGGACAAAAAGGCACCAGAAGACAGACTGGTTTAAAGACAGACGACAGATCGACGACCGTGTTGTTATAAATCGTTGAAATGTTGGCGACATGAAAACTGCGAGATTTTCAAATAAGAAAACAAAATATTTTCAAATCTCAATTTTTTCTTGCTTTTGGCTAGGATGCCGAATAAGGATAGTATACGCAAAATATTTAAAGATTGTATTCATGTACAAGACGCAAACAAGGAATGCGTGTGAATGTGTAAAATGGAAAGTTTTCATCTAATTCTCTTGCTTCACATTTATATTTTTGTGTTACTAAATTTTTTATTTAAATTTTTTCTTTATTTGTTTTTGCTAAGAAATATCCTTTTACTGCTATCGTTCTCGTACTCTTGTAGTCCTAACACAAATTGAAAACTCAAAAATTATCATCTAAACCCAAGATAATCCTTAATAAATCATAAACTGGTGTGACTTGTAAGCTTCTGAAAAATTTTCATTCTTTTTAGCAATTATTATGACTGCTCTAACCACAAAGAGAGTCAACATATTTGACAATTGTACAAAATTTATCTTGGCTTTGTAATACGGTTTTATCAACAATAACGGAACGATATTCTCAAAAACAAAACAAAGCATAAAAAGAAGAGGAAAAGGAGGTAACGAAATGAGATTAAGTTTTTATTATTCTTCATTTTCATCTTAACATAAAATAAAAACGAGACAACAAATTTTAATAACAGAAAATAGGATGATAATTAATAACGTAAAAATAATACAATTTATTATCAACATTTTTTATTAATAGAAAAACTGATTCGAGAATATCTTTGATATTTAGCATAGTGAAGAGATTTAGAATTAGCTACTGCTGAGGGCGCAACAATCATCAACACAATTCAAACATTTAACACCCTACATCTGCGAGAATAGAAAACAACTGAAATAATTCTCATTTTCTGTTTGTCTCCTTATGATAAGGGTGACAGTCCCGTGGTGTATGGGCCCAAAATATGGCACCAGGCGTATAGACGGTCACTTATCACGATTGTAGTACTCCCTGGTTCCGGAGCCTACCATAGGCTTTAAATTGGTACCACGGGAGACAAGCAGATGAAAGGTACAATCAGTATGTATGCTAATAGCTTACGCTAATAGTTATACCATCTGATAGATATATATGTTCCAAGCCCCACATGCTTGTCATTGGGTAGGCCCTTCGGGAGCTTCGTGGTGGCTGTGGTTAATACCCAAAGTTACGCGGGTACGAGTTTGGATGAGCTCGGGTGTGGTAATGCACTAAATCATTACCGGGTGCCGGGCCCCATAGACCGGCAGAGGTTTTAGATCGGCCTCGACTATACCTTAAGTGGAATGTCCATACCATGCATATGGCTTCCAAAGGTACAAACGTCGTAGGCACTGGGCGTTGGTTGTCGCCATAAAGTATAAAAGGTACGTTCACAGAGTTCGTACTTGCAACCCCGTGCGGGATGGTCCGCCCTGAGATTAAGCCAACACGGCAGGTGCTCAGGTTAAACGAATAGAGGAATCTGTCTCCTTATGATAAAACCAAAAGAAATATCAGTTCTTTAGTGACTTAATGGACACACATCTCGCTAGAACAGTCATAGGTGTTTCTTAGTATAATCTGCAATTTTAATTTTCATTTCAAATTCCAGAATGAATTCATTCGTGGAAAATACAAATATAAAAAAACAAAGTAAGCGGCGGAAATTGTATGTAAGACATATTAATTACGCAGTTGGCGAAATAACCGAAAGGCGGTATACTTCATTACTGTCCTGCATTGATACGAAAGAGATTCTTCCGCACTGATCAAACTACTTTCGTAATTTTGCGTGAGGTTATGTCTGTAAGCAAGCTCGACTTGATTCATTTCATTGATTGGAGGGTACGTGTAAAGGCCAAGGAACTTACAATAAGTCGAATTTTGATCGACGTGAGTTCTAGAAGCTTTCATTTTAACCTAACCTGAGAAAATCTTAGGTAACTTAGGTATCATACGATGAAATGGGAAATTATGAAAACACTCGTTCTTTTCAACACAATAGCACTGTTTCCAGAAAAGTAATTCTCTCTCACTGTCACGTAACAACTTCTGGACGATTACAGAAAACGGAAAAATAAAAATATCAACGAAGCAAACAAACAAGCGAACTAATAAACACATAAGGTATTCACCTTTAAGCGCAAAAGTGGAAGGCAACCAAGTTGCAAAATTATGAAGGAAATATTTATACATTTATACGCGTATATAATCGAAATTTCTCTGGCAGGATCATAAAAACAGATCTTCTTGCAAGACTTCCGTTGAAAAATAATAATAAAAACGAATCATAAAAGAACAACAAGGAAAACAAAACAACATGAGAGGAAAGTGGAGTAAAATATAATCGCAATTTTGGGGGAATTTTATATACTCTACACCCATAATATAAATCGATCGTTTGGAGAGACACGCCCCTTTAAATATTACATTTCCCTCTTCTTGATCAGTTTAGATCTGGTAAATCATCTTCAACATATTTCTCGAAAAAATTCACATAGTATAATAGTGGGCGTGGCACTCCCTGGCACTGGTGGCACTTCTCGCTTCCCGCAAAGATAATTTCATATTCGTGGGTGAGTCCGAAAATCGATACAATCACCAAAAGTGAACTACATATGTCGACATATTCATATTAAGTATCGAAGTGGGCGTAGTTATCATCCCATTGTGCCAATTTTCCATTTCCAAGAGTTCCTTCAAAAAGCCCTTCCTTACTCCAACCAAGCCTTCGTGACTTCAAATGGCCTTCATCTCTTTTCTTTCACCATTCTTTCGCCTTTTTCAGCCCTTAGTGAAGGACCCTTACTGTGGGTATGTTTCTTCGATGCTTGTCATCATCATTCCTCAGTGTGTATGATGTATTTACACACCTATGCACCATCATAATGATGATGATGGTGATGCTGATGACGACAATGATCATGATGATGATGAAGATGATGAATTTGTAAACGTTCCACTATTAAATCACCGAGCGAGTGCTGCCATATTGTTACGATTACATTTCTTTTAATGAATGAAAACAATATCGTATGTTTATACTTTTTTTGATGGAATGCATTTCATAAAATGAAAAATGGCACCAATTAAATACCGCTTTTTTCATTTCTAATTAGCAGTGAAAGGAAGTAGATTGTTTGCATTCGAAGGTCCTTCCTCTTTTGTGTTACCGATGAACGATTTAGGTTACTGGCAATCGATTACAATTATTATATTGCTGTTTATTGTACTCATTTATTGTTGCCACCGGTTCATGTTTTAGAACGCTCCAGATTTGCTTCTAATTTTCATGATTAATCAAAAAGGGAAGTCAATCAAAAAGGGAAGAAAACTTCAATCAATCGACAATCTCATTCTTACATTTATTGTCCATTTATTCAGGTTTTTCTTAATTTTTCAATTATTTTCTGATTTAGATACATCTAGCCCTTTAAAGCTTTGATTATTATCATGTATTGTCTTCACTTTATGGAAAGGTAACTAAAAACTGATCGCACTGAGTAACACATTTTTCATTCCTCTAGAAATAATTCTTTTTAAAAACTCGTATATTCGACATAAAAATGAAAATTTTCAAAGGAAAATAATTACTCTATCCAAAATGTGTTGCAATTTTATTATTATATCTTCTTTATTATTTATTTTATATATTTTATATCTTTTTTCGTACTATCGGTTACACCAAAAATTGGTAACAAGAATAGTTTTACGACACACTACACAAAATTATGTGGCTGCAGCCAAGCACACCCACTGCCGCATATGGAATTTCGTTTTACAAAACTGTTAATTGCCAAAAGTACTTGAGCCGAAATACAATCGAAATTTATTTCTAGTAGTGACATCTTTGGCGTTTTATGTTTGGCAATCGTCCAAATTGAAGAAAAAATTCAATTTGAAACATGTCTCGGACCAACTGCATGACATCAAATCCTGGATGTAGTGACGGTGTGGTGGAAATGGTGATAGTGATGCGAAGTAATGAGGTTATGACGATAATGGACATACGAGAAATTAGAAACTATAACGAGTATTGTTATGTTTGATATATACGGTTTTTTACGAGAAAAATGCAACAAAAACAGTTCTTCAAAAGATCCCTTGGCAGTCATTTGTTAGGGCAAAGACAATAATTGATTTGGACAACTTCGTAGGTTCGTACAATTTACCGAAAGTAATAAATACTAATATTTTGAAAGACGATTATTTGTTAAGAAAAGTAAATTTGTTAGCAGATCTATTGCAGAGTCCATAAATTATGAGTCGATCTCTGTGCATTCTCCTCCTGACGACAACTCAAAGGCCGTTTGGAGGTAAAAATTAAGCACACGGAAGTATTTGATCAAGTAGACTTTGTTAACTTCCAAAGCGTCTATATCTCAAAAACTATCATCTTAGTATGTTTCTTAAAGTGAAGATGAATGTTTTAGTTTTTCAAAAATCCGCAGCCTTGGAAATATTGCTTAATAAGGACGTCAACCTCTACCAATTTTCAGCGAAACATTCGAAAAGAAGTTTCTTATTGTCGAATTTTATTAAATTCTACCCCATAAAGGATTATTTACGATACAAATTATTGTGTTTAATAAAATCGAATTAATATTTACCAAAACTGGAATGACACAATAGACGCAGGGATGCGCAGCAGCAGCTGCGGCCGCAACCGTTGGCAAGCTGTAACCGTTTACGCACAGATGCTCCGTTTTAAAAATCTTTGTGGGCGGTGGATGTGAAATAATTGATGGTGATGCACACAGCGCCGTGGAGAACGACGGCGACGACAGCGCCGACGTCGACGGCAACGGCAACGACAACGATAGTGCTGACGCTGGGGGTATGGCAGCAAATGGAGAGGTTGAGAACGTTGGCTGTTGGAGGAATTGATGCACTAAAGAACCACGTGAGGAGGAAATAACACTCGATGATAGTGATGAAAAACGATGGGCTGCAATAGCGGCGCCTGATGCCGGAGTTCTTGGTGTTGTCGTTAATATTTTTCTATATGAATTTGGTGTGGCTGTTGAAGCAAAAATGGAAGTGTTGATGTTATTGTTATTGTTATTGTTGGTGTTAGTGGCGTTGAAGGTGTCGGTATCGGTGCCAATGTTGATGCTGGTGCTAGTGCTGTTGGCGTTTGTGGTGGTGACGCTTTCGGTAAAATTGATGGCGTTTGCGGATGTGGATGGAATAAAGGCAACGTTAACTGTCGGTGTTATGACAGCAGTTGCGGCAATGGATACGGCAAGCGTTGCTGATTGAGGAATTGGAGCCGGAGACGTTTTTCTCTTGATTGACGAAATTTTAGTAGTTTGAATGGGAGCCGTTGAGAATACAACAGCTGACGCAATGATACAGAGAATGATAAACGATTGAATTGGTTGAACGAGCAATTATTTGGGGTAGATGTTGATGATGTTGGTTTGATTTGATTTTGTTATTTGTGCTGTTTTTTATTATTATTACTATTTTTATTAAGAGTTATTAATACTACTTAAGCTGATACTGATTCTAGAGCTGGGTTATAGCTGTCACTAATAATTTTACTACATGCGATGCTGAAGCTAATCTTTGATATTGCTGCTGTTGTTGTTTGTGTTGTTGTCGTTCCGACTCTAACGAAACTTTCTGGTCATTTACGTTGCAGCCGTAATTTTTTAATTTTATTAAGGAGATTTTCAATTGTTTAATATTATTTTAAAATTGCTCTAATTATTTACTTTTAATATTCGAAGCTAAGCATTTCTTCCTTTTTTCGCCGATAGAACAAAGTTGGTTTATTATTCTTATACTTTATTGTGACTTTCAAAGGATTATAAAATTTATTTAACTACAATATTTTTCATTTAGATTAACAGTTAAATTGTTGGGTAACTAATTGTTCTTAGCTCTTTTTTGACGCCGCAACTTTGTGTGTTAAACCCCAGAGAGCATTCTTAAAAACAAATCTTTAAAAAATTACTCTAAAATAGTTTGTCATTGAAAAGAAAGCGAAAGTATTTTCATATTATACTTTATTATCTCATTTTAATCGGTCACTAGCTAAAGTCATTTAATAGTAGTTCCAATCATTTTCTCCTTTATTTTATTTGGAATTTCAATCACACCAAAAATTAATTATTTCTCGGATGTTTTAAAGGTTTTTATAGATGAAATCGGATTAATCATTAATTTGCTAATGAGAATTATATGCAAAATGTCCTTAAAAATACTAATCGGCTGCGAAAGTGCAATGAAATTTTCATATAAAATCAAGTTCAACAAAAAATTACTATCTAACGTTTCTCATTTATCCTATTGAACGCATTTTTGTGTGCACGCGTATAATTTTAGACCAATTTTTGAAAAGTTAGTTTTTATTAAAAAATTCCCTGATGGTTATTCGGAAGGTTTCATTGCAATCAAATCTGAATTGAAGAAGTAATAGCGAGGCTATTTTCTTAATCCAAATGTTGGAAACCCAAAGAAAAAGGTTTTTCAAATGTGTCGGAACTGGAAGGGATCTTTGTATAATATTTTCTTTTACAAATTGCTTGCTTTTTCTTTCAGTGAGCAAATAATTTGTGAAGATCTGAAAAGCTGTGTCACGGAATTATCGAATCAATAAAATATGTTTTTAAAAAGAATTATTCAATTTGTGGAAAGAATAATCACATTAAAAGTAATAATCACGGTCTTGACGATTTCCACTTTATAGTTATTCATCATTTATAACGATTATTATATAGCAGTTTTTTTATTAAAAATCATCATAACGTAATCTTCTGCTTTAATTACAATCTTTAAATACAAACAATAAATTTTTCGTGGTTTCTTCAAACAATATTTTTCATTTAATAATTATTTTTCTTCCTCAGTGAAACAAATGGAGATAGTGAAAATAATTGATCAATTCATGCATTAGCAACATAATTATGATTTTTAATTAAGTTTATACCATTTGCAGTAACATAATTATTAATGCTGTATTGGGTTTTTTGACTTAGTTATTGGTTTTTTCAATTATATTTTAAATAAATACGCTTTTTATGTTTCGATGAGTTTTATTCGTGAATTATTTTTTTTATTTTTATTAACTTTTGCGCTGTTTATTAACGTTTAATTTGTTATTTTATTTGTATTGTTTTTATATCAATAAATATTATATTTTAAGTTTTTAAGATTTTTATACTTGCTTCATTAATTAATAATAATAATGAGAAACAATGTCAACAAATGTCAGCGATTTGTAAGCTTTTATTACTTTTTTCTTATTTTTTTAGGAGATATTTCTTTTATTAAATTCTATAATTTTTTTCTATTAAAAATTATTATTTTGTAATAAAATTCGTTTTAACCGGTTTTATTAATTTTTATATTTATTGTTTAGGTCGTTGTTTCCGTTCCTGTATCTTTCTAAAACTCTCTTTTTTTGATTGTTTGTCTTAAAATTATTTGAAAATTATTTCATACAAATTTTATAATTTTACAAAAATTTTTAACCGATTTTTTGAGCAAGTTATTTCATTTGAATACAAATTTTGTTCGAGATTATTGGATTACATTGAGACAGTTTTAACAAGAAAATTTTTTTATAGTTTTCGGCATCGGCAATATATTTTTTGTCGGCGCGTGGAATGCTCTTAATTTGTAAACCATTTTAATTTTCAACTTTTATGATTTTTTTGGACTTTAGGTGATTCAAAATATTTTCTTCAAATTCAAAATTTATTTTTCTTTCGAATACTCTCGATTTGCTTTCGAAGTTAATTTTTTGGAATTAATTCCGTTTGAAAGAGCTTCTGGTCGTCACTTTCAGGTATTGCTTTTTTATACGTTGTTAAACGAATAAACGGTACAATTTAATGAGATTATTTTTTTCGAGATTTTCCTTAAAATTCGTCACTTTTTCCTCATTTCTAAGAAATCTTTTATAATTTTGTTCTTTAAAAAAATATCGGCGGAATTAATTCTATTTCACTTTGACAAACAATTCAATTGTTTTTCGTTTAAAGCTTAATAAAGTTGAGTTTTGTTTTTTTCTGCTTTTCCCGATTTCAACGAACAAAAAATGGTGAAGTCAATTTAGAAATATTTAATTCAATAAACAACCGTCGCTTAATGTGTCAAGATGATTGGCTGAAGGAGCGGTACTTGTTCTTTTTTCTTTTTTTTTTTTTTTTCTTTGTGAGCGCTTGAGTTGATTTGACTTGGCTTGCTTGGCGACGAATGGATTGTGTTTTACCGATTGAGCAAGGTTTGGCCCGTGAAGGTCTGCGAAGGAGTGATGGCACCAGCAGTATTCACAGAAGCTCTAACTGTTTGAGAGGAAGTAACTTTGGGACAGACCACCACCAATACAATTACATTTCTCTTCCAAAGAAAATACCGGCACAATTTTGATGGGTGTGATGTTCCCTCAAAATGTTCATATTCCTACCGATGTTCTCACTGTTCCAAAACTTTTTTATCTTTCGCAGAGAGAATAATAAAAACAATTTACGAACGAGCTTTTATCGCAACGAATGTCGCCAAGACCAACGCCACCAACGTCGTCATCGCCACCATCGTTGTTAGCATTGTCGTATTCGCCACCCGTATTCTCTGTGCGCATTCGGAAAGTGGGAATATGCGCACTTTGACGCCGGAAGTATCCGGTATAATCGTATCAAAGGCAGTGATTTTCAGTGAGATATCGGAGAATCGGTTCTATAGGGCAGGCAATCAAGTACTCACACGAAACCATAGCCACATGTGCACACATCACACAGTTACGCATCACAATGGCACTACCTAACACACACGTTTACAAAAGGCTGATTGGTCGAATAGTCGTCGAAACTGCTTTGCCATTCTTGTACTTTAAAGATACCGAGGTGGAATGAGGTGAAATGCGTTAGGGATGAATTTTAGAAAATTGAAAGACCATTACGTGCATGAGAATTTCACATACACGCCTTCTCTTTCGGCAGAGAGAATATAGGTGAATAAGAGAGAAAACTGTAGTTGGATACGTTTAGACAGCATTTACCTATCGGTTGTCGTGCAAAACATACTTAGGCGGTTAACTTTACACTTTATTTTGATAATTTATTTTTTATTATTGACAATATAAAATGAAATTTTGTTAGCAATATATTAATATTAAAAAAATTCATGTTCCAACGGGAAGACTTCGATTCCCCATTTCTTGCTTTGGTGCGTCTATAAATTGAAATAAAATCTCAATTAAAGCTAAGAACGTACTAACGATCAAGCGAGCACATCAACAACAAATAAATTTACTCTGATTTTATATAACAGAAACGCCAGTAGACATTGACTATTTATCACAACAAAATATTTGGCACTCGTGCTTCAGAAATCCTGTCGATGATGATATCAATCCTAAATCGAATCTCACCACTTGTTGGCTATGTCTGGAACGCAATCATCAACTAAATTGACGCACTTTATTTCTCTAAATTTATTTATTTTCAGCTTTCTCCAAAACTTTTATAAACTCTCAAACAACACAAAATTTAAGGGACAAAAATCATTAATGCATGAATTTCAATTTTATTTTAGAATTTGTTAAATTAATTGATTTAAAGAAAACAGCAAAACAATATTCAGTTGAATTAAAAAAAAATCCTTCAGAACATAATTTACATTCTCGCGATCCTAAACACTCTTCACATTCGAATCCTCTCTTTTTTCAAAGAGAGACTACATATATTAATTCATGTGGAACAACTTTGGAACGCAAGATATTTGTAAAATAATGAATTTGTTGAAAT
Organism: Physocephala rufipes; assembly: GCA_963966595.1. Classification (NCBI taxonomy): domain Eukaryota; kingdom Metazoa; phylum Arthropoda; class Insecta; order Diptera; family Conopidae; genus Physocephala; species Physocephala rufipes. Next base: position 24,517,781 of record OZ016503.1, read on the forward strand.
TCAAGGGGTTTTACATTATGGTGAATTGCAAGCAACAAGAAGCCAAAGATCTCAGCAAAGGTCGAAACCAGCGAAAGGTCGAATATTGAGAGAAACCAAATGAGATTTGAGACTGAAAATTTAAAGAAAAATGGCGATACAACTCATTGGAGACTTTATGAAAATTCGATCGATAGAGATTGTACGAGTATCGAATTGCTACCAAACAGCATCAGTAGTTTCAGTAAAAATAAATGAATTGGTGCTAAAAGGAAAAACTATACTAAAACTATAAGTCAATAAAGAAGTTTGATAAAATAAATTTCAGTTCAATTTGACGTAACTTCATATCTGAGATCATCAACATGCGAATCTTTTCCGGATGATATTCAGGATGGCAATCACCAGAAGAACATGCGGGTCGTGTACTCAAGGGCCAAGAGTTCATTTCAGCCCTCGAGACCTCGTTCATTCAGCGAAATTTTCAGAGGCTGATAAAACAGTCGTTTCTGTTGAAGAACTTGCTGTTTTATTACTTGTGCAACATTTCACATTTTATATCGAATTCAAACAAGTCGTCTTTTTAATTCTATCAATTGTATTGAAATATTTTTGTTCATTACCTATTCAGAATTTCTTTCGTCTGTACGAGAAATATTTCTTTTAAATAAATATCTTAAATTTATATTGGTGTGAGTTTATTCTAATTACAACCTCGGGAGATTTAAACTAACTAAAAGTTTTGTGGTAATTAATTAATTATTCCTATGTCCGGACTTAGCCATTAATAATTATTATTTGTTTTCAGACATAAAAAAGCCTCCACGGGTGGTGATAAAATTAACGCGTCAATTTATGCATATTTTTCAGAGAATAATAAAACCAGAAAAATTAAAAGATTTATATCCAAACATAGAAAACGTATTGGCATTAAAGAAAATTGTATTGAAGTATAAAACTAACATTAATATCATAAACTTATGACATTTAAACTGCGCTTTGGGCAGGACTCAAAAGACTTTTGACAGGAGTATCTGACATGAATCTGGCAGAAATAACTATAATAACCTTAAATTTAAATCCGTTTAATGGCTTACAACGGTTTATTTAACAAAAACATTTTAAATCTGCCTTCGACGATTTTAACTGTGGGTTATTTCTATTTCGATTCATCTCAAAATTTTGTAAACGCTAAATGTATTTTAGTATATTTTATGCATTTTCGGTTTTCGCATACATATATTTTTCGCCCTTTTCTTTGTTTGCAATTTTTATAATTGTTTATTGCACAGAAACCTATTGGTTGTTAAAACAATTGTATACTACTAGTACTTACATTTGAAAAAGATTGTGGGCGTGGCGGTGGTATTTGCGCCGGTGGTCTCATGCCAGAAATTTGTGTTGGTGGTGGAGCTGGACTATAACGTGGCTGATGCATTTCTATTATGTCTCGATATTGAAGACTGATTCTAATTATATGACGAAATTATAGCTAAAAAATCGAATAAAAATTAAAATTTAATTTCGATTTTAGAACAATTTAAAAAGTGTAAAGCAAAAAACATAATAAAATAAGGCTTATTACTTTAATAACGCTTACAACTTTCAATCTATTTATAAAAATAAATTGCTATTACAAAATTTCAGCTAATTTCCATACGCTTTATGCAATTAAGACCATAGAGTGATTTTTAGACGATTTAATTCTTTTAAACTATTATCAATACTACAAAATCAATTGAGTTAAGATAACTGATTAAAAAATACATGAGATCGTCACTACAATACAAACAGAACAGCCTTAATAGTTAATCCTCCGGTTAATTAAATGAACTCTCTATTTTCACGTTCCTTAATCAAACATCGCTGTTAAGAATGTGAAACATTTCTAACTGGCAATGCCAAAATTAATCTTTGAAATTTTCTTTTGCCATTCACAACCTTAGATGAGCAATGCATTGTAAGTTATTGCTCTCTTTCTCTCTTTGTTTTTATTAATGTAAATATAGAGCATAAATCCAATTCGCTGTAAATGTGAGGAAAATGAGCTGAAAAATTATGTGAGTTGCCAATTCGATGTTTCGACGTAATAAAGAAGCATTAGATCATTTTTACAAAATGTACTTTTGGGATTTCTACGATTTTATTACGAATGTTTGCAATAAAAATGAAAATCGGTAATAAGAACAGCGAAAATCTATACTTTTATGTCTAATTATAAATTTATTTCATATTTATTAAATCCAACAATACTCACCAAAATATTAATTCTTCCCTTCTCGCATTAATTAATTCCCTTCTCGCAGAATCGAAATAAAATTCAGAATATGTTTGTTTTTAATAAGGCTAAACCTGACGCAATTTGTTTCTTTTATTTATCTTTAAATCAGTATTGATTTTAAATTTTCAATTATAACTTTCTTTAACAAACGCGCCCAAAAAACTGTAGGCGTTTTTGTTTCGCGGAAATCCAATATTTGAAATATGTTTGCAAATTGAACTTTTCCACAGATTTTCTCGACTTTAACAAGTAGGTCAAAAAATTGCACTCATCTCTCAACGAAGGCACCAGAACGATCAGTCTAATCAAACACACTTATTTGCATTTCATTTGAATCCTTTGACATATATTTAAATATATAAAATGTCGTTTCCCTACGATTTTACTATAATTTACATATTTATTTTCATAGACATATGTTTGTAGTATAGTTCGTTTTTATATTAATTATTGCTTTTTCATATTAATCTCAAATTATCATTGATAAAACCTATTCCAACCGTCTGAAATATATCCCATAAATATAATTTTTTGTGGGCCTAAAATAATTCGACTCAATTTGTGATTCAATTTCTTTAAAAAAACAATTCAAATTGAAAATGAAAGTGCAATTTTTTTATTAAATAAATATGAAACGTTTGGAAATATTTCAAATTGAATGGAAACCTAGTTCAATTAACTTTAGGATTATTTTTTAATTCTTGTCTTTTTTAGTGAGAAATAGGTGGCACCCTTAGCTCAGCTTTCATTTTATTTTTGTGACAACCAGGGACAGCTGATTATGCTCCTGCTTCTCTTCATTAAAAATGGCCGGTATCAAAGAGTAATCAGATTGCTGGGGAATGACTTTAGCAAATTTAACGGGCCAAATGAAATGCTACATCTGGATAATTCCAATAAGCATTTTGCTAATAATCCTAAGCATTAGGATTTGTCTGAAAGGCTTGGGTTAATAAATTACTAGTGAAATCGCATGAAAGAAAACCCCAAATCATGGCCTGTTTTCGTCCACAAACACGACACAAAGGATGACTAACCACCAAAAAAATTGCCAAAAACAAACAAGAAATTATTAAATGGCTAAAAGGAAATGCCCACTACGGCTTTTTCTAATTGGAGGGATCGGATCACTCATAGTTTTAACAATTGCCGGTGAAAACTGAGGCTTGGATCTTTCCTAATTTCTCTCTCGACCACAAGTCAACAGACTCAACTTATTACAGATTTCAAGATAATAAAAACGATTAAAGAAAATTTAATGTAAAATGTTTTGTTTATGTCCCGGATGGTTACTTTAAATGTAATTGTTCCGAATTCTATTTCTGGCAAGAAACACAAGAAACAGCAGTAGATTTACGAGGGCGTTCTCGGTTATTTCTTCACTTTACAAGTCATTGCCACAAACGGAAAAAGGTTTTTATAGTCCCAAATTTCCTTCTTTTTTGTTTGTTCCTTCGTTTGCATCAATTTTCATTAATTTTTTGACAATTTAGCAAATCAATTACTGCGAGATACCTGAGAATTATTTGCAGTTTCGTTATACAATACTGTCGTCGCCTCCAAACAATTTATTTATGCACTGCTTACACACTCAGATTATTATTGAAATATATAAACATAAAACTCTCTTGTTTGTTAAATCACAAATTCACATATTACCGATAAGCTTAGTTTAATACACTTCTATAATTAATTAATTAATCAGGTGCAAAAACTAGACGGCTTCAACATGAAATAATTGCACACAAAAACGAACAGTAAAAAAATATAAGCGAATCTGACTGAATGAATATTAACGAGAGTAAGAGGAAAAGAGTAAAAACAACGAGTTAGGAACAAATAGGGCGAATTCACTAATCAAAAAGTGCAAGAATATTTGACATTCTTCACCGAAATGATAAAGTTGTTGAAACAAATTTATTACACGGTTTAATGTTAGGATTAATTAAAAGCGCTTTTATTCATAATTAATAATGGACAATATTTTTTGGTGGAGAATCGAATAAAAAAACAAAAGTTAAAACAACAACAAAAACAAAAATTTTAAATAAACAAAACAAAATTTTGAACTAACCATTTTTATCAAGGGTCTATTCGTTCACCCATATACGAACTCAAATGGAGCTCAGAAAGTTTTCTAAAACAGCTTAATTCTACTTCAACATTTTAATAAAAATAGGAAAACCAAATTCTACCGACGTTCAAAATACGCTTTTGCACTCTACACCAGGTTTGGGGTATATTAAGTTTGTTCGTCCATTTTTAACGCATTAAAGGGGAGTGACAGGTATGGAAGAGTATATATTTTCTGGCTCAGAACAATCTCCTCAGTCGATTTAGCCCTAACCGTCCGTACATCCGTCTCTCTGTTGAAATCACGATTACGAGGGAACGAAAAGAAAATGGTCATGAAATTTGGCACAACTATTCTCTGTTATTGTAAGCAGACTGGTATGGTAAAATAGGTTAAAACAGATGACAATCACGCCTATTTTTATAGCTTATATGAATGTATGCACATACGAAGTTCACTTTCTACGTTGGAGAGCGAATTTTAAGACAAATTTTATCCTGGAACAGAACCACAAATGCTATTTAATTTTGCAAATAGTGGGTATGGTCCGCCTACCAAAACCGCAGTTACAAAAAAGACGTCATTGCAGTTGAACAAGTAGAGGCGTTGTAATAAAATTTGGCACAAATCTTCTATATTATAATAAATTAATTATGAAAATAATAAAAATTAGCGAAATCGGTTGAAATCCACTCCTACTTCCGATAGCTAATATGAATATATGCACATATACAGCTCAGGGCCAACGTTTATAGATCGTATTTTAAGACTAAATTTTATCCTGGAACTGAACCACGAATACTAAATTATTTTGCAAAAAGAGGACGTCTCTACCACGTAGGATATTGATATATCCTGTGGGTGTAGAGTATTCAAACCTCGGCCAGACCGATGATAGCACACTTACTTATTTTTTCCTCCCGTGTACCCAAACCTCTATAAGCCCAACTATTTTTACAAAGAAAATTAAGTTCAATTGTCTATTTTTCGTTATAATTCTCCAACTTTATTATCGTTGGAAAATTATATATCCTTGATAATTTGATAATGAAATTGCAACGTTTCTAGTAAATATGAGAAACATACAACAAATTGTGTTAACGTCATATCAAAAGCTCAATGAGTTGTAGGCACGAAGTGGACCATGGTGAGAACGTGCGGTGCACGCGCCAGCAACAGTGACTAATCCTGAGCAGTTGGCTTAATAAAAATAAGTGTGCATTAAAAGAAAGAAATTTGATTGGAATTCAAATTGAATAACGTACGATCCTCTAACACTTATTTATACTTAATGGTTTAATAAAACGTACTTATTTTTATTATGACGTACTTAATGGGAAAGTATTTTATTACACCCGGGGATATTTTGCAATAAAACACAATTATGCAAAAGAGAATATTTACGCGACTTTTATTAAATTAAAATTAAATTAGCATTAATTAAAATTGAACTAGCAGTAATTACAAAGTTATAAATATTATCAAAGTTATAAATATTATCAAAATATTCTAATATTACAAATATCAAACAATAAAGACAAATAGAAATTACGTATATAAATTAATTTCCGTAAACAAATCGAATAATGAATTTATTACAAAATTATTCCATTTAAGCTAATTAACAATTATCAACATAATTAATTGAAGTCACTGCATGGAATATGAAAATTCAATATAACAATAATATTTTAAAATTAAGGAATATTCATTACCTTTAATACACCATCTTGGTCTATATCTCGTATTTTCTATTCAAACATGCGTCCACGTATACTATTGTAATTTTGTTAATCCGCCTCCACTCTAAGCGTATCTTGAATAAACTTTTTGTAACTTTGCAGTAAACAGGAATTTGAGGGCATTCCATTTCTGTCCAGAGTGTGGGTACCATGGGCACATTATTTGGTGCACGAGGGTATAACGGTTTTATGAATTGAAAATATAACGTTTTTATGAGCTGACAGATTTGCACGGAAAAAACAATACTAGCAATACAAAACAATAATGGCCATTCAAATTAGTGCAATATAACAGTGGCCGATCTCAACCAGTCATGAGGATTCTATTTCCCGACAGGGAGCGCTCCTTTTTGAAAATTTCCTCTTTATGAACTAGTTCGTTCTTACAATTATTTTAATTCATTCCCTTCCTGTGTAATATACGTTTACAGTTTATAGTTCGTTTAGTTCAATATATAGTTCATTGGCTCCTCTAATTTACAACAAAATGTATGCTTCGTTCTTATTTACATCAACGAATTAAGTCCTATGGTGTCGTTTGAATCATCCTTCCTCTTTCTTTTTATTCAATAGTTTTCAGTTTTTATTCAATAGTTCTTTTATTTCGAAATATAGTTCTAAATAGTCATTTAGATCGTTCAGCGTATATTTCGGGAATATGTATTCCATTGTGCCCGTTTGAGAGTTCGAGTAAAAGTGATTTACTGAATTGCTATATTAACGATGAATGTATAAGACATAAATGTAATTGGTAAAAAAACATCAAATTTTCTTTTCACCCTTTATTAAATAGTTTTGTCAATAATAATAGTATTAAACAGTAGATTTAAAATAAATATATAAACCAATATAAAAATTAGGCACAGTTATCACTAACCTGACGACTAACTTTGACATGTTGAAATAAAAGCTTAAAATTATAATTTAAATACTAAACTTGGCTATATAACCATAAGTAACTATAGAAGTATAGGGTAGACTGCTGTCTACCAAAAATATTGTTTCCATAATTAAATATTAATTTTAGAAAGTTTCAAACCTATTTCAGAAATTAGCAAATGCTGTTTTAAATTAATGTGACCTTTTCTGAAATCAAAATAATTATTTTGGAGTGTATTATAAACAATACATAGTTCCGAAAGTCAATTTTATTTCAGAAATGGTCGCTTTAATTTCAGAAAGCATCAAACATATCTCGTAAATTCTCAAATGTGGTTCTGAAATTAAAATAATGATTTTGGAACGTATAATAAAAAGTATATAGTTCAGAAAGTATCAATTTTATTTCAGAAGTCGTCACTTCAAAATTCGAAGAGCGAGTGCCAGTCACATCGTGCTTAAGCATTCGACATGAACATGTCCCTGACAGCAATGGTGCAGGAGTCATCAGAAATACAACGCAATTTAAGAATAGCACATCGCAATTGTAGCAGCAATCATTTCTACGCACGATGGAGCAATTGAAGAATAACACATCGCAATTGCAGCAATAACTATCACAGATTGAAGGGAACTCTGCCAAGCCGCAGGCGGCACGGGATAAAATGTATATATAGGTATAACTACAGCATTTATAATCAAAAGTTTCCGGAATCTTGACGGAAAAATCGCGTCTACTAGGCCAGTCACAACCGTTAGTTCAACAAGATTGAAGGACCCAATGTTTGACGGAACACAACCATTTAAATATTCCATGATGTAGTTTGAAACCGTATCACAAGCCAATCACTGGATTACGGCGGATAAGGTAGCAGCCTTAGCGGTCCCTGTCAAAGGATCTGCGTCAGAGGTGCTGCAGACGGTTTCTGGGGATGAAAAGGAAACCTGTGGCAGCTCGCGAACGTCGATATAATAGGGACCACAAAAACGTTCTCCGCATGAAATTATTGAATCGGTGTCAAAAAGTTAACGAGTCGCTGCAGGGATATCCAATTTGGCTTATGCAGATTCGCCAGCTGAAGTGATTGAAGCGTTCAAGATCGAAGCATTTGATAGGGGATACGGGATGTGGATGCTATATGAAGACATAGAGGCGAAGAAAAGACCCGAAACAGTTCCATATGCCTCGACACAAGAAGCAGCAATTCTCCTATGAGAACCAGCACCTAACGTCTTTCAACCGGGGCTCGAGCAAAGGCAATGCATGGAAAAGTTAATGAGGGACATTCAGAAGGTGACCACATATTCAAGCAGGATTTCTAAACGCAAGTGCTTCAGTTGTGGTAAAGCAGGACATTTCACACAAGATTGTAATGCACATAGCCGCATAACCGATATTGGGCTGGGAAGATTTACCACCAACGTATGACAGGATGTTAGTGATGCAAGACTGATTTCGGAAGGGATAACATAGTACTGCTGCCAAAAAGGGTTAAGTCGAAACCGATAAAAGAAAATAGAGAAATTAGTAACAATGAAATACTGCACGAAAGAGTGAGGGGAACGGAAAATATGACCAATACGAAGGTATGATGACAGTGAGGCGAACAGGTCTGGAAATTGATGAAGTACAGAAGATTAAGCGCTATAATAAATTGCCACATAAAAGACTGATATTTGGCTAAGGCTATGGAATGAGTAGAAAGGAATATAAAAGACCTCCCAAAGAAAAAATTACTTCAGGAAGTGCATTGGAAAAGGCATACTGGATGCAAAGGGATAGCTTAAAGCTAATAAATGGAGTTCTGCCTCGTACGTGGGTAAGCAAAAACTGTACCCAATGTATAAAAGCTAAAGGTCGTAAAGCTAGAAATAAAGGTAAATTGTAATGGATGCAGCGGGCCCATTTCCGACTAGAGACTCCGGGAATAAATGTGTTGGCGATGATGGATTGCATCAATAAGTGGCCTGAAGTCTGCTTTCCCCCCAAACTATGAGGTAAAAATTGTGGCGGAAGACTGTGTTCAGAATTGGGTTGCAAAATGTGGTGAACCAACTGAATTACATTCCAGTCAGGGAAGAAGCCTTGAGTCTATGATACTTCCGCAAATGTGCTTATTGTTGGGAATCAAGAAAATTCGAGCGATTGCCTCACATTCGCGATCAAACGGAACGGTAGAAAGGTTCAATCATAACCCAGAGGACTAATTACGCAAGGTAGTGGACAAATGTCAACGTAATTGGGATAAGCACATTCAAATGTTTTTAATGATTAATGACGAAATTACAGCACTTTCCCACGAAATGCATCCTAACTACGTCACTACACTAGATATTATAACGAATATGGTAGGAACTTGCCATAAGATTTCATTCGATGCCCATGGCCCAGATGTATAAATTCGTTGCAGTCTACGTCAGCTATCAATTCGGGTCTGGTTTTTGAAGTAAACACATCGTGCGATTATAACGATAGGTACATTATTTAAGTGGTGAAGGGTAGAAACCACAGCACTTAGAATAGGAGTGACAAGTAAATTCAGACTAAAAGTAACCACAAATTTAATTGTTTTATTGAATTATTCACAATCTAGTTCAACTGAACTAGATCGTCCAAGAACTACCCAACTTTAATCTCAAACTCGCCTGTTGTTAATTGATGTTAATTCCCATCATAAAGGAAATGCGATGTCTGATCAGGACGATCAGATTTAAGAGGAAGGCAGTGTGACGAATTCGCGAAGCACGCGTGTATTTAGCGGTAGAATTTTCGCGAAACCGACGTCTATCGCGCGATACTTATGCATCACAACTACGTCACTACACCAGATATTAACAACTATGGTAGGAACTTGCCAGCTGTTTCTAGAACATTCGATGTCATTGGCACTGGTGTATAAAAACTGTGCAGTCTACGTCAGCTATCAATTCGAATCCGGTTATTGAAGTGAACACATCGCGCGATTATAAGGCTACCTGCTGAAATTTTTTCTCAAAAGATACTCTTGGCCATTTGTGGTAGTAGACATATATTTACAGTCATTGACGTTGGTGCACACGCAAGTCAGAGCGGTAGCGGTGATCTCAAGAGCTATTTATGAGGTAAAAAACTCCTTAACAGCTCAACAGATCAGCTTAATGTACTGAGCCGTGAACGTCAGCATACTTTCCATACTATTTGTTTGGCGACGCGAAAATTACGTTAAAGTCGAAGAACAAAATATATAAATATACTTTATTTTTTTGCTTCCGGATTATTCAAGATCAAAACGCTTCCACAGTTTTTAATCTTAGTTTCATTAAACATTTATTAATATTTTGTTGTTATATAAACAATTTTATTGTGTTATATGTAATAAAACAAAATTCTATTAATTATAAAAACAACATTCTTTGACCAAAATATAAATCACCGCTCATAAAACGTAATCCGTTAATATGTGAATTGCTTGTAATAGATAAATATTATTATATTATTTGCGAATCTTCCGATTTAGCAGGTGCAAAACTTCTATTTGCACGTCGTCCATTACCATGTACATCGTCGGCACCATCCAAAAAGATCGCTGCATTGATCATCTTGATCATTAGCATACTTAGCCTTCATTGGCCAGTTAAATAGCCTTCTACTGTACAATTTCTTGTCGAAGAGGCACGGATGGTCCAGGACGCACTCAGTCAGTACCTTACCGTTGATCTGAAAATATATTATTAATCTTTATAATTTCAAAATAAACTCAAAAAAATTGAATGAATGTATAAAGGCATGCCTTACCCCATCAAGTTGTCATATCACACCAACATATTTTTCAGCATATGTTTCGAACCAAACTTCACTCATTAGAGTGCGTCAAATTTGGAAATTCTTATAGATATGCGCCATCGAGTCGTATATTATGGTCACACTCATAAGAATGATGCGTATTTCAGTTCCATTTTGAAGGAAACGCGTCGTCATGCGCTCTCCTTTAGATTATCCAGTTGAGGCTTCAAGAAAAAAGAAAGGAAAAGGAAGGAAGAAAACAATTACTTATCTGGAGCTTAAATTACTAGGGACGATTATATATAATTTACTTATTAAACTTGTATATATGTTAGTGCTTATGTATGCTATACCAGAAGAGATAAGCGAAAAAACTGTTCTATTCTATGAGAACGCATTTAGTTCAGATAATTAGGAAACAATATCTAGACTCTAATGGATTATATTGATTATAACTTATTTGGATATAGAAGCATAAATTTATTAAATTTTGGAGGAGAACGATGTAATAAAAACGAAAAAGATTTAAGAAAGATAAAATTATATTTCATATAAGAAAATCAAAAGAGTGAAAATCAAAATCAAATAAATTCTTCAACATTTCACGCCTTGCAAAAAGATAATTTTAGTTTCATAAAATTATGAAAAAATGTGGAAATGCAAAATAACAAAATCTAAACCAAAGACGCAACTAATGAATAATAAAATGATAAGATAAGAAAATCGTAATTGATTTTTTTTGACTATTAGTTTCAAAAAAATGCCGAGATCATTAAAACAATCGCGAAAAAACTCCCATCAATTCAGTAATGATTAGACCGATCGAAAGGACTACTGTAGCGTCAAACTGACGGTAGTTTGCTGAAAGACCAACACCAACAATAACAACAATAACAGTGAGACTTTCTCAAAATTAGTTGCCCGATTTGAAGGTAACGCCACTAAGTGTACCCCACTGATTGCATGGCAAAGACACCAAGCGCAGCAGCAATATCTTCAGCAGGACGAACAGCAATCATGCTCGCAGATGACAAACGCATAATATCGCCGACATACACAAAAGCATAATTTATTACAAATATAAATCAAATCATGGCCAAAACTTTTTAGCGAATGTTCAAACGAATGGTGAATCGTAAGTGTGTTGGCTAACATCATATATATTTATACATATATAATACAATTTATTTGGGAGTGTTGGTGAAGAAATTGATTTACAGAAGTAAAGGCAGGGCGGGGCACAAATACCAGTGGCAGTGACAATGGCAACGAGGTGGTGGTATAGTAGAGTGAGGCAGCATTTCGAGGAAATGTTCTTTTAATTAAAATCGCCTCCGTCGAAAGCAGAAGATTTTTATTGATTTTCTTATCGTGCATTCTACACCAGTCCTTAAGTTTATTAACACCTGTGATCCTTACTACTAAAGGTTTTACCAAATTTACACTGAAAAGGTTCTATGGGCGAAATTTATAAATTTATAAAAAATAAACTTGAAAAATAATTTTCACGTAATTTTCACGAAATTCCACGTTAATCTAAACATATTCTTTCAAATAAAATGATTTATTGTTGCGATTACATAAAATATAGATTTTTATAGTGCAATCCATGGACCCCTTAGAGGTCTTCGAAGTCGTAACTGGAGGTTCGTTCAATAAAGGTCCCGGATTGTGTTTCTTTAACTTAATTTTTTTAATGGAAAAGACCACAACAAAGAACTCAAATATGAAAAAAGATACAAGAAAAAAAAATGCCTGAAGAGAGCCTCGAATCCTATAAGTTTAAGAATCTAGGATAAATAAGTAAATAAATAAATCGGCAATTAAAAAACCCTTACTAATTAAGTTCAAAGCTGAAAATGTCGCCCGATATTATTCACTATTCTAATCACATTTAGACGAATCGGATCCAAGGATAAATTTAGAGAGTCTTCTAGATGTGATTTATTCACAAACAATTATATGCGGGACTTTATACTAATACAATTGTTGTTTTCGTAAGAAAAATAATATAAAATCGAACAAACTGTCAACGAATTACAAATTGTTTGACATTTAAAAGAAAAACAGGATGAAATATTATCATTTGCAAAATAAATAAATAACAAAAACGAATACAAACAGTAAATTTTTTTTGAAACGTTAAAAAGAATCAGTTATTTAAGGAAATCTCCAGCTTTGGAATTTTGGAAATAAAGGAGATCAGGACGCCAAGGATGAGGGAGTAGATTTTTAAGCTTTTACCAATACTAAGGTTTGTGAAATCCGAAGAGGGAGAGAGTGTTGGATGACCGATGATGATGGTGTTGGTGGGGCAATGGATTGTGGGAGGTGGGGAAGGAAGGTTGTGTGAATATTACTTGCATGCAAACAAACGTACAATGGCCGGCCTATGAAGCACCCAGATACCCACTTTGGCCATCTGAACTTGAACGCCCTTCGCTTGAAGACCTTCAACAGCCCCTTCGGCATATGCTGGCAGCTCGAAATCTACAAAACCGTAACCTGCAAAAGAAATACATCTTGATTTGATCGGTTTTGTTTCTGTTTAATTTTTGATTATAACGGTAACAACAACAACAACAATAACAGGAGAAGAAAACAGAAAGATGCATTAAATGAAAAATGGAAAATGAAAGTTAACAAAACGGTAAAAACACAAAAGATTGTTTGAGACGGATATAGAAAGATCGAGACAAGAAAAGAGAAAATAAGGAGAAGAAAAACACTGAGAAATCAAAAATGTTTAACTTTTTTCAATTTTTGATTAAAGACTAAAACTACTTTCATCTAAACATTCAACAATTTCATTATGGATATGATTTCTACTTTACATTTTTTCATAATATTATTCATATTCTTTTTCTTCTTTGTCTTTTGTGCATGTCAATAGAGTTTATGCATTCAAAATTGTGATTAATGAGAAGAAAGAAAATTTAAGATTAGAATTAAATAAATCTAAAAAGGAATTAAAAAAAGAGTGATTCACGGGAAAATTGGCGAAAGTTGTAACCTCAAAAAACAATCTAGTTATCATCCGAGACATCTTACGACGTAACCTGATCAAAATTATTGGACAAATTTTTCGAGCTCATCCTATCAGTTTCGATGCAGTATTCAATTTTGTAATTGGGTTTGACACCTAAATTGCAATCAGAGGTTATTATTTATGTTCCATCGAACGAGAGTAGAAAGGTACCACTTGATCCTCATATTTAGCACACGTCCAATGTTTTTCAGGTATTCCCATACCTGGAGAAAACATGAACGAGTGAACACACAAACTAAACCGTTACATTAACTAAACGAGTAACGAGTAGCGAAGCATATAATCAGCTAAACTGTGAATTAAACGAACAGCGAAACTGAAGGATTCACGAGTACGTGGACAGGAACAACGAGTATAAAAACCGGAACGAACAAAAATGAGAGATGAACTGAATCGGACGTGCTCTGATCTTAATGTGGTGAAAATCTTCATAAAATAATTTTTTTCTTATTGTCTTGTTTTGCCTAATAATCAACGCCTTAATCTTTACTTGATTCTGATCTTATTGTTACTGCTGCTGTGATTGTTGTTGTTTTTGTTGCTAGTGTCAGTTGTTTTGTTCCTTACTGCGTTGTCCTGCATAACGCATTGGACGACTTAACGTAGAAGACACTAGTGGTGGGAATCAATTTTGAATTTCTGTCACGTGTGAAATAAAATTTGAGATGAATGAAAAGTGAATTATAGTGATGTCTTTGCAAAATGTGAATTATTTTCCATCTCAGACCGCTGATTTATACCCTACACCCTACAAGTTATATTAAGTTTGATCCTCCGTCTGTAGCTCATCAAAGGGAGAGTGGCACGTTTGGAAGAGTGTATATACTCTGACTCCAAAATGTCTTATGAGTAAATTTAGTCCTGTCCGTCTGTGCCCTTCCATGTGTCCGGAAATCTAAAGATTACGGATGACCGGAATTGCGGGATAGAAACTCCTTGCTATTGAAAGTCACCGAAATTTGGTACGGACCACTCCCACCTCTCATAATTTACGTACATTTATCCACGTATGTAGTCCACTTCCAACATTTATAGACGTTGGATAACTAAATTATATCCTCGAAATCATCCACGAATATGAAATAATTATGCAAAAGATGGATGTGTTCGCCTTACCAGGACTACAATTACAAAAAAGACCGCATTAGGGAAAATGATGGACGTATTGTCAAGAAATGTATCACGAATGTTATCCATTATTATACATTTTTTGGTGTGCTGAAATCTTATGGTCGAGGTTTCAGCATAAAGCACTGTCATTACCGTGGTTGAGATTGTTAATCCACTAAAAAAAGTTTGTGTGGTGCGACCGTATAATAATGGTCGTACATCGTGTGCGGACGTTCTTGAGAAGAACTGCTTTGAAGATTATCTGGTCTGGCCAGGTCGGTCTAAATTACTCAAGTATGAGGAAATGTAATATTAAAAGGCCCAAACGCCACCATTAATTATTATGATCAAACTATAAAATTGCATCAGGAGTGTAGAGTATATAAGTTTCGGTTAGTCCAAAATTTTTGAAATTTCCCCCCTCATTATTACCGTTGTAATTTTCATATTTCATCGTATTTAGGTTGTTAACATTATTGTTTTTAGTCTCTAGCATTTACAGCAATTCCCTCGATGTTTCGTATTAAAGACATCCATAGAGAGAAGGCCGTACGAAAAATATTTCAATGCGCCTTTGAGGGATGTGACGGTAGGGATGATGTTTCAAAAGGAAGAAAAATTCTTTTATTCATTGTCTTACAAAGAAATTATTAAGAAGATGTTGGTTCACTCATTTGTTCGTTCTTTCATTTATTTCTGATTTTGAGAATTTTTCTAATGCAAAAGGATGTGTACGAGGTCACGTAATTTAGAGAATGAGGAAATCGTAAAATATTCATGGGAGTCAAATTTATCATTTAGAGATAATTTGGCAATATAAGAAAATATTTAAATAAAATTATGTTGGTAAATTCTGAAAGGGGAAATAATATGAAATAGGTGACAAATATTAAAGATCATCGATAATCGATTTAATGATTCTAACGACATTAAAGCGATAATTATAAAAAGATATTTTCGTTTTATGATAATTCGATTTTTTCATCATAATTTCGTTTTAAGATAATTTATTGACCAAAAAATCAATAGCCTCCAAAAAAAATTTATAAATTAGAGTAAAAATAACGCTTTCCTTAACTGCTCATGAAATTTAGCAAAAGCTTGTTTACAAAATCTTGTTGGGGGAAAGTGTGGATTGAACTCGAAAAAGTTTATTGCCCTTGGGACGCTGCCGGAGAAGTTCAAAAATGTTACGCATAAAACTTTAACTCAATAAAGAGAACAATAGCTGCTTTCTCGCTATTATTGCTTTTGTTGCAGATCCTGCTCTTGAGACAATTTGGACCACTTGCAGTTCGTTCTTAAGCAATAAGCACGTCGTTGCGAACAAAACTTTAGTTTAACACGCACACATACACGCACACAGAGAGGAACACACATATACACATAAATGCGCACATATTTACATTTAATTCATACATCCGAGATGCATTTAAAAGCATGTAAAATTATTTAGAGCTCATGTTCAGCATGTTTGTCGTACGCGGGCAAGAACAGAAAACTGACGACGTTTTACTCTCAAGGCACTCAATGCCCTCGACACACCCAACAGAAAGGAATCTAAGAAAGCGCGTATGCTTGGTGTTTATTATAATTTGTATTATGAAAAGTTAATGTCTGTGGAAATCACGAATGCGTGTTTCATCCTTTTATTTTATTAATTATCACACATCCAAGCTCATTACGTTGGTCTTTATTAACTGAAAACTTTTAATAATTTGGGATGACACCGCGTAAGACTTAATTCAAGAAATTCGTGGATTTAATAAACCAGTTCATCGAGTCGTCTGCATTACTGTCGTCGTCTGAAGTTGCAGATTCAAAGATGTTGAAAAGAGTTTCCTTCAAATTCTTAGTTATGAGTTATGAGTGTTATGAGTGTGTTAAGGGCGTTTTCGCTTCAGGATATCATTAAATAAAACTGCACAAAAATAAAACTTATTTTTTACTCTGTATGACTTCTAGTTCACGCACGCCAGTTAATTTCGTATTGTTCTTAAAATATTGTAGTCTCGAGAATATCTTAAAAACAATTTCATTGAGCACGCAAAACGTTTGTGGAAGGGTGTAAAAGAGAATAAATAAGAAAATTAAAACATCAAATTAATTAAACATCAAATTCTCAATGAATTATCTAGTTTTATAACATTAATAATATTTTCACGTGGTATTATCGCAATCTATTAATTATATTTCTGCCAAAATCCAAAAGAATGATAATTTCGCAACTTTCATTTAGTTATGGAATAAAGATCCAACTTTGGGAAACTTTGACCTCGGGAAACTTTGACAGCGTTTTAGAATCACGAATTAAAAGATGAAAATAATTGTCCATTATAATTAATAACTATTATTAATAATTGTCCAATTCCTCCGGCGGACGAATGGTTTCGTATTGCCGCGAGAATTTCATTGGCTGAAAATTATAATCATCCAGCGGCGAATGACCTTCAATCTTACAGGTCTATACTATTACTCCACTAGGAATGCAATATGGTAACACACTAGATCCATAATCAAGATTTTGTAGCATCGTGATTTGTTGCTTCGAGATTTTTCCAGATAAAATTTTATCCCTTCAGCAATTTGTCATTTGGAATCTTGTTGTTCATCATTTCGTATTTCGAGATATTTAATATTAACCTACATGTAATTATAATTAAAAATGCATAAAAACTAAGCCCTGGATCACACCTTCGAGGACACATTCTTCAATTATTTGGACTACATTGGCCAAATTTTATATTTGAAGACTCGTTCAGCAGTTCTCTTTGCAGAAAGTTAATAACCTGTATTTGTGGGCGTGTTCACTTGCACAAGCACTCTAGTAACCGATCACCGATTAATGGCATTACTGAATTTAATTTAGAATGAATGAATTTCCCTCATTAGTCTCCTTCCTCTTAATAAATATTTTAAACAAATTACCAGTTCCATCTTCATATTTACCTTCTCATCTTACCTCGTTTCCCATTTCATTCTAGCACTTGAAAATCCATTCATAATTCATTCATTTCCACTCGAATTTCATCGTTCATACAAATTCTCATAATTATTCAAAACGGTTAAAGTTAAGAAAGTAATTCTTCTAATTCCATCAAATGCGCCCAAACCAGCCACCACCTACGTCGCCGCCACTTCACTAATGATGTCGGTGCTTCAATTATGATGGCGTCAGTCAGTTAGCGACAAGTATATTTCGTTGATTTTCGTAATAATCATGCGATGAACTAATGCGTCACAGTTAGTTTATCTGCATGATTTATTTCCTTTACCGACGCAGAATCAAACTGTGTCACTTCCACCCGCCTTCGTTAAAAGTTCTACGGCTTCATTTAGTGCTTAGTTAAAGCAAGTTTCATTCATTCCCAACCACACTGAAGCATCATAGAGCATACACTTATCTAAAGACCACAATGTGGGACGCATTGATAGAAATTGTATTGGGAATACACTTGGGCTCTTATCGAATTCATCGTCAACGTTATATAAGTGAAAATCTTAAGTTCACTTATGGTCTGATTGCAATGGATTGAACTGAAGTTGAGGGATCTAAGGAGTTGGAATTTGTGGTAGAAGCGCAACACATCTTCTTCTTAAATTTCTTTCTCTGTTAACTTTTCTCTATTTTGCAAAGAATTGTTGGCTGGCAGTTGTTTCTAAGTCGCGATTACAATAAAAAATTATTATGAAACTTTTTGCTGAAGCGATCATAATCAACACAAAGCCATCAGCGTATGCAAATCAATTCAGTTTTAAGGTTGAATCGTTTAATGTTGAATACATTTCTCATTAGAACTCATTCATTCATTCGGCTATTCATCCAACCATCTATGCATTCATCCATCAATTTGTTCCTCCGGAAAACTCTCCAAAAGTTCCAGTAGTTTTCCGTTGTTCTAAAAATGACGACGACACACTCGAAAATGGTGAGTGCCTCTTAGTCTTTAGTTTAATTCAGTTTAGTTTGTAATTATTAAGTTTATTATTTGCCAGAACTTACACCCTTTTTCGTTCTCTACGGGCTACTCAAAATTTTTAACTCTTTCCTTCTTCAGCAGAAGTCGCTTGTGAGATCTGTTGCTTCTGACTCGTTGCCATCTTTCTCGCATTTAATTATATAATTAAACAGACTTGATTTCAAAGTTCTCGTTCTCGATGTCTTTTACTCCCTTGTTCTGCCTAGAGGAAAATGTCAGTTTCGAAGAAATTGTTGAGAAATGCAAAAGTTTTGACTAAAGGAAAATTGTTCATTTTAAATTTTACTTAGTTTTTTGAACGTATTTCGCATTCAATACGTCTTAGAGTTATTCGTCAACAAGTTGAAAACCTAAAGTGTATTTTAAGTGGTAGTGATCAAAAACAACAATCACAAGTGATTTGCTTGAAAGCAAGGAGATAAGAAGGAGCGACTAAGTGACGCTGAAAAGAAGCAAGAACGAGAAAAGGGAAAGAGAAACGAGAAAATTATTTACAAAAGCAGGATTTGCAATTGCAAAAGTTACAAATTATTGGCGAAGAATTGTATAATTACGATGACACAGCGTAGCCGCCTCGAGTCGTTTTATCCTTCTTTTTCTCTCACCTAGTCTCCCTCTTAAACAAATTTCTTCGTAAGAATTTTCAAGAAGTCCCACTAAATGAACCGCAACATTTTCACTGATTTGTTGAAATAATTCAACAATTTTGAGAGCATTACAAAAACTACTACCCAAACATCTTTTCCCCAAAACTCCCCTTCCGGTCAGCTCAATAGTGACTCGTAACAGTGACGGTAATCAATATATTTTCAGTTCTAATTTATTCTAACTTCAAGTTAAAAATTTTATATGTTTTAAAATTTCGCTACGTTGTCTTCAGGGATCGTCACTGATAAATTGATTAGAAAATAATGAAAACGAATTCAATTTGATGACGCTTCGAAACTCATTGACAAATGTGATCGCGAAGAAAGTCTAACAACACTTAGAATCAAATGGTATCAACGTAGATGTGCTCAACGAATGTCGGTGCGGCTTAATTGCACACATCCTTGACATCACTTAAGTTATCCTTATAAACCCATAATGCGCATTATGCCAGACAGTATCAGTTTCTTGGCTACGAAAAAATTTGACCTGGCCCTCTCTGGAACCCTCTAGCACCCAAGGGCGTAGTTAGATGGACACAAAACTCAGTAGGATTAAAAAGCTATCTGAATATTTATAAGAATTATCGAATTTTCCCTCCACTCGTCAAGTTTTTAAATTTGTGTCTGTTAGAAAAATAATTTTTCTCAAGAAATCGAAATTTCTGGAAATTATATCCTCGAAATCATCCACGAATATGAAATAATTATGCAAAAGATGGATGTGTTCGCCTTACCAGGACTACAATTACAAAAAAGACCGCATTAGGGAAAATGATGGACGTATTGTCAAGAAATGTATCACGAATGTTATCCATTATTATACATTTTTTGGTGTGCTGAAATCTTATGGTCGAGGTTTCAGCATAAAGCACTGTCATTACCGTGGTGGAGATTGTTAATCCACCAAAAAGTTTGTATGGTGCGACCGTATAATAATGGTCGTACATCGAGTGTGGACGTTCTTGAGAAACGTTCTAAATTACTCAAGTATGAGGAAATGTAATATTAAAAGGCCCAAACGCCACCATTAATTATTACGATCAAACTATAAAATTGCATCAGGAGTGTAGAGTATATAAGTTTCGGTTAGTCCAAAATTTTTGAAATTTCCCCCTCATTATTACCGTTGTAATCTTCATATTTCATCGTATTAAAGGTTGTTAACATTATTGTTTTTAGTCTCTAGCATTTACAGCAATTCCCTCGATGTTTCGTATTAAAGACATCCGTAGAGAGAAGGCCGTATGACAAAGATTTCAATGCGCCTTTGACGGATGTGACGATAGGGATGATGTTTCAAAAGGAAGAGAAATTCTTTTATTCATTGTCTTACAAAGAAATTATTAAGAAGATGTTGGTTCATTCATTTGTTCGTTCTTTCATTTATTTCTGATTTTGAGAATTTTTCTAATCCAAAAGGATGTGTACGAGGTCACGTAATTTAGAGAACGAGGAAATCGTAAAATACTCATGGGAGTCAAATTTATCGTTTAGAGATCATTTGGCAATACAAGAAAATATTTAAATAAAATGTTGGTAAATTTTGAAAGGGAAAATAATATGAAATAGGTGACAAATATTGAAGATAATCGATAATCGATTTAATGAATCTAACGACATTAAAGCGACAATTATAAAAAGAGATTTTCGTTTTATGATAATTCGATTTTTTCATCATAATTTCGTTTTAAGATAATTTATTGACCCGGAGCCTCCAAAAAAAATTTATAAATTAGAGTAAAAATAACGCTTTCCTTAACTGCTCATGAAAGCAGTTAAGGAAACAAGCAAAAGCATGTTTACAAAATCTTGTTGGGGGAAAGTGCGGATTGCAAACTCGAAAAAGTTTATTGCCCTCGGTACGCTGCCGGAAAAGTTCAAAAACGTTACGCATAAAACTTTAACTCAATAAAGAGAACAATAGCTGCTTTCTCGCTATTATTGTTTTTGTTGCAGATCCTGCTCTTGAGACAATTTGGACCACTTGCAGTTCGTTCTTAAGCAATAAGCACGTCGTTGCGAACAAAACTTTAGTTTAATATGCACACATAACCGCACACAGAGACGAAACACATATACACATAAATGCACACATATTTACATCTAATTCATACATCCGAGATGCATTTAAAAGCTTATAAAATATTTAGAGCTCCTGTTCGGCATGTTTATCGTACGCGGGCAAGAACAAAAACTTACGACATTTTACACAAAAAGCACTCAACGCCCTCGGCACATCCAACAGAAAGGAATCTAAGAAAACGCGTATGCTTGGTGTTTATTTAATTTGTATTGTGAAAACTTAATGTCTGTGGAAATCATGAATGCGTGTTTCATCCTTTCATTTTATTAATTAGCACATACCCAAGCTCATTACATTGATTTTTATTAACTGGAAACTTTTAATAAAAACTTTTACTAATTTGGGATGACACCGCGTAAGACCTAATTCAAGAAATTTGTGGATTTAATAAACCAGTTCATCGAGTCGTCTGCATTACTGTCGTCGTCTGAAGTTGCAGATTCAAAGATGTTGAAAAGAGTTTCCTTCAAATTCTTAGTTATGAGTTATGAGTGTTATGAGTGTGTTAAGGGCGTTTTCGCTTCAGGATATCATTAAATAAAACTGAATAAAAATAAAACTTATTTTTTACTCTGTATGACTTCTAGTTCACGCACGCCAGTTAATTTCGTATTGTTCTTAAAATATTGTAGTCTCGAGAATATCTTAAAAACAATTTCATTGAGCACGCAAAACGTTTGTGGAAGGGTGTAAAAGAGAATAAATAAGAAAATTAAAACATGAAATTAATTAAACATCAAATTTTCAATGAATTATCTAGTTTTATAACATTAATAATATTTTCACGTGGTATTATCGCAATCTATTAATTATATTTCTGCCAAAATCCAAAAGAATGATAATTTCGCAACTTTCATTTAGTTATGGAATAAAGATCCAACTTTGGGAAACTTTGACAGCGTTTTAGAATCACGAATTAAAAGATGAAAATAATTGTCCATTACAATTAATAACTATTATTAATAATTGTCCAATTCCTCCGGCGGACGAATGGTTTCGTATTGCCGCGAGAATTTCATTGACTGAAAATTATAATCATCCAGCGGCGAATGACCTTCAATTACAGGTCTATACTATTACTCCACTAGGAATGCAATATGGAAACACACTAGATCCATAATCAAGATTTTGTAGCATCGTGATTTGTCGCTTCGAGATTTTTCCGGATGAAATTTTATCGCTTCAGCAATTTGTCGTTTGGAATCTTGTTGTTCAGCATTTCGTATTTCGAGATATTTAATATTAACCTACATGTAATTATAATAAAAAATGCATAAAAAACTAAGCCCTGGATCACACCTTCGAGGACCATCGAGGACACATTCTTCAATTATTTGGACTACATTGGCCAAATTTTATATTTGAAGACTCGTAATACCTGCAAGTTTTTTCTTATCCAATTCTTTAAGCAGTTCTCTTTGCAGAAAGTTAATAACCTGTATTTGTGGGCGTGTTCACTTGCACAAGCACTCTAGTAACCGATCACCGATTAGTGGCATCACTGAATTTAATTTAGAATGAATGAATTTCCCTCATTAGTCTCCTTCCTCTTAATAAATATTTTAAACAAATTACCAGTTCCATCGTCATATTTACCTTCTCATCTTACCCCGTTTCCCATTTCATTCTAGCACTTGAAAATCCATTCATAATTCATTCATTTCCACTTGAATTTCATCGTTCATACAAATTCTCATAATTATTCAAAACGGTTAAAGTTGAGAAAGTAATTCTTCTAATTCCATCAAATGCGCCCAAACCAGCCACCACCTACGTCGCCGCCACTTCACTAATGATGTCGGTGCTTCAATTATGATGACGTCAGTCAGTTAGCGACAAGTATATTTCGTTGATTTTCGTAATAATCATGTGGTGAACTAATGCGTCACAGTTAGTTTATCTGCATGATTTATTTCCTTTACCGACGCAGAATCAAACTGTGTCACTTCCACCCACCT
Organism: Physocephala rufipes; assembly: GCA_963966595.1. Taxonomy (NCBI): domain Eukaryota; kingdom Metazoa; phylum Arthropoda; class Insecta; order Diptera; family Conopidae; genus Physocephala; species Physocephala rufipes. The sequence goes on from OZ016503.1 coordinate 24,541,329, forward strand.
TCGTTAAAACTTCTTCAGCTTAATTTAGTGCTTAGTTAAAGCAAGTTTCATTCATACCCAACCACACTGAAGCATCATAAAGCATACACTTATCTAAAGACCACAATGTGGGACGCATAGATAGAAATTGTATTGGGGATACACTTGGGCTCTTATCGAATTCATCGTCAACGTTATATAAGTGAAAAATCTTAAGTTCACTTATGGTCTGATTCCAATGGATTGAACTGAAGTTGAGGAATCTAAGGAGTTGGAATTTGTGGTAGAAGTGCAACACATCTTCTTCTTAAATTTCTTTCTCTGTTAACTTTTCTCTATTTTGCAAAGAATTGTTGGCTGGCAGTTGTTTCTAAGTCGCGATTACAATAAAAAATTATTATGAAACTTTTTGCTGAAGCGATCATAATCAACCCAAAGCCATCAGCGTATGCAAATCAATTCAGTTTTAAGGTTGAATCGTTTAATGTTGAATACATTTCTCATTAGAACTCATTCATTCATTCGGCTATTCATCCAACCATCTATGCATTCATCCATCAATTTGTTCCTCCGGAAAACTCTCCAAAAGTTCCAGTAGTTTTCCGTTGTTCTAATAGTGACGACGACACACTCGAAAATGGTGAGTGCCTCTTAGTCTTTAGTTTAATTCAGTTTAGTTTGTAATTATTAAATTTATTATTTTCCAGAACTTACACCCTTTTTCGTTCTCTACGGGCTACTCAAAATTTATTAACTCTTTTCTTCTTTAGCAGGAGTTCTTAGTGAGATCTGTTGCTTCTGACTCGATGCCATCTTCTTCGCATTTAATTATATAATTAAACAGGCTTAATTTCAAAGTTCTCCTTCTCGATCTCTTTTACTCCACCCTTCTGCCTAGAGGAAAATGTCAGTTTCGAAGAAATTGTAGAGAAATGCAAAAGTTTTGACTAAAGGAAAATTGTTCATTTTAAATTTTATTTAGTTTTTTGAACGTATTTCGCATTCAATACGTCTTAGAGTTATTCGTCAACAAGTTGAAAACCTAAAGTGTATTTTAAGTGGTAGTGAGCAAAAACAACAATCACAAGTGATTTGCTTGAAAGCAAGGAGATAAGAAGGAGCGACTAACTGACGCTGAAAAGAATCAAGAACCAGAAAAGGGAAAGAGAAACGAGAAAATTATTTACAAAAGTAGGATTTGCAATTGCAAAAGTTGCAAATTATTGGCGAAGAATTGTATAATTACGATGACACAGCGTAGCCGCCTCGAGTCGTTTTATCCTTCTTTTTCTCTCACCTAGTCTCCCTCTTAAACAAATTTCTTCGTAAGAATTTTCAAGAAGTCCCACTAAATGAACCGCAACATTTTCACTGATTTGTTGAAATAATTCAACAATTTTGAGAGCATTACAAAAACTACTACCCAAACATCTTTTCCCCAAAACTCCCCTTCCGGTCAGCTCAATAGTGACTCGTAACAGTGACGGTAATCAATATATTTTCAGTTCTAATTTATTCTAACTTCAAGTTAAAAATTTTATATGTTTTAAAATTTCGCTACGTTGTCTTCAGGGATCGTCACTGATAAATTGATTAGAAAATAATGAAAACGAATTCAATTTGATGACGCTTCGAAACTCATTGACAAATGTGATCGCGAAGAAAGTCTAACAACACTTAGAATCAAATGGTATCAACGTAGATGTGCTCAACGAATGTCGGTGCGGCTTAATTGCACACATCCTTGACATCACTTAAGTTATCCTTATAAACCCATAATGCGCATTATGCCAGACAGTATCAGTTTCTTGGCTACGAAAAAATTTGACCTGGCCCTCTCTGGAACCCTCTAGCACCCAAGGGCGTAGTTAGATGGACACAAAACTCAGTAGGATTAAAAAGCTATCTGAATATTTATAAGAATTATCGAATTTTCCCTCCACTCGTCAAGTTTTTAAATTTGTGTCTGTTAGAAAAATAATTTTTCTCAAGAAATCGAAATTTCTGGACTTGGATTCATTTGAAACTGCAATATATTGGTGCAATTTATATGACTACTGCACTTAAACGTTTTGCTTAAAAAAACTATGAGACCCACAGTATCGAATCTGCAGATTCTGACAACTGGTTGTAAAATTATACAAGATCGGCGTTTAAAATTTATTCGCGAGCTTAGCGTTTTCAAGTTGACAACCACCGATCGTAAATATGACAACGTATATTTTTTTCTGTGTGATAACTACATCTAGGACTGAGTTTCTTCATAAGAAAATTTTGATACTTATTTGTCAATTGGAGGAAATGCATCCCTGCAATACATTAAGAATGTCTTCACCGTAATCGAAGAAGAAGAAACCACAGAGTTTTGTTTGATGGAATTACGTCGTCATGACAATATATTTATTTAGGCTCATACCCAAAGTTCTAGCCGGTACAAAGCTACGTATTAGACGTTAGTCATCCGGATTGAATTTATTATTTTCACTGCAAATCTCTATAGTCCCTAAACACCATCAAAGATAATTATTCCATTCTCTCTTTCGTGTCTCAAATTCTGTTACTTTAATTTTTAATATCAAAAACCTGTGCATGCGCTTCTCCCTCCATCACTAAACGACCTCCCTTCATTCCAAGATCTCCGGCGTTTCATACGAATTATAAAAAGTAAGAAATTTCTTCGACCAATTAGTTCCTTTGTTTTTTCACTTTATTCCGCAACAAGCAGCGAACAGCAAGCGCCCAACTAACGAATGTTCTTCGTATTTTTAGCATGAATCTAATGTTGAAACGAAACTATGAGTCCACCGAACAGGATTCGGGTGAGGAGAATGATTTAGGATGTACAGGTGGGTGATATGGTGCACCCCAAAAGCCTAATCCACCACATGCGGGGGCAATAATGACCGCTGGAAATTTCAAACTTTTACGTAGCTGCAGCGACCAGTAAAGCAATGATATCAGTAGTTGCAACAACAATTACAACAACAACCCTTCTGGATTGCATTTTAGAGGACTTGAGACCGCGATGCGGAAGATTTTCCATATTTGCTCAGATGTCGTCGCCTACGAGCGGCGTTGGGAAAATTCTTAAGGATGCTGCGTTTTACTTTTGTTGAGAAACTAAAGTTCGCCTCAGTACCTCCCTCCTTCCCCCCCTCACTCATACACACACATACTTTCCTTATTCTCCAATAGTTCCTTACTGATTCTAAGTAGTTGCTAGTTCTTTTTTTGTTGGTTCAATCGAAAATGACGAGACTGTAGTGAACGAGATTAGGAAAGACACGAAGAGAATGAATGAATGAAGGAAGGTGCGTGGGTGGATGTGTATGTTTGTGAGAGAGATAGAGTATGTATGTGTGTATTTGTGTGTGGAGGAGACGGGTGCCCGTAAGGATTCTTAAACGAATAATATGAACGAAATTTAGTATCACTATAAGTGAGTGTTAAAAGGCTAACACGTCAATTCGCCTAAGCTTATTGAATTCAATTAAATTACAAACTCGCTCAGTCGGTCTTTCTCTTTCGAACTACTGTAATTCATTTGTAAGTTCATTCTCGTCAAATACTAAGCGATAGACGATACGACTATTCCAAGCATCTCTTTCTTTATTTCATTAAATTAAAATCATCATCAATATAATTATATGAAGAGAAATGGATATTACGGGGTAATAAAATCGCAGCTTGAGCTGGGAATACTAAGAAGCCACCAATAAATCGTTAATTAAATATACCGTAACTATGTTAAGACTAAGTCTTGAAGACCAAATTTCGATAAAAATAAAAAAAAATCGTTATTTTTTCTGCTAAAATACTTTTATATGTATTTTCTATGACGGTGCAATTGATCAACAGATGGATTGATAATTCCTTGTATAAAATGGTATTCCAACATCGTTAAACCTTTCTCAATGAGGCGCCGAGAAAAATCGGCCGACAATACAGAAACAATCGAATCCTAATATATTTTAGGCGTTCTACGGCTAAAATTAATCGTAAGGAAGGTACGTCCGAAAATGTTTATTAAAAATGTTTAGAAAAATTAAACGCTAGTAAACCAGAATCAAAAGTAGGCGATATAGTAAGGCGATATAGTAAGATGAGCCCCCTTTTATTAGAAATTCGCCTTTTTTATTAAATTATTTTATGCAATATTTTACATTTCCATTTTCTTAATTAATTTAGATCTAGTGACTCATTTTCAATACAACGTTTCTCAAAATGACCGCATATAGTATGGCGTAGTTTTGATCGTGCCATGCCCACTTTCACGAAATACTTTAATATACGTCAGTGAGTTCGAGGATACAATTTTGTGATCCAATATCTTAAAAGTGAACTACACACGTACCTATATTCATAATAGGATCTGGAAGTGGTTAAGGTTCTTTTCCCATTGCGCTCATTTCGACCATCAATGCTAAACGACTTATAATAATGAAGAATATTGCCCAAAATGCGTGCCCAATTTTATGAGCATATATCTTTTCCTGCACTTGTAATCGTAACTTCTCTAGACAGACGGATGGGCAGAGAGTCTGACATACGGAGGGATGAACGGATAGAGCTAAATCGACTCGAGAGAAGATGATTGAAGTAACATTTTTCAACTTTCGAATATTTTTCATAAAATCTTTTCTGCACACTTTTTTTATGGGGATACTGCTTATAACATCCTGAATACCAAGCTACAAAAGCAACCTAATCGAAAAAGGAATCTCAGTAACCGATAACAAATGCCACAAAATGGATTTTGAACGTAAAGGAATAGATGGGTGTGACGCCACCCTAGAAAGGTCACAGGAGAACTTCTTTAACACAAGAAAAAATATTGCACTATTTCATAGGAAATGTCCTGTGGCGAATTGCAGACGCAGTTGAAGGTGCATATAAAACCCCAAACCAATCAGGGGAAGGAAAAGGAAACTAAATTCGATTCGACCTTTTTGGAATATTCTAAAAAGGTTCGGTAGTATTTATGGGCGAATTAAATGAGTGAATGAATGAATGAATGATCAAGGAGCCATTATCCAAAAAATATAATAAATAAATCCTTAGAATGGCGATATATATAAAATCTCAACTGAATATAAAAACGACAGCAGACGTTCCAATTGACTGAATCCACTCATCTATATCTTTCAATATCAAAAGCAAATCCATAGTTTGTACGTCACGGACTACTACAAAGGATAGCGCACGTTAATGTCGTTGTTGTTGTTGCTGCTTCTATAATTGTTGTTGTTGATAAACCGAATACCATTTTCCCGAACAATAGATGAGATATCGTATGAGATGAATACTAATTTCTATTTTCTCGTGGATGCGCTATGAGGATGTTAATGATCCAACTGCTTGATTCTTAGTTTAAATCGTACATGTAAAAATAGATCGCCTCAAGTGTGGCTAATAGAACTATTTCTACTCTGTCTCTATCCTTTCAAATTGGATGGAGCGATTGGATGGAATTGGAACCTTTTCTGCCTTATCACGCATTTTATTAGTCATTGAATCGAAGAGGTATGTAGGATAATGTATGGAAATATTTAAGAAATTATAATTGTAAGAATGCGATGAAAAATTAAAACTCAAGATAGGGCGGATAGCCGGCTGTGTACTTGGGAATACTGCTGTGTAGTGGTACAAAAAGGTATTATAGTTGGTAAAGTACGAACTGACTTCTTTATTGAATGCTGGTGATGTTAAGCAAGCTTTAAATTGCATTGACACTGTAAATAATAAATTTAATCAACTTCAATCATATTTCATGCTCTGAAAAGCATCAAAAATCTTTTTTCTCTCATAAAAAGAAGAAATGCCCAAACATTTGTTCTCCTTTCATGCGTCGCGTCATAAATTGCACTTGAATTATGTTAGCTAGTGTGCGCGTGTGTGTATGTGAATAATATAGTGTGTTTATTTATTAAAATTTGCTTCAACGGTGTTAGAATTCTTTTCTTAATTAAGTTTAAATATAAATATCAAGTACGTTCTATATGTATGAATGTAATTGTGCGGGTGTATGGCAGCGGATTTGTATAGATGCAAAATTGTTTGTAAATTTCATTAATTATAAAAATTAAAGATTTTTAAAGTTTCTTTTCATTCCGAAGTAATGACATAACCAAAAGTTATGAGAAGTACAGTAATAAAGAAATTATATAATAATATTTTTTATTCAGTTTCATTATTTGTTTCCACGCAATTCCAAACATTCCATTTGTCTTTTTTTACACTCTGTCTTAATACGATTCCATCAGTTGTCAAAAGATGAAAAAATAAGTAAACGCTATTCAGTTTCATTTGTTTCCTAAATCCAACATTTTGTGCAAAATATTTCTTTCATATACATTCCTTTATCTTCTTCTTCTCATCACAATAAATACGAAAAAAATAATGTCAAACATAGAAATGGACACAGATGTGCAAAATACAGATGAGGAGATGAACGAACGTATAAGCAAATGAAATGCATTACCGTATCATATACTTTTGTATATACATAAGTATTCTCATTGACACCACGCGCAACTTGTGGGGGTGTGTGTGCAATAATGTGTATGTGTATAAACTTCGCGCCTACGAGGAATCTGTTTTTTGTGGGAGAATCCTGGAGGCTTTGAAAATGTTACCATTTGACATTTGAACTTACGCACGCACTTCGGCACATTTGCAAAAGATGGCTACCTACGCAAATTGTCATACACACACATACATAGTAAATTCGTCATACACACATACATACACTGGAATAATTTTATATGTATTCTGTGATTATATGAATCGCGCATGCGTATTACCTATACGCCCATCTGACGAACACTGAGAGTAAACAGATTTGAAAATAATGACGGAAATTCTTTCACGAGATTTTTGAAAAATATTACTCCAAGAACACAAAAAGAAGGGTTAGAGAAAGTCATGAGAAACGAAGAGAAGAGAAAAAGGGCAATGTTTTGGAGACTTTTCCTTTAAAAACCACCATTAAAAGTGTAAATGACTTCAGGGATATTTTTTGTAAGATGTAATTCGTATGAAGAAAAATTGAGTCAGACACTTAAAGAAAGATATGTGAAGACAATTTATATGTGGCGAAAGATATGTGGCGTAGAAACCAATACTTAGTACCCCTTAGAAGGACCAAAACGGAAGTGAATTTATTACATTTTGTTAGCTCAGGAATAAACGTTCCAAGGAATTCAAGCACGCAAGCAGAGAACAAAGGAAAGATTATCAAAAGAGAAATATATTAGGAGTAAGAGAAAATTTGTTACAACGGAGAAAAACATTGAAAAATGGAAATGGAGACAAGTACGGAAAAGAGTGCACATATAAAGCGGTTGATGATATTCTCTTTATTTTCAACTCTCCAAAAATATGTATAAGCGCTACGGTACCGGCACATTTCGTGCATGTTTAATATTTCCATCACTTCAAACTCCAAAAAAAACCGAAGAAAGCTTTTCACAAATCTGAAGGTTAACTTGCCGGCAGTTCTGAATCCACAAAATTTTTCTACATTTTCTTATTCTTTCTTACGAATATGCAGTAATTACCTTAAGGGTGGAAGTCGAAAAATATTTCACTATATTTCAATTTTTTTCAAAAGTAAAAAAATCACACGTAGCTGCGGCAATATGAACATTTTTCTCATAAACTAAGAAAATATGAACTCAATAGTTTATAAAGATTATAATTATTCTTAAACCGAAGCAGATTATAAGTTTAATAAAATAGTTTTGACAATTTTAATCATATTTATGAACGTACGTTAGTTGACGATAATGACGATTATTTTAAAATAATGATAAACTACAATTAATGTCAACATTAGGCCTTTCCTGAATAAATAATACTTATGGGAAGCATAACGCATTATTTACACAAAGTCAGATAAATAAAACGTAGTTTATTTACAATTTAAAAACGAAGTATGTGCGAATGACGTCGACAAATAATCGCACAAAGCTTTAAAATATAAACTTATTTATTTAAAATTGAATTTAATAAAATAAATTCATAAAATTAAAACACAAACATTTCGCTGATGGTAAAGGCATATCGAGTAAAACTTCGAATTCATGCAGAACGACGATGAAATGGCATGACGTCAAGGAGCAATGTTTACGATCTGAACCGCTCACAAAGTTTAAGATAAGTAGGATGGGTCGTGTCAAGAAAAATCTATTAATCAGACATAAGATATGTATTAGAGAAGTTATTCAGAAGTATTAGGAAACAAATGTGATATTAGTTACTTTTTTTGTTTAATACCGATACCGAGAATACAGCGAACGCTTCGAGTAAGCAAAAATATTTATAAATATCAAAAGAAATTTAGAAAACCTGATAAAATGAAAATACATGAGAGTAATGAATAATAATAAGAGTAAAGGATAATAACGAAAATAAATAAGCGATTTTTACCATCTATTTTCAATTTTTCTGGTGTACGGGAAAACTCATTTCTTGATAATCATCTTCCATAATCATGAAGCGCGAATCGTAATAAAATACGATGGAGGGAGTAAACCTTACTACTTTATGCTTCCGATTATCATTTGAACATTATCTCCGAACGTCATAACTCATTATGATTTATTAAGGAATTCCTTAACCACGATTAGCCAAACAATTAATCAAACACATCCTGTCGCCTCTTATGCCAATAACTTAAGAATACCTAAACACCTTTAGATATATTTAACGTAGACCATGAATGAGCATTCTGTATTTCCTGTCAATTTAAGGACAGAAGAGGAACATGAGAATGAATTAAACACATTCAACTATTCCTGCTCAACTAATCGAAAACAATGAAAACAATTACTAAAGCCCAACCAACCTCACCAGCCACCATTCTATCTTCTGTACAAATTTGTGTAGAGACATCTGTGTATATAGGACTGAGTATGCATGTGTAAACACTACTAAGCGTGCAATTTGTATATGTGTTGAATTTATCTATTACATCGGAATGTATATAGAATCCTCTTATCTTCTGTGCCCGCAATCATAAAGTGGTGCCAAAATTTAATGGAATTTGCCAAGTGAGGTCAAAAAAAGTTTTTGTGAATAGCAAAATACCGAAGGATCATGAATTTGTATGATGTATCTCGAACAAAATTCGTTCGTACTATACGTGTATACAAACGCATATATTACAATTTCAGTATCGGACATAAAGACAGAAGTAGACAGAAAGACAGAATAACATTTAGATGGGTAGGCAGACAGACAGGCAGATTGAAAGGCGGACATATAGGCATTCCCAAATACAACCAAAAATATAAGAATATAAATGACTAAAAAAGATTGAAAAATTTTTCTAAATAAACGAAAATGAACGCATAAATGAATGATTTACGAATATCATGATGGATGATGATAATATTTACATTTATTGCAAACAGTAAAAATGAAAAAAAATTATAGGCTGACTGATGATGACATTTTTGATTATTCGAAGGAATTCAAAAGCTCGCAGTGGATTCTCTAAAATGCTGACATTTTGTTATTTGTTATTCGTAGTTATTTATTTGAAATTATTCAGGATATTGAAAAACGTTGGTCTAAAATTCATTTCTTTAAAATAAAATCAATTTCTTCTTAAAAATTTTGTACCTCAAAATTCTTGCGAAATTGTAATATTTTTATGCAAAAATATTTTTTACAAAAAATGTTTTCTCTTTTCGTCGACGACGACCTTACCTCCTTGAGGGCAACTACGCGAGGTGCCCAGAAAAAAATTCAAATCGAAATTCAATCCTTTTTCCATCTTTGCTAAGCAAAGCTCTAAAAATAGCTCGCAGGCAAGAAGAACAAGAACAGAACAGAAAGGAATGGAAGAGAAAAGAGAAATCTGTTGTGAATCGATTAGCGAAATTGTATTGAAATCACGAACAAACGAGAAAACGGAATTATGAAATAACAAAAAATAACAAAAATTTCATGAAACGGAAGTAGCTAAATCAGAAAGAAATGAGCATGCGAAAAGGAAAGGTTGCAACTTCGATCTGATTCTGTTTCAAGTAAAAATTGGCGTGATTTTTTCTCTTTTTGGAACAATTTTCTTTTCAAAATTAGAATGAAAAAAATGAAAACATACATTGAATGCTACATTGCACCCAATTACTATATAGGACGTTCCGCATAAGATGGGATCAAACGTCAGTATTAGTGGGTTAACGTCGAGACTGGGAGGAAACTCTGACAAAAAAAGGTGTTATTTTTCTCCTCCTGTCAATCCTCAGTTAATTTTAAAAATCATCTAAAGTTTTGAACATACATGTAAATTACGAAATATCCTGCAATTAATTTCCATTTCAATTCAAATCTGTCGCTGCCTCTTTCAGAGAACGCATGGTATTTGGATGCCAAATTGTAGTAACCTTCCGTTTTAATAAACGAAATCAATCCACAGCGAAAACCTCTGATAAGTGAAGATGTGGGTGGATTCAAAAGTTTCCTATGTCCCTGACAGGAAGCAAGTCGGTGATCGTCACATTCATGAGGCGTAATACTTTTAGATACTCAGCAGATGACATTGGTTACCAAGAATGGGATAAAAGGAGTAAATTAAGGATCGCATAATAATGCCATGTCTTTATTTTAAAGAGGGCAACGCACCCAGATATAAAAAAGGACTGAGGCACATTTTCGACGAAGCTTCATAAACAAGAAAATACGGGGCGAACAAGCAACGCTGCAACCGAGGAAATAACAGATATAAAAAATAGTATATAAACAGTACAGTACATATATACAGTATATAAAAAATACAGTATATAGAAAATCTACGCAGGTTTGTTCCACAAAAAACTGTATTGCTTTGGTATATTTTGGAATACAATTTCGAATCTGAATATACTTTGAAAATAAAGTATTTAAGCTCAAAAAATAGTTCAGAGGTTTTTCTGTGCAATGAAGAAATTCTAACATGAAGATATATTCGTTCTCCACTTTTATATTAATGACATTAATGAGTGATATAATTTCATCGCTACAAACGACGTATTCTCACACATAACTTTATGAGTTTCGAGCTTAGCGGCTCGATGTACCCAATTAACCCACTTTAATTATTAATAGCTAAGCATAAAATCAATTTAACTGAAAGTGAACTCTTAATGTTACAATTTTATTTGTATACCATAATGGGCTGCTGCAACGCTCAACTAATACTAACACACAGATTATGCAAATATATCAAGAGCTCATTTTTTCGAGAAGTTTGCGATTTTGACGACCTTGCTGTTTTTGTTGCTGCTTTGTTGCTTGTTGCTGCTTCTCTTAAGGGTGATGTTCAAAATCCTCTAGTCCACAGTTGTTGTCGGCTATTACTGTGCACGCATTTCGTTGGACGTAGAATCCCGGTTATTCGATTATTCGCCAAATGCTTACGGGCACAATCTTACAAGAGGCCCTTAGCGTGAACATACATACGCACACAGCCTCACACATAATCACATAAGTATTTATTGAAGCAGCCATTGCCAATATGTCTACCTCTCCACGCTTCACGCTATGCATAAGTTGTTCTGCTTTCACAGGACATTGGGATCCTTGAAAGTTCTCAAATGTGGTTTGTTTATCGTCGTTAAAGTTGCAGCAATAGTAGTTGCAAAATTGGTGCCTTTGTTGTTTTTGCTGTTGTTATTGCAAAATTATCCTTCCGCTTTAGCCATATTAATCTTTTCCAAGTGAAACTTGAAAAAAATATATCCGTCGCAGAAGTGTTTGTTCATCTGAACCATTACTGAATGTTATAGCCACGTATAACGGATGTCGGTGTGTGTGGGATGCTGTTTGTGGGGGTGTATACGACTGTATCAGTACTTATATGTATTTGTTTGCCACTGATATAGTGTGTGGGATATGCGTTTAAATTTCCTTTCCAGATGTATTAAAAAACGAGGTCATTCCTTGCGGCAAAAAGGCAGTGAAAACAAAACAAATTATATAAAAATGTGGCAGGAAAAAGCAAGAGATCCTTCATGAAAAAAATTGCATAATCAATGTGCTTACGCATTGTTATTGTTGTTGTTGTTGCAACAAATTGAAGTTACTGCTGCTTTTTTCATGATCGCGTATTTTATTAAATTTTTTTATTCTCGATCTTCAAATTTTTTTATTTCAATGCTTTTTATATTAAAAAATGAACTGCCATGAAAATCTGTTTTCCCTCTGCCTCATCCAGAGGCATCATCATCCATCATCATCATCATCATCGTGAAATTTGATGGGTCAGTCAGTCATGAGATTAAAATTAAATCTTATTTTTAATATAAATTATTTTAATATTTGAAAAACTTTTTTGAGCATTTATTCCGCTTTGTTGACCGCGGCTTTTATTGAAGAGATTTTTTTAAGGTTGTGTCTTGCAGTCGGTTCTATTTCTGTCATTTCCTTTGTAGGTTTGGTGAACTCCAGGCCTAACAAAGGATTCGAACATTTTTTCAATTATATCTTTACCATATTACATACTGAAGCACCTCTCACAATTCCCATGAAGGAGGTTTTAAACAGAAGGTGAAAAGATGAAAGCGAATATGCGAATATAATTCTTTCGTCTATTGGGCAGAAACTGTTGATGGCATACGGATGGTTTTGGGGTCAACGATTATGAATATCACAAATAGATGTATTAAGAGAATTTAGGTCAGTCACAAAAGAAAAAAAATTTAGAGCTCTTTCGTCTATTCCCTGACTACAAATTATTGACTACAAATACAGGAATCCTAAATTATTCAGACACCGTGACCAAACTTTTACACGAAGGAAGAATCCTCAAGTTGTCTCGTTGGATTATTAGGGACAATTTTTTTATTGTCTCTAAAGAAGTCAACAAAATCGTAGAAACTTCAGAGCAATGAAATAGAAAGGATGAATATCGATCAGATGACGGCTAGAGCTCCGGATCAAATATTAAAAAAATCAAATATTAAAAAATTGTGAATCAATTTGTCTCTTCAAAGTAATTAAACGCTCTCATTCCGTCGTATCGACGTCCCATCAGTGTGACGTAATAATTCATTGCAAATGATAATTAAAAGTGAAAAGAAATTGCATCCCAATTAACTCAACTGTCAATACCGTTAGTTTAGCAAACATAAACCCTATCCCTTAGCCAATCTCCATTATGTCCTTCCTACCTAGCTCCTCCCCCTCTACTATCATCCTTCTCTATCTTCACAGCCTCAGGTGTAACGAAATGCATTTACAACGAAGCAATTAAACAACAGTGGCAGTCATGAAACAACGAAGTAGCGAAGCAGCCGGCAATCGGACAAACTGAATGACCGTTCAAACAATTTCAGCTCTATGTTGGCTAAAGTGACGAGAAACTTCCCGCTTTAGCGGAGGACGATGCTGATGACGAAGACGATATCAAGAGTGGTAGACTCACTCCTCTTTCATTCAACATAATTTTCCATAAACAAATTTTATGCATACTGAATATCAAACACTTTACTCTAGGTTCTCCGCAAGGATCACTCAAGCGCATTATCCTGTGGGTATCTGGTCGAATAGGTTAGTAGCACCTCACAGGGACGATAGCATCGGAACTGGCTGATTCTGTCAACAAGCCAGGCATCAATGTGTGGACGTAGTAAGTACTATACGGTACACGGTTTATTTGTTCGTACATTTGCCGCAGATTCAGTTGTTGGCAGGTTGCTGACACAAATGTTCACCATGAACGACGGCGGTGACGACGGCGGGACTATGATAAAAGGACGTAACAAATGGAGAGAGGAAATACGAAGAGATCTGAAAGGCTTGGAATGTTGGGCGCATCAGCTTTAGTTTTTATATTCGAGTTTATACAATATTCCGCAGCGATTTGTTTTACCTTTGATTTTATTGTTCTGCAACAGCAAACGGACGGACAGACTGCATTATCATCGGAGGAACGGATAGACGGATAGAAAGGAGACAACATAACAGGATCATTCTCTGTGATTGGACTGTATCCCGCTTAATATTATGCTGCATTGCTGCTGCACATTCAGCACCTCATCGTCCCTTGAATAGTTGATGACTTATGATTTAACTTTAATTTATAATGTTGTTGCTGCAGAGCCGACGAACCGAACTATGTTACAAAAGCACGTATATCCTTACGAACAATGAATAATTTACAGGCATATGCTTGATCAAGTTCACAGTTTTCACTTCTAATTAAAACAGAAATAAGATCACAAGAAATAATACCGACCCAAAAAAGTGTCACATCAAAAAATATATTTTCTTCCTCATTAATTTCAACTGCGGACAATTTAAAAATTTTTGAACCAATAGAATTTTTGATAAGGAGACTTACCGGTCATAACATTGACAATAAAGATATGAGTCGTGTCTTTTTTCCCTCCTACTGAGTTATAATATTTTATATTACACGTCTGCGATGCCAAACGTGTAAAAGCAATTCGTACTAACCTGCCGGTTGAGGGTTTATTTTAATTAAATGTCATCGGGTTAATTTACTTTATATTTTGAATAAAAAATCTGAAAACTGAAACTTTAACCAAAGGCTGGACTTATTAGTTCTCTTACTACCAACCCACTCTCCCCAGGCCCACCCCAACCAATCTGATGTAAAATAATTGTAACTAATGTCTGAGAACGGCATGCTGAAGGAATGACTATTATCCTCTACTAATGAAATCCCTAATTAGTTTTATTTATTCAAATCAAATAAAACAATAAACAACCTAAGAAATACAAATTGTATGCATGTATCATACATATTTTATATATACATATAAACAGCAAACAAGCTAAGAAGCAGTAATTACAACGATAACAACAATAACATCAACAGTAACTGAAATGACACAATAGGAATAATTTCGGCCACAAAAATGCTCATTGTCGCATAACCTTCAGTTAAAAATTAACTTAATGCTAATCGAATCATTTATTAATTGTGGTAATAATGACAATACGAATTTTGAGGATGATAACGACCATGATAGTAGTCATCATTATGGTAATTATGATGGCGATGTATAAAGAATATAATCTAATCTGATTTTCAACTAAAAGCAAAGTATTTTTCACATTGCGTTTTAACCGATAAGCAAAATATTCGTATCACATAATTTTCATAGCATTTTAATCAATTTCGATGATGTCAGTTTCAGTCTTTGTAGATAAGGAGATATCTTTTTATCTTTGTAGATAAAGAACCAAACAAATAAATGCTTAATAAAAGATAACCCATAATATGTGTGCAAATTAATATTATTTTAGCATTACCGTCATTACGGTCCTGTAATGAATTTAGTCTCGTTTTAATTAGATTTGAAGAAGCATTCCTTTTCTGTGACCACGAATTGTTTAATCGTTATTAATAAGATCATTAACAAATCAATCCTATCCTTCCAAAGACAATGACTGAATCGTTTAGAGAGTATGTGAACCACATTTATCAAAGACTAGAAGTAATTCATGTTTCTGAATAGTGCTCGACTTTGAATTGCTATAGTGATAAATATCCCCTCAGCGGAAGGAACCAAAGGAAGACCTTTAGGGACCGTCAGTTTTAACACCATTAAATATAGATGTCACGCTACAAAATTCTTTATAAGAAAAAGCTCTCCCGAAAAGAGTCTCTCGAGGTCTATATGATGTTTATATGAATTTTTGTGTTTGATTTGATTGATGGATTCATTTCGTCTTTTGAAATATTATGTATTTGAGAGCTTTCAATCGAAAATAATTGCATCCGTTTTTTAAAGGTTTACAATTTTTTCCCTAAAACATAAAAAGGAAGCCACAAGGATGAGTACAAGATGAAGTAGAAGTCTCCTACTCTGAGAAACTACAATTACAGCTCTCGAGCTAAAGCTTGATTTGAACCGAAGGTTTCATTCATTACAGGGCGCTCGGTTAGGGTTCTGAAAATATTGCGGCCATAAGGCTTCAATGGGTAAGCAGACGGATTTGGAATTAGGCGAAAATTTAGGTAAAAATTTTAAAATCGGTCCAAGAACTGGAATCGCTCTATTACATGAAGTGCACGAGTTTCTTACACCTAGGTGCTCTAGTTTGGCTCTACTCAAGGAGTCGCCGACAGTACCACGCATTTTATAGACAAAGAAAACACTTATAGACGCACAAATATGTTCTACTGCAGAAGACGCGTACTTTCTAAGAATCATATTCGATGCGACCTGGTAAATTGTAATAAACTACTACTACTACTACTACCACTATTCCTACTTTTGTCACTAAGGACTTCATTAAATTTAAGATCATTTCATTAAACTCGTTGACTTAGTCCCATTCACTTTCTTCACAGTAATTAAAAATCGAAATAATTTTTCTTTCTGTTTCTAAAATGAATGCTAGTAATTAAAATTAAATTCTATTTTTGCTCTACTAACCGCTGCAACATCGTACGGTCCTCTTCACGTGGAAATGAATGAAATAAATGGACAGAGAAGAAAAGAAGGAATGAGCAGGAGAATTTAAATAAATGCAAAATATTCGAGGAAAGGTCGAGTAACTGATTAGGAAAATTGCTTGGCCAGACGCATTAATTCCCAAAGAAAAAAAGAACAAATGAAGGAAAAAACAAGGGAAGGAATAGGGGAAAACGAACTTAGTGAATCAAGTATTACTTCTAATGACTGACTGACTTTGACGTAATTACAAAGTGACTGCGCGCCGTGAATTTAACATATGGACCTTTCCGGTATTTGCTACTTATTACATTTTATTCCTGCTCCACTTGCGCACGTCGTCTAGATTTATAAAAAGTACTTCTTCTTTTACTCCTTTTTTATCGTAATTTCTCACAACTGTAACCTATGTGTATCGGGCTTTCCAACAGTCACATGACAATTATATGCGTTAGTATGAATGCATCCCCCAACTCTCAGTCAAAATATGACAATGCTAAAAGACTTAGATGATGTTAACATTTTACGTAATGACATAATTTCGATAATAATGACATTTTGCATGATAACATAATAAACACTACAGGCTCATTTGTGAAATGATGAAAGTGTTCACCACAAATCTTAGTTTATCCAAATTGCAGATCATGAGAATCAGCGCTAAGGACCAGTCGGGAATTATCATTTTAACAAAGTAGCTCCTTTAGAAACTTGAGAGCTAAATTTTCATTACTTTAACTCCCAATAATATTCGCCCTGTAAGCTATCTCTGTAAACTCTGACTGGATAAATTTGTTGAAGTACTAAAGTACTGAAAGTACGAAAATTCGAGTAAAAAGCTTTTGGAATTAGGCGAAAATTTTGAGTCTTTTGACAAGTGAAAACAATTACAGTTTTCTTCAATCAACATATATATACCGCCGATAAGAATCATGAATGACCTTCTTGTACCCTTTGGTCCTTTACTCGAAAGTTTCGTAAGCAATTTGAAAAAGCAAGCTGCAAATACGAATAGGTTTAACTAAACGAGTTACTTATTTTCAGCCACTCCCATAGAGCTATCCGATCTAATTTCATTTCGATATAAGACCGCTTATTTTGGTACCACAGTTAACAGATTTATAACAGTCAGTTATAAAAGTAATTCGCTGAAGAACGGCATTTATTGAAGGACTCCGGAAATGCTTTACAGACACGTCCGACAAATTGTTTTCGATCGAACAACGATAACATTTCAATGCGAGTATCCCGATTGATTTATAAATCAATCGGATTACAAAAATAAATTCACGACTGATACAAAACAATACAAAGCCTCTTCTGAAATGGCAGACAGTATAAATAAATCATGAAAAAAGAAAAAGGCAGTCGATGCGATCCACAGAAATCAGTTATCATCAGTCATAGCTTCGTGTCCTCAGACTCAGATATCGTCAATAAATGGTCATCAGAAACCACCTCTACGACCTCACTCACATTCATATCCCGACAATCACTCCATATCCATGTGCACATTCACGCGTAGGGTGAATCGTAGCCATGATAGCATATAATCGATAACGCATACGATACTGACCGCAAAAACCATTTCCAACTAACACTAGAAGCAATTTCACCTCAAGTGAAATTCATTTTATTTTGATGAAAAATGTTAATTTAAAAACTAATTATATGCATTCGCCGATGCATTTAAAACTTACCGTTGTTGTAGCAGAATGGGGCGTATATGCAGTATATGCCGGTTGCGGTAATGGCGCTGTATACCTGTATGCAGCGGCCTGTTGTGCGGCAGCGGCCGCTGCTGCTGCTGCTGCAGCTGGTGCAAAACCCTGTGGTGTCCAACTAGCACCGCGATACTGAGCACCAGCCAAACCACCTGCAGCCGCTGGGCTAGTCATAGCTGGCCTCTGGGCCCCTTTTAATGCAACCGGGGCTGGGGACGGAGCACCCGGAAAAGCGGTGCGTGGAGCTGCTGATGTGCCTCCCTGCAATAAGGAAAACGAGATAAAGATGTGATTGAAAATAATATTTGTTTACAATTTGGTAGATGTATCAATAAGTAATGGTAGTGACATTAGGAAAACAAATATGTATGCTTAGTCACTCAAGATATCAGAGCATCTTGATTTCATGTTGTTTTAATAAGTTTATTCTTTGAAATTATATAATTTTGCAGCTCCGATTGTATCTGTGATATCTCTATATGTTTCATTCGATACTAAAGTTTATGCGGTTTGACAATCGCGAATTTATTCCCAACTCGTACCACAAGCAGAAGTTTAATTTCATTTTCATGCTATCAATACTAGTTTCCAAAGGCTTTTTCTAACTACATCACCCACAATCTAAGCCCATATTCAACCCCTCCTCACCCTCCTAAACCGCAAATAGCACGCAGCAAAATTGCCACCGCCACTTTCAACAGCTGTAAGTAATTTCAGTCAAAAGTGGAAACATTTTAGTTTTATTTAAACACATTTTGAAATGTTAGCGATGATACTTGTGTTGGTTTTCCTGCCACAGATCAGATTGTTGCTGTTGTTGCCATTTTTCTTCCTATTTTGTTTTTCGGCATTAACGAATTACTATATGTATTTATGTTCTCGACTCAACTCTTTCTACTGGAATTGAAAGCTCTGCCATATGATGCACGGCATCCTTTGTGACATTTCGTGGCGTTTTGTGGCGACACGGGCACGTTTTGAAGTTACTACGAATCCCTGTTTGTTATTCGTTTTTACGTAATTCTTTATGGATTTATTTCGTTGTAAAACTTTACAAATTTAATGCTTTACAAAGCTTTTTCAGTCACAATAAAAACATTTGGAAACGCATTCAAGCAAGCAAAAGAACTCAAATATACGCGACTTATCGTATCGCAAATAATAATAGAAATATTAATAACAGCTTGAATTCATACGGAGTATAACTAAAAAATAAAAAAGCAACTTAATGAAACTATCGAAGCTTTAAGCCTTGAGCAAAAAAGTAATAAACTGAAGGAAAATCGTCGGAGCGAGGAGAAATATTGAATAATTGAATATATTCTCAAAAAAGAAAACATTAATTGGTTGGAATCGCGTCGAATCAGACCAGATGTGTTTGATTAGCAAGCTTAGAAAATATTTTTCAACTCAACACGCACCAGACGAAATTCTTATAATAAATTTCAGTAGCTTGTTTCGTTAGGTGTGCGCTGACGTAAAACCAAATTGAATTTTCGAATTGCTTTTTTTGTCTGGCTTACTCTTACGAGGAGGAAAAATGTTCTTTTATTATATCTTGGTCGCTATAAATTAAACCCCAAATTTCCCATACATATTCGTGTAATAAACTAACCATCAATTGTTGGGTATTATTTAGTTTTGGGAGTTTAATTCGGTTTCGCTCGGAGTTAATTCATACCACAGAATGTTGGGAATTAATACATATTCTGAATGTTCTGAATGTTGAAATAATTTTGTTGAGTGTTTCGTACTATAAAAAAGTTGGGGCATTTAGGATTAAGGTCTTCATTATTTCAGAACGTGAACTTATTCATTTTTGCATTGAAGAATTGCATTGAATTCAATCTCTTCGCATTTGTTTAAATTGCTTTTACTTCGTCGGAATTATTTCATATTTGAATTTGTGACATAATACAATAAGAGTAAATGCATTTGCTACAATTGAATTAAATCGATTATTTGGAGGCTGGGAGGCTTTAAACCAATTTCAAAATGATTAAATGTTTCTTATGAAAAACCATTATTTGAATAATGAAATATCATTGACTGATTAACGGCACAAGCGCCAAACGATTGCAATTCAGTATGAAAAATTCATCATTTTAATTCCTAACGATGTCAATACATCTGTCGATAATGTTCTCTGAAGCGTAATACCTTGATGAAATTTATGGTAAAGCGAGCCTGAGGCAAATTAAAAAAGGATGTATGAATGAATGAACCAAACTGAATGAATATTTTGTCAGTTGAATGAGTTAAAATGAAGCAACAAATTGCACGATATTCTTGTGCCAAGACAGACATAAATTAACCAAAATCTATGTGGAAAAGCTTTTAGCACTTTAAAATTTTTAATTCGAATTATGTTATTTTTCAAATAATTTCTAATAATTTCAATAAAATTTATTATTCTACATTTTTATTTAAATTATTTCGTTCCTAGTCGACGCAGAAAAATTTTTCGATATTCATGAAAATTCATGATTCATCCGGAGCAATAATTTCTTCCTTTTTTGGAAAACCAGTTTGGTTATTTTTATTATTGCGAATTAATCGCACAAAGTTATAAAATTATAATCTTCCATTTTATTATTATTATTTTGATTTTATTATTATCGATAGATTGAAATGATGTTATGATCGAGGGAATAATAAAATTATCTATTGCTCTGCCAGTAATAAATCAGATAGGAGTGTTATGCTTTATAAAAAAGGACTGACATCAAAAAATATTTACTTTATAGTCATAAAATTGGTAAATTATTTATTATATTTTTTATTATTTTATTTAATATGCATTAAGTTAAAATCTTAGCACATACATACTATTCTTATCTCGGACTATTTTATTTACGCAATTTTATTAATTTTTTCATTTTTATTAGTTCAATTCAAAGCCAACAATTTGGGTTTGTTTCGCAAACAAAATTGTTATAATTTTGAAAGTATTTTTGTTAGGAAGTAATATATAGTGTGATTAAATGGAATGTAATCTAAAGTAGTGTAATGTAATGCAATCTAATACGATACAGTAAAATGTAACGCAAGACAATTAACGCAGTTTCACCTAACTCAATGTAATTTAACATAACGCAGTGCAAAGGAAGAGATTGCAAATTGTAGTATAATGTAATGTGATGTAATTTGAAGTTATTGACTATTCCACAAAGTAATGTAATGAAATGCAACAATAATATAATCGAATGCAAAAAGTTGCAGTGCATTTAACGCAATGTTATATTGTTCGATGTGATGTGGTGTAATACTTTATCAATTACATTATTAAAATTAAATATAGAGTGATACGTTGTAATGAAATACAATGAAGGGCAATATAAATACAATACTTTATTGTAATTTACAAAATAACGTTATTAAATGCGCTACAACGCTATGAAATGGTACGTAATGCAATATAATAAAATGTAAAGTCATCTAATGCTACGCGTCGTAATGTATTGCTAAGTAATGTAATGTAATACAGTGGAATATAACGCTATGTAATGTATTTGGAAATAGTTAATTAGTTCATATTTTAATACGATATAATGCGATTATTACGACACATTTTACGCCAATGCAAACTATTGATATTCAACGTAATCTAATAGAATACATTGTAATGTAACGTAATGCAGCGTAATGAAACGTAATGTAATGCGAAGAAATCTTTCTTCTTTTCTAAACTGTAATTTAATGTTATAAAATGCAATATAGTGAGAAATAATTAAATATTGTAATGGAGAGGAATGGAGTTGCCTGCGTATAATGTAAAGTATTTAATTACACTCAATTTACTGAAGTGTGAAGTTATTTAGCACATATTTAATATACTTATAGAGCCATGAATCTTATGTTAACAATGGCAACAAATGCTTATTCTGATGTTCGCAATTCAGACACACAAAATTCAAGTAATTAAAGAACTGAAAAATTGAATTCTAAGAATTCTATGAATTTAGATATGTTACAAGAAGAACAAGTAATTAAGAAAATTAGATTATATTAAATAAGAGCACAAATTCCGGGGAAACACGTAAAAGGCATTTTCCCTTCTGCCTAAATTATAATCGCATTAGCAATTATTTAAACCCGCTGCCGAATAAAATTTAAATCCGTCATGGGATGTGATTAACGACTGAGTTGGGAATATTTTTTGTTTTCATTTTTTTAATCTTTTTGAGTTGTCAGCAACCATTTGCAAACTGTTGCCTCTGTCTTAACGCGATCGTTTTTATGCACGTAATCTCAAGCACTTTGCAATTTGTGCTGGCAATAACTCTGGCAGAAGTCGGACATAAGTTGTAAGGTTGATCGAGGTACAGATTATATCACAAAGCAATGACAAATCGTAATAAATTTACTGAATAAGTGTATCTTAGGATAATATTTTCTACGAGAATTAAGGTTTTCTTTTCTACGAGTAATTAAAGTTTCCTTGTTTGACTCAACGCCAGACAAATCGGCCAACTATCCTGTTGTGGTCCAGCAGCCACTGAATCCAATTTTAAACTCTTATTCCGTTACCATTAAATATTAATTACACGCGCCGCATGAATATTTGTGATACGAATATAAGTCAAGCCAACACAAGCCATAAAATGTT
Organism: Physocephala rufipes; assembly: GCA_963966595.1. Taxonomy (NCBI): domain Eukaryota; kingdom Metazoa; phylum Arthropoda; class Insecta; order Diptera; family Conopidae; genus Physocephala; species Physocephala rufipes. The sequence continues at coordinate 24,564,056 of OZ016503.1, forward strand.
TCCCATTAAACCACAATAAATTTTAAGTAATTAAAGCTTTCGCAGGATATGTCAGGGAATATCGGAGGGTCGCTGAGGATTTTACCTCTCGGAATCATACAAATTCTTTTTGGAAATTCAAGATTCTAAAAGTATTGACATCATTCAAAAAAAGTCTTTCACATATAATTTGTTCTTCAGTTTTTCATTGGAAAAAACTTTTTCACAATTTCAATTTATTTAAAAATTTCTATACAAAAGGATTTCATATTGGCGAGAAAATTAAATAAAGTCAACCACAAAATTAATTCTCATTCGCATATTTTTATTGAAATCTTTACAAGAAATTGTAAAGAAATTGTGTCCAATGCAGAACAACAAAATTATACGAATGTTGTTGTAAATTATTCGATACGCTGCTGTGGGTGTTGTTGTTGCTGCTGGACTCATCTTCCGCCATTGTTCCAGTTGCGTCGCGAGATCTATTGTCGCTCGCCCATTTCCGGTCCGAACCTTTCATTCGGTTATTCCTTTGTTCAATCATTCGTTTATTTGCTTACTCGCTCTCTCGTATTTTTTCTGGATTTTTGTTTCTTTCTTTCTTTTGTCATTCATGCACTCTGACAACAACTCCCAACAAAAGGAATGAAAATTTAATTCTCACAGACTCAGCACGGTATTGTATTGCAATAAAAGCGCCCTCTATTGTCATTTTCTTGCGTAGCATAATTTTAATAATTTGCATTGAGAATGAAATGAAAATTGCGCGTGAAAGTGTTATAGGCAAAACTTTGTAGCTATTGTTAGTACTTGGGTGTTGTTGCTGTTGTTGTTTTGTCATTATATTTATAATTATGGTATATTATTTGTGGTCATCGGAGGCAGAGGGAGCAGAATCGCGAATATTTTTTTTTTCGAAAAGGAAGGAACAACCAATATGAAAGTAAAATAAAAAGCAATAAACGCAAAACTCATGCGATGGAATTCTAATGAATGTAAAACGCTGAAGCAGCGCATTCTTGGCTAAAACTAAAGAAAATACATAAATATAACAAAGACAGCACAAAAAAATGAGAAAATTAAAATTGCTAAAGCTATGCAAAAGTAAGATGAATTAGAGGAAACGAAAGAGGAAAGAATGAGTCGCATTTTAGTTGTCATTATACGCCTTTGTTTTAGGCTGCACTGCGCCTAAAAGTAGGCAATACTGACAAAAGCGCGAACTCTGTCTAACTGCTTGCCTTTTATATTTTCTTTGTTCTCCCTCCGTTATTTCTATTTTTCTGACTGTTTTTGACTGTTAAATGTATATTCATTATCATTCTTTTTTCTTCTTTTTCAGCACGTTCCACCCATTATTTTACTATTCTTCTATATTTTCTAACACTTCCTGCCCACGTTCCTTTGCTTACTATTTATTTTTAAAAAATCTCTATTATGAAAATTCTTTTATAGAAAAAATAAACCCAAGTACGAAAGTAAAACAATAAAAATATTTGCCACGGCACGAGTTTCGTGAGGATGATCGTTGAGTATGGATGCGTGTAGTAGCTCTCAATTCCGGAATTATTTTTCATAAAATTTCAGGATTTTCATGATTGTCATAAAATTAAACTAAATATTCTGTCATAAAATTAAACTAAATATTCATATCTCTCAGCCTTGTGTGCGAGTGTTATGGCAACATCATTCTTAAGGGGTGTGTGTGCGTGATTTAATGTGAAGACGAAGATATACGAGGGCATACATATTTTCACATTTAAAGAAACGAATTATTTGTTAATTTGGCAAATAATAATCTCCATAATCCGAAAATTGGTGCCGGAGTTCCGAAAAGTTCATCTCGATTGACCCCATTTATGTGTGCGGGTGTATGTAAATTCATGGAAAATTCTGGATCCTGCCGGTACGTGAAGATAGTGACAATAATCGAGAAACTTAGTTTGTGAGAGCAATCCTTTTTGCATTTAAAAATTAATAGAATTCGCCTAAGCTTAAAGTTTTAATAAAAAAAATACATGAGTTTATGCCATTTTAATATTTATTTCTATTTCTCAAAAATTTTCTGCATCCTTCAAACACTTTGAAAACTTTTCAATGACTTTTAAAATATTACATACAATACAAGAAAAATTATAATATTTATAATGCATTATAAATTCTAGAGACCATTGAATTCTTTTTTCATTTCTGAGGAAAATGTTTTTTAGTTAGGAGAAATAGACTGACATTCACCCTCCTTTTCGTCTTATAATATTTATTTATAAATATAACTTTTGTGAAACGTCTGCAACAGTACAGAAATAGCTCTCTCTTTCCCGTTCTCTCTCCCCTTCACTCTCCTCCTCGATCACTCTATTCATTACTCATTATGTCTATGAAGAAAAATACTTGCAAGAAACTAGCCATTATGTGTTTTGCCTTTTCACAATAACTCCTTCTGTCACAACATCGAGACACTGCTAACTAAAATTTGATATATTTGAGATATTGGTAAAGATTTCGTTGTACTTTGTTGTAACAAGAAATGTTTTATTTCGATGCCTTCCTCCTACAAATAAATTTTTCTTCGACCTGCAGGATCGTTTTTGAAAAATATTGTTGAAAAATTTGCAAAAAATATTTCCACCTCTAAAATAAATTCCTTCCGAATGTGATTTATTTTACTTTATCCACCTTAGTTATGATAACTGATTGTCTTACTTTGACCCAGGTCTTATCTTTGAGTTCATGAAAGACAACGAAATAACTTATTTTTGAGCTGCCCAACCGAAATCATACAGTTATCAGATTTTTGTTATGATTTGAGGATTCTGGGATGTCATCCCTGGTTCTCGCATTTAATACACAATCCTCCTCATCTGCTACTTGCACCTACATAATATCCTTCACTTTGACTGCTTTATAGTATTTTATTTTTATCTTGCATTGACGTTTAATCCATTTGAAAATCAAGGCTATATTTCTCTACATTTCTAAAGTGTTATTCCTATAGGACAAGGATATATTCAAGAAACAATTATTTTCCTGAATTCCCAAAGGGATTTTTGTTAATTTTTGGGATTATTCATAAAATATATATTTAGATAAACTGAAATAAGTTTCAGCAAACTCATAAAATTCTGCAAACGATAAAAAGGAAAAATATATAATGAAAACTCGACTCATCGAGGATATTGCTTTGTTTCGAACAAGGACCACATTGGAATTTGCGGTAACTAAATTTTTCCATCGCTTTTTTAAACATCAAGAGAAGACCGAAAAAGCTGGCACGTTGACCGCTTTGCCATCCCTTAGCGATATCTTCCAACCCCATGGATCTTAAGTCTGAACTGTTGGTTTTTGTCACAAGAAATTGCACTTTGCAAGAAAAAGATTATTCACAAAAAAGAGAGCAAGGAAATAAAGAATGAGAAAGAAGTTTTTATTGCGACGAGCTTGTAAAGAAATGGTATACCAAATGAAATAATCACCACGTGGCAAGCAGGCAGACAGGCAGGATGTCCACTAAAAATTTTGGCATACAAGGTTTCTACTACCACAAGACAGGACTTCCATTACCCCATCCTGCCCGCTTCGGGAAAGAACAACACGATGCAGTAGTGCAAAGTCTTCGTATTGTGGTGCGGAGGTGGGAGAGAGGCATAATAACCGCAAAGAACATACCGATATCTACAAGAAGCAAAGGCAAAGTAACTTCTTGATTTTCTAGAAGTGCGCTGATGTTGCCACCAGGAATTTGTCGCGACACCGGTGGGTAGTTGGAACGGTCGCCTGATGGGCCGTTTTGTGGGTCGGTTGGTTTGGTTTTCCAAGAAAACCGAAAAATGAGTTGTGCATAAGTTATGAAGTAGAGGGAGAGGAGGTTCAAAATATAGGCTTGTGTAACGAAAACTTTTTCTAAAAAACAAATTGAAACTTATGGTTTGAAGCCTTCAAAGCGTATTGAATAGACCAAAGCGAGCGCTGAGAGCTCTACAAATATTTCCCTTTACCTGCCGCAGCAATTGCTGCAGATGGTTTTTATCCTTCTGCCATTAAATGCAATACTTCAAACGCGAATGCTCTACAAATTGCCCTGAAAAGGATTCCAAAGACAAGGACGCGAAAAAATATGTCGTCGTAAATTCATTTTAATTAAATCTTTATTGAAAAATTGAAACGACAATAATTCAGGTATTCCTCTCCACTTTTTCCTCTATCATCATTATCATCATCACAAATCATTCGCACCAAAAAGGAAAAAACTAATTACTAATTAATTAATAAGAAAAAGAAGTTAGTTGTTCAAAAGCTTCCGGAACTATGTCGACAGAACCAAAAGCTATTGATTCGAACATCTGAGGATAAAGAAAAGTATAAGGAAAGAAAACGAGAGAGAAAAAATGGCAAAAAAGGGAAGCATTTAAGCGAAAAAAGGAAGAAGGAGAAGAACACACAAAATATGTTCGCAATTATGGAAATAACTTTTGTATATTGCAATAAAGTAAAACGTCTTCACATGACGGACCTTAATTAGAAAATCACTCTAGTGTGGTCTGACCAAATTAAAACCATCAGAAGCCTATAAATGAAAATTATTGGCTATTAACAATAATGAGGAAGAAGGAAGAAGGAAGTCTCTGCTTTCGTCTTGATAATAATTATTCAGAAATAATGGATAATAATTTACTTAAGTATTTAATTATCAGGTGTTAGATTTAATTCATTTTTCAGACATTCATGATTACAAATAATTGGAAATTATTCATCAGATTACCAAAAAATCGTTCCTTTTCAATATTTTGAATAATCACGACCTAAACACTCTCTGGTTTTCCCTGCCTCTCCTGTCTTTCTTTCCTTCTCTCCCTCATTCAATGTCCAATAATAAAATTATGGAAACATTTTAAACCGCCAACACTGAACGAATACCAAAAATCTAAACATTAATTACTACCTCGAACCCACTTCACCATACCACTTCCCCCTCCCAACAACATTAACAAAATGTACCCTTAATACAACTTTTACCAGCTTGGCAACGCTTTCAATAAAACGTCCATGCCATTTTTATTTTAACGAAAAATGCACCGAAGTTTTTGCATTTATTGCGCCCTCTGAAATAATTCCGCCATGAAAGTCATAAATACTTAAATTTAAGTTGCCGTTTTATTTTCCTTCAAAGGTGTTTTTTTTAAACTGCATCCGGCAATAGCCCGATAATATTTCGACATTCGTCCTTCGTTTTAGGTCTTTGATGCTGTTCTCTCCTTATACAAGTCTCTATCTCGCTCTATATTTAAATCAGTCGCTCTCTCTCTTTCTTCTGACACTCTTTTAAAGATAATGAATAATATTTGGGTTCTTTTTCATAGAAAGCAAGACATTATTCATTAGCGACCATCGTAGACAACTTATGAGTCCAACGATGTCGCTGTCGGTTTGAACTGCGGTTATAAATGATTTACGCGACCCTTTAATTATAATAAAATATGGAATGAAATTGGAAATGTTGACACAATTGTAGTAATTTTTTAGATACAGTAATAGAAGTACAATTAAATTTTATTTCGACTCTCTTAATCAAAGAATTTTCAACCTCCAAGACACCGCAATTTTTAAAAAATTTAGGATCCTTAGAGAAGCCAGAATAATGAATAATGCCGAGGAAACAAAACAAACCAAGTTAATTGTACGGAGAAGTACCTCTAAAAAGAGTCGACCGATATAAAGCAAATAATGGCTCTATAACTCTACAGACCATTGGTATAATTAAATAGAAACTCTGAGCGCATTCTAACAATTTAGAACGTTTCATAAAGAAAAAAATAAAAATCATGTAAACATTTTTCGGTTCATTAAGGAAAATGCGGTAAATCAGTTTCTCCGTACTCCCGCCCCTAACCCAAAGCTCTTTTACCTCTCCTCACCAGCTCCTCCTACATCACTATCAAGCATTCGAGGTACACAAAACAGAGAGAATGCCTCTGAAGAAGACCACAGCCCGCAGCCGGAGCAAGAATAAAGAATTACCACAACAAAAACACAATAGCTCTACAAGCGGCTGGAAAAATAGTATTCCAACCAAACGAGCTAATAAAATTGAAAAAATAAGAAACATGAAAAAAGATCCAAAGAATAGCATCGAACCCGCGGTTTGGCAACTGGTAAGAAAAAATAAATTATGAACCACTTTTGTAGTTCATTTTTAGAATGTTTTAGAGTAAATTTGTTATTTCAGTTATCTCTTTATAGTTCTCTTGTACAACTACCGTGAAAAAATATTTCTACACCGACCAACGTTTTCTTTCATTTGAAGAACTAATTTATGAATCAAACGGAACTAACTGCGAGAATTTCATTGAACAAAACGAACCATACAGTCAATGATTATTGCAAACAAATCTTTGGAAAATATACAAATTTTGAAGTATTGAATTATTCCTCAACTACTTTATAAAACCTCATAAGCGTAGAAAAAAATTTAAAATAGAAAATCCCAAACGACAAATCCCGAGATACAAATTCTCGAAGTGAAACATTGTCGATTCTACTAAGTTTTGATGCAGCAAGACATTATCTTGCGACAAAAACAACAGAGTGTCACAGAACTACATTCGCAGTTACAAAATCCAAACGCGACAAAATCGCAAAATTGCAGTTGTAGATTTTTAGTACTCTGAAGCCACATGAAGTGGTTGATGTAAAGCCTTTTAGTATTATACATTTCAGAGTTAAAGGGACTATAACTCACAATGTTATAAACACCTCTCTGCTCTGAGAAGCTTATGTATATACAGTACGGTATAGTATATTTTTGCGTTATGGCTTGTACTTGATATGAATTTGTTCTTTTACTTTAAACCCCTTGAGCCAACTTTTAGGGAAAAGAATAACACCCTTACAATTCCTAATACTAACTGTTTGTTAATCGTAATTCTTCCCAATATTAAGAACTGACTGACAAGAGAGTTTGGAGTCCTTCAGTTCAAAATGTCGGTCGCATTTTTAAACTGATACTAAACCACCTTCCTAATGAGTCACAGGCTCGAAATAGCAATGCAATAATAAATATTACCTAACCATTCACGCCCACTTTTATGCAAGAAATTTGGTTTTTTTCACTTTCAAAATTTTGAAATGTTTTAAATATAAAAAAGTTCCTTGGACTAGATTGTTCCTTTAATTTTAGCATTTAGCGTCTGACACTCATCAGACGCTCTAAACCTAGATCGAAACTCTTCACAATTAAAATCCAATATATCTCTTATTGCTTTTGCTTTTATTACTTTTACTTATTGCTATTACTTATTGCTTTTATTACTGGATATTGCATATCCCGAGGGTCCCAATTCATTTTGCAATCTTAAGATCTTAATCGCAAATTAAAGCAGATTTGTTCGTTCAGAAGAAAAATACCTGAGATGATTCTTAAACGAAGAAGAAAATATATTTTAACTAAATTCTAGAATTGATCCAACAAGTTGTTACTTATCACATGCTCGTCTACCCCACCCCCTTTCCAACTATTCATTTGGCTTGGTTAGTTGATTCATTTCTTACATTCATTTATTCATTCATCTAAATTCAGTTTTCTAAAAATTGCAGTAATTAAGTCTGTTGTTTGCCAGGCAGCAGCAACAAATTATTAAGACTAATGATCCGTACTTCGGCAGGCACTTTCTGCCAAGTTGTTTGCTGCCCACCTCTCCTCCTCCCTCATCTACCATTCACTATTTTCCTCACACTCACTCTCAATAGTCTTCATCTCATTCACAATAACTTCTCTTCCACGCACTCATAGAATTTCCAGCTTCTCTTCTCACGCTTTCCGTTGTAGTACCACCTTCCGTTGTTTTTAACACTTTTCCAAAAATCACTGGTTCACATTCCCTTTATTCTTCTTCACTATATCTTTCTCTCTCTCTAATTCTCTTCACAATAACAGTTTTAAATGTTTCCCCTCCCTCTCTTTAGAGTCAAGAACTCTTGAGAATCATTTGAAATAATTTTATCTGTTTTTTGTGTATCCAGAAGTAGAATATTTGTCTGTTGCGCGTGTCATGTCAAATATTTTCAAATGGTTCCCACCCAATTAATGTTCTTTTCAAGTGCTCTCTAATGCTCTGTCACTCGAAACGCATAGCTCTGAGCTTAATTAAGTGACCTTAATTTATCCTACCGTATTTGAGATATATAAAAATATATGTATACGAAATATTTAAAAGATAATGATAACGGAAATGCCGTGGTATTTAATGCCGATATCAATTTCATACTGTTTTTAAAATCAACTGTGGTGAGTGGTGAGTGGTGAGTATGTGAATAAAATAATTTAAAAAAAAATAACGAGAAATTGGCAGCGAGGATAGAGAAATAATAATAAATAAAATCAGTAATAATTCTAAATAAAAATAATAAATATTACTAATAACAAATAAAGATTACAAACGTTAAACTTTATAATAAATTAAGTTTAACTCCTACCTGACGATAATGATAAAGGAATTTTTACTGCGTTTCAAATATAAAAACCTACGAAATTATAAAACTACTAGGAAAAATGTAATATACTCGTATATATTCGTACAGATGCCTCTTGGTGTTTTACGTGGACACCTGTCATGTTGGCTTAAGTCCACGGTGGGCTTACAATCGGAGCTGCTAGGTAGACTCTGTGACTACCTTATATATCGGCAACCAACGACCACGGCTGCAACAAGCTTAATTGCGCCATGTGTGTACCTCGGAAGCCTGGATAGGGCAGGACATTCCTCGCAGGTAGTGATCGAGGCCTAATAGTCACTGCCATTTTGTTGCCCTCTATCGCAACGGGACTGGCACCCGAATATATTCGTACAAACAAAACATATTTCGTAGTATGCATTTCTGATTAATAGCATTGTTATTGTTTTACTTGCCAATAACTTGACAACAGATTGGTCGCTTATTGTGGTTTCCGCCATAGTAGATGTATTTATTATTTTCCTAGTAATTGTTGGTGTAAAATTTTATTAATATCAAGAACACTCTGCTTCCGTTTGTGTCATCTTTCCCAACTCATCCGCAGAAACCGCGAACAAACGATTAAACGAACTAACAAACGAACGTCATATGCATTTATCATATTTAATGTAACGATCCCACAGAGGTTGCACCCACTACACCACTGCCACCGCGGCACCACGACCATAAGATAAAATAAAAGATAAAACATTTTAAACTCAATGCTATTTACTAAAAGATTAATGTTATATTTGAAGTGGTTTATTGTTCATGCTGTCCTTCTTCTTCTTTTTCATCATCTTGTTATTAGTTTTTGTTATTGTCATAAGGTTAGCGCTTAAGTACATACATTATAAAATATTACAGAAAGAAAACGAAACGAAAAAAACATAAAACTAGTGCATTACGAATCCGTTCTTTAAGATCAAAAAATTATCCTCTCCCTCTTTATGTCCATATTTCTCTGTCTCCATGTTTGTAAACATATCTTCTAAAGCATTACTATAACCTTAATCTGAGTTTGACATTAAATATGGATTAAATTGACGATGACGTGATGCAAAAATGTTTGTAACAATTGCTAAAGTCTTGATATCAAAAAGAAAATTATATATATTTAATCATAAATCGACATACTCGATGATTCTGCTTGATAATATCTGTCCAACGCAAGTTATCAGTATTATTTACTTTTATATTTATTATTTGCTTTTATACTCAAAATTTGAACGCAGTCGTGTATCGTTATCGTATCTCTGTTAAATTACTAAAATTAATACAAAATTATTAAATTACTTAATTTTGCCCAAATATAAATTTCGATTGGTCCATAGTCATTAAATATTTCCTCGTACAATGGTTTACACAATATTGGTCATTTCCAAAATTCTATCGATACAAAGAATCATGTATCCTCATACAGAATCTCTCACTAAAGCTACCACTCTTCGATAAATGCTCGCTTATTTTTAAAGAAACTTTCAAATAAGTTTCGGTCGCTTTTTTTCGTTTTTGTATTTTTTTATTCGAGTATTTTTTAGAGATAACACAAGGCACAGAATCGCTCGAACATAATATTTGTTGAATACTTATTACGCCCACCATAAGGAGTTCAAGTTTAGTTCTAGAGGTTGTAAATCATTGTAAATAAAGTTTTCATTTTCGATTTGTTCAAAAAAGTTCGTCGCTGAATAACACCAAGTTTTTAAGTCAAACAAGTCAAATTTTTATCAAAATAATTTTTTATAATTTTTCCTAAAGAACGCATTTAGGAATAAATGAGAAAAAACAAAATATCCATAACAAAAAAAAGCTAAGAAAGGATAACATAAATACCTTAAATTTAAATCTTTTTTTACTCCTTGGATTTTCTTCATTTATTTTGAAAAATAATCTTTTGAAAAACTTTATGGATTCAGTCTTTATTCGCTGCAGCAATAAAATCATAAATCAAACTATAATTAACTCCATCCTTATATACGTTCAAATAAAAAGCATTTTAATAAAACGTATAATACAAAATATAAATAACTCTTCAAGTAATTCTTCTTCTTGTTCCCTTTCTTCGACTTTAAGAACGATCAACGACTTCTACATTTTCTTCTAATAGTTTACTTATTTTTAAAAAATTTTTTATAAACACTTTTTAATATAATTTCTTTTCATTTTTTCCCGTTCACCTTAAATGAAATTTTTTTCCTCCCACCTATCACTCTTTCTGTCTTATCCTCGAGATTGTTTTAGGATTTTTTGTTATGTGTGAGCATTTTCTCTCTCTCTCTCTCTATTATTTCCTTTTTTCAGTACTCTAGTCGTGCATTTTCTCGTGTACTCACTTAATTTTCGTTGAATAAAATCAAAAGGATAAAATGCCTCAAGAGAATTTTAGTGGAAATCGGTAGAGAAGGATAATAACGAGTGATAGGCTAACGTTGATGATGTTGTTGTGGATGATGATGATTATAATGGTGATGATGATGAGATGAGGAGCGAATGTATGCAGGAAAAGTATGATAACACAAAGAAAGTCAAGAAGAAAATTAAAAATAAAATTACTCGGAAACACCGAATAAATTGAAGTCAGTCAAATTGAAAGTATTCACCGAACGATGTCGATGGAATTCCGACAGGCTCAGAAGTCAAATAATTGCAATCTATGCAAACACCATTCGCACAAACAACAAAAGAAGATATCACATCACAAATAAAATAGTTTGGTGACGTGGGTTGAGCGTTTGCGTGTTAAAGAAACAGGTACAACGTGATAACGTCAATAATGACTTTGATGCTCAGGGGTAGGCGTGGAGGGGAGTATGGGGCAGAGTGGTAGTATATATCCGGCCATCTTTATCTATTCGGCAGTGCATCGGTCTGGCAAGAGTTAGATTCCAAATCGAACACCTCGAATAAGCAAGACTAATAGACATATTCCGTGGGGAGAAGTATCTTTAGTTATCGATTAGAATACCAATCATTCTTTTACGGAAATGGTCCAACACAATGTGATGATCTTCAAAAGCAAAATCACTAAATTTAGTAAAATGAGATAAATAATTCGATACTTCGACAGTTCGTTAGTTCGTAGGTAGTTCAATATATGCAGAAACACTTCAATTAATACAAAGACATTTTTATAAATATATTCCCAAATTTTTCTTTAACTTTAGTTTATTTTCCATGAACTGAAAAAACAACAAACACATTCACACACAGGGGACCGCAACACAGTTGTTATGAAATACCGTTCCCCACAATTTTTGGATACTTTATCCAGTATAGACACGTTAAATATAAAGCTATACGGAAGGCTATAAAAATGTTATAAGAATATTAAACAAAAGATTTGCTTCATGCAAATGTGAATTCTTTTGATTTAAACAAGAAGAAAATCACATAAATCTTTTCCCGTTTACGAAAGGGCCATACAGAACCTACATATTTAAACGCACACAAATACACCAAGATCTGGGTGTAGTATACACACACGCAAAAAGGAAATTAGCAATAAAACCCTTAGTAGGGCGGGGTTAAGGGTTAAAAGAAACTGTAATCGAAAAGAGCTATAAATGGAAGCAACCATTGATAAAGAAGAAGAAATATTATAGAGTTAATGATTCGAAAAGGTTGTACATGATGCGAAAAAGGAGATAAAGGAGAAAATGTAACGTAACAGCATTGTGCTAAAAGATGTCGCGAGATAATGAAACCTAAATCCAGATATATTCAAACAGGCATTACAGACCGAAAAAGGGTTCGAACAATAAGGACGAAAGTAAATATTTACCACCGATACGGATGAATTAAATCAGATCCAAATAAGGACCGAAAATGAACGAGATGAATTTTTTGAATGCAAGTGATTATTGCGGATGGAGAATTAAAGAATGCGTAAACTATGATAATGCTGTTTAGATTAATTAGCCTTTTGGATCAGACTGAAGCGATTTAAAACAAATACGATTTTTAAAATTTACCTGACCGAAATTATTACACCCCACAGCAACACCGCATAATTTTATATTTTAATTGTAGGAACAAAGAACCAAAGGCGTTGGGTTGAGTCAATACATAAGGGTATATAAGGGTCTGAAGGTCTGTACAAGTTCACTTCCAGAGGAGCATCATTTTATATTCCATAAGTTCATCAATCGTCTTCTGGATTATATATTATCAGATTAGTTTCTGAGATATTTCTACCAATGCACACCCACTTTTAACAACAATACACCAAACATGCGCACGCACAAGTCTTTACGCTGATTCAAACATGTAGTAATTTCTGTAGAAGCAATAATTGCTTGCAGCAATAATTGCTTCGCTCTGCCTTTTTACCCCAAATTTCGCCCTTAGAACACATTTATTAAGGCCAACACACCAAATCTTCTTCATTCCTCGCATAAAAAAGGATATCTCATATAAAGCTTATATTTGTAAAGCATAACATATTCTCATGACTGTATGCGATCCAAGGTATGGATGTGGGTTGCATGGATGGAATAAACGAATTCTGTGAGCAAAAGGATTAAGATATAATGTAGCGAAATCATTATCCTTTCGCACAAAGAAATAAAACTCGAGAATAAAAAATTTATAACTTTATTAAAGTTCTGTTCATTCTGTTCTGTTTAAAATCTCAGTTAGGAAATTTAATGAGTGAGAAAATTAATAAATTATGCAAAGTAAGTCGATTAAAAAAAGCTACAATGGGTGACTGAAAACTTCAAAAAATTGGAAAATCTAACTAAAAACGGACCCTACGAAACAGTGAAACTCATAAAGCCTGCGAGGATAACTGTCTTATAGTTTTATTAAAGATATTTAATTGATTTATTAATTATCTCTTAGCGATTTATTTTTGTTTCCATTATGAAATAAATATATTTTCTATAAACATATTTAAAATCGAAATCAAGCACTTCTAAATTGTTTATATTCAGTTTAGATTAATTATGAAAACTCGGCAAATCATACACTCAAATAAATTTCTGATTATATACGACAGATATTCCAACTAAAAGTGTTGAAAAGTAGCACTGGTGTGAACTTAGCATAGGGCGAATTCAACATAGGGCGAACTCACAAAAGCCCTTATTTTTATGGAAAAATTCCACTGCATGCTTTTGGGGATTAAATTTTCATATAAAAAACTATAAATTACTTATTAAAAACATATGTAAAATAAAACAAAAAGACTTTAATTAGAAGAAAATGATACTAAGAGCAGCTTCGTACACTTTTCCTGTCTCAGATAATTGCTGCCCAGCCGTAGAGAGGGGAAGCATTATGGTTCATTAAAGGGTTCACAAAAACTTTAAATCACAAAAAGTTTTAACGAGACACATTTCAAGAAAGAGGCAACAGTCCCCTGAATTAAATAAAGTACAATTTATAAAAATCGACACGTTGGGAATTTTTTTATGAACGTTTGAACGTATATTCAATACTGATTCTAAAGGCTTCTAAAGATGGAGCCATACAAAAACCTCAAATCGCAAAAAGTTTTAACGGGATATGTTTTAAGAGAAAGATAACAGTCCCGTGAATTAATTAAAGTACAATTTGTAAAAATCGACACGTTGGGAATTTTTTATGAACGTTTGAATATACGCAATATTGATTCTAAAGGCTTCAAAAGATGGAACCATACAAAAACCTCAAATCGCAAAAAGTTTTAACGGCATATGTTTTAAGAGAAAGATAACAGTCCCGTGAATTAATTAAAGTACAATTTGTAAAAATCGACACGTTGGGAATTTTTTTATGAACGTTTGAATATACGCAATATTGATTCTAAAGGCTTCAAAAGATGGAACCATACAAAAACCTCAAATCGCAAAAAGTTTTAACGGGATATGTTTTAAGAGAAAGATAACAGTCCCGTGAATTAACTAAAGTACAATTTGTAAAAATCGACACGTTGGGAATTTTTTATGAACGTTTGAATATACGCAATATTGATTCTAAAGGCTTCAAAAGATGGAACCATACAAAAACCTCAAATCGCAAAAAGTTTTAACGGCATATGTTTTAAGAGAAAGATAACAGTCCCGTGAATTAATTAAAGTACAATTTGTAAAAATCGACACGTTGGGAATTTTTTTATGAACGTTTGAATATACGCAATATTGATTCTAAAGGCTTCAAAAGATAGAACCATACAAAAACCTCAAATCGCAAAAAGTTTTAACGGGATATGTTTTAAGAAAGAGACAACAGTCCCGTGAATTAACTAAAGTACAATTTGTAAAAATCGACACGTTGGGAATTTTTTTATGAACGTTTGAATATACGCAATATTGATTCTAAAGGCTTCAAAAGATGGAACCATACAAAAACCTCAAATCGCAAAAAGTTTTAACGGGATATGTTTTAAGAGAAAGATAACAGTCCCGTGAATTAATTAAAGTACAATTTGTAAAAATCGACACGTTGGGAATTTTTTTATGAACGTTTGAATATACGCAATATTGATTCTAAAGGCTTCAAAAGATGGAACCATACAAAAACCTCAAATCGCAAAAAGTTTTAACGGGATATGTTTTAAGAGAAAGATAACAGTCCCGTGAATTAATTAAAGTACAATTTGTAAAAATCGACACGTTGGGAATTTTTTTATGAACGTTTGAATATACGCAATATTGATTCTAAAGGCTTCAAAAGATGGAACCATACAAAAACCTCAAATCGCTTGAAATCCAGTTGAATGTTTCAACTGGATATATTTTCCGAAAGAGTTGTCTTCATTGCCATGAAAGGAGCTTATAAATAGATAGAAAATAAAACTAATTCAGTTCGTTTTCCCCCTTCTTTTATAGAAACTGTCAACAGACATAAATTGATTTCTCGCTCAACACACAAGTCATCAAGCATGTAACTGCACTTGGCTAATAACGGGATATGCGCTTTTACCTGTTGTAACGGTCCGAGCGGTAAGGCTCGTACATATACTTGATCGTTGTTGAGCTACGTTGCTTTGCTTTGTGGTGTCTCGAATTATTTTTCTTTCTTCTTTTAATGCTTGCCTTTATTTGTCGCTAGTACGTGTTTGTTACTTCAAATTCTGTTGTTGCTGTCGGTTTTGTTGCTGCTGATGTTTGCTAACGTTGTCGTTGTTTTTCTTCTTCTTAAGGCAATATCGCAGTCCACGGTGAGTTCCTTTTAATGCTTTGGAGAGGTAAAAAGCTGTTATTGCTTGTGTTATTGTTTTTTTGTTTGTATTGTTGCTGTTGTTATTGTTGTTTTTGTTTTAATTCCTCCTATGCTTGATGCCTTTATTGCTTCTGTGGCCACTTTTGCTGTTGCCACAAAGACAATTGCTGCAATTGCAACGGGGCAAAACCAAGGGAGTGGTAACTAAAACAAACCGAACCAAGCTCAACCAAATCAAGCAACCGAACCGAACCAACAAGTTTGGCAACTAATCGTGAAAAGTATGTACGTTTTATTTTTCTGTTTTTTGTTCAATGCAATGCAAATATCTTGCACCTTTCTGGCACCTTCGTTTGCAGTTGCGGTTGGTGTTATTTTGCTCGTGTTGTTTTTCTCTTAATTTGTTTTCTGTCAGACTTGTCCACATAATTTTCTTAATGTTGCCATTGTTGTTGTTGTTATTGTTTCCTTTTGTTTTTATTTATTCAATAGGTGGCAAAAATGTTGCGTTTGTTTGTCTTATGGTATTCGATTTAAATCGAATTTCACAATTTATAATTTGTACGCAAAAATGAGTCGTAGTGTGTTGCCGTTCACGACGCGAAAGAATCGAGAAATCGATAGCGTGAAGACAATATTGCGTGGCAAAATTTTCATTGGTTTGCGGTGGTGGGAAAACAACGATCACGACGACGTTGGGAACGACGGCTACGAGAGCGACAACGATAGCGAAAACGGCTGACGACTGACGACTGAAATGGCGACAAAGTAGTAGAAGTAACGACTACAATAATAACGGACTTGTTTAAGTGATGAACACTATCTGAATAAAATTGGCTTTACTGGTTTTTTATTGAAGGCAAGCAAAGAATGCAAACGTGGCTAACTTCGCTCACTTTGACCGACGGTACTCTTTCACTGAAAATATTATCACTAATGCAGCAAATTTTGTTGAAAGGGAGTTAATTCGAATTCAATAGAAATTATTCAATTAGTAAATATGATCGATTTCGATCGAAATCGAATCGTTTACGAATGCGTCTATATGCGTTTACGTGCGTTTACATACGTGTACGTATATTAAATGCCTGTATATGTACAGATTACTATTAAATGTGACGACATCAAGTGAATGTATAAACCGTTTTCCACAAACAACAAAATCCAACTGATTTTCCAAAAGCTCCAAGAGCTAGAGCGCGATGTCCGATTGCGCTGTTTTCACTACTCATTGCATCGTAGTTCGGTCTTATTGTGGTGGTAAATAGTTGTTGTCGTCGTCGTCATGGTTGTTGTTGTTATTATTTTTATAGTTTTTATTGCGGTTGCTACTGCCACTGCCTTGTGCCTCTCTGACTGCTGAGCTGATGTGCAGACGTATAGCTAGGTGGACACACATGCAAACAAACAGACCCACACTCATACACACGCACGCATCTACCCGTATTGTAAATTGGCTGGAATATGGTCTTGGAACAGACAAGAGTAAGGAAATCCTAGAATAAAATTTAAATAAAAAGATGTCTGACTTTGAGCGAAAAATAACAAATCTGCTAAAACCGTATAAATAGATTGAAAAATTGACGGATTGGCGTAAACAAACAATCCACTAACCGAAAACAACGATAACAGATAGATAGAAGAACAAATAGACACAAGTCCGTTACACACAATTGTACTCTGTCCAGGAAAAGTAAAATAACTAGACTGAAAATTACTGTAGGAACGACACATAGAGAGATAGAGATAAATTTAGATAAATTCACACAGAAAGGAAAAGGTGAATAGATAAGAATTTTATCGCTCAAAGTATAAAGACAGATTGCAAACGCTGCCAAACTCACGAAGAACGCAAAGTACTGGAAGAGACTAAAACCAGCACCAGCATAGGCACAAGACTAGCACTAGATAGGCACTCCATACAACTCTAGAGATGAGTTTAATCAATTCCCGAAAATTTAGTGCAAAATAGCAGTCAAAAGAAGTCGATATAAATCATACAAATTAATTTAACATAAATCGTAGGGAGAACGGGAAGGACAAATGTATAAACCGTTATCATGATTATGAAGTCAACCAAAAAATTACTGGAGACGACAAATGAGGGTGGTTGAGATTTATAGAGTGACGTGCTATAAAGCTGTCAGTAATTTTCTCTATTCATTTAAAGAGAATAAATAAGGGACAAAAAGTGAGGTGCAACTGCATTTTGGCATTATTTCTCTTTCAGAAACCGCATTGCAACTTTTAAATACTTAACTTTTAAATATTAATGTCTTTAGATTAAAATGAATAGAGCAATCAACGCAAGGAAGCTTAGGGAAGTTCAACGACTTTATGCCAACAAAAAAATTGAATCTATAACGAAATAAAGCATCTGTTTGCGAACACCAAAACAACAATAAACAAAAAAATGGTTGCAGGAGGGGAATTATGGGGCAATAAATTGTTTTCACTATTTTTATAGAAATAACATGATGAATACATAAAATAATTAAAGTGAATTTTTTTCGAGTAAAAGCAATAAAAGAGAGTCAACAAAAAGACGATTTCGACACATACACATGCTCACACCCAAGCACACACAAACAAATATTATAACTAAATAAATTCCCGAGAAGGCTGTAACTGAATAGAAGAGCGATAAGAGAAAAGACACACACCGAGGGGCTTACGGAGAGAGGGATGGAGTCGAGTCTTATGTTTCGACGTAGTAACAAGTAGAAACAACGAACACGAACCCACAAAAGATTCGGGAAAAAATAAAAAACCAGCCGGCCAAATAGTTGCGAAGGACGTTTTAATAATAATGAAAAAAAAGAAAAAGTAACAAGAACAAGAAAATAAAAATGAGAAATCAGCAAAACCCTCTCTTTCGACTCGTTGGAATGCGTTTCCATTGGTGTTGCTGATTGTTGTTGTTCTTCTCGCTGCTTAGTTGCAATTGCGCTCGCTGTGACTTTAAACGTGACCATTTTCTGAATACAGTTAGGTTAAGGCGCGGTACACCGTGTGCAGTAAAATGCAATAGTTGCCAGCAGCAGACCGTTCAGTAACTGACTACGACTAGTTTTTCTTTTCCTTTTTTGTTCGCGTGCCAGTTTTTCTTCTCACTTATTGCACTGTTGGTACTTGCGACCATTTGTCTGGCTATCTATCTGTCTGATTATCTGTCTGCCTGGCCATATTTCTCTGTAGGCAACTATTTGTTTATTTGGCAGAAGAAATTTCAACGTCTTGGCCTTCCACAATCGCGATCATCTATGAACAACGAAGATGAAGCTTAAGACAATTCCGACAATTTGTGAAAACTAACTTTTGGTGATGGAATAACTACAAGCGTAATCGCGAAGTAAGGGGGGGGGGGGAAATATATGATTCCATGCAGCTTTCTCACATCTTCTTGCCTTCAAATATCTATCTTTCTCTCTCCTCCTCGCTTCAACTTCCTTTCCATTTCAAGTCTTGCCAAACCAGCATTAGAGACAATTGTTAATTTTTTCAGAATGTACGTGCTGAAGTGAGCTCCATTCCATTTAGCACACCATTCACAAGATAGAACGATATGTAAAATTTTGCCAACAAATCAGCGCTTCTTAAATTTTAAAATATAATGTGAAAATGCATACAAACATCATTTTAACGAAACTATTCAAGGGATATAATTGCAAAAAGTTGTATGCATTTTTTTAATACGAAACAAGCATCAAAAGATGCTTGTGTAAGACGCCAAATTTGGGCGAACAATTAAAATCAAACACACGCCAAAAACCCTCCTTTGTTCTGTCAGGACGGACTACTACGGATCCAGAGGAGGCACCAATGCTTAATAAAAGATGTATTTCACAATTAAACGGAATCTTTATACTTTCTAATAAGAATTTATTAATTTTAAAAAATCTTTCAATTTTTATTAATTTTTTCTTCGACACAGAAGCATTGATTCTTGACAACGATTGAGATTTCCGACAGACAGATTTTTTACGGCTTTAGGACAGTTTTTGCCATCTCTCGTCAAATCATGTTTAATGACAAACCGGTTTTGGTGATGTGACCAAAATCTCAAAAGAAAGCATAATACCTTTAAAAATAATAATACTCACTCTTTATAATATACTGAAAAACGATTTTCCGTATTAAAAAAATATCCGTAAAAAATGCGAGCAGACTTTGGCAAACAGTTTGAAAAGCACTGAATAAGGCTGTAGGTTATTAACAGCTATGAGATTGCACGTGCATTTGCTGAAATCGCTCACTGATTTTGCGAGAGAGCAATATTAAAAGTCTTAAGAGGCCTGTAATTCAATTACAGAATCGTGGCGTTAATGTAATGGTTTTGTTTGTCTTTCATTGTTGGTCAACGAGCATTTCTTTATCTCTCTCTCATTCTCTGTTATGTTATTTAACATTACAAGAGGCAGCAGAAGAAGACGGCTGTAAAAAGACGACGACTTGAATATAAACAACCGAAACTATTACGTGCCAAACTGAATTAACAGATTTTTACAAATCGTGAAAGACTTAACGTTGCGATCTATTGGACAAGTGACCGTACAAAACGGAATAAAGTGTTGTAAGACCAGATCAAAAATTTAGAGGAAATGAATCTATGGAAGAAACACCTGTAAAAACACACCAACAAATTGTAAATAATTCTTAACTACGAAATTATAAATTCTAATAACCATAAATTTCTACCAGAAAATCTCAACCTTAAGACCATTTCCTCCAAACTAAGGAATACTAAAATATATCGCCGACGTAGTCGAAGTCGAAACAAAATTGACAACAACATATTCCTATACGTTCACGCCGCGCGATGGTAAGATAACCTCGCACTACTAATACTGTAGTCTTTCGACACAATACGCAATGGCAAACATGGAACTTAGGCATACCTTCGTTGCCTACGCTCGGACACACTCGACACCTACACCAATTATACTCAACAGCACCAAGCGACAACATAACCACAGGATGTCATCCGTGGTCCCTTTGTTTGTCACTCCTTTTCCATTTAATCATTCACTTCATTATCGCTGGCAATCGATGTGGTTGGTTGCAAAAATCTCCCCTCCCTTCCATTACACAGTCCCTTACGACCTTTATCCTTGCCGGCAAAGTAAGTTCAATCCCTTAAATAGTGGTTAGAAGCGATGGTCAAGCAAAATTGTCGTCAAAGCAAGCAATTTGGTCAGTTATTCCAACAACTCAACAACCAACTAACCTGCCCAGTGGCTATAATTCCAGTTTCGAAATGTTGGTCTATATGTCCAACGGTCTTTCTAACAGTCTGCTTGCCTCTCTGTCTGCCTCTCTGTCAGTCTCTGATTGCGTAAGACCAAAAAAGACGTAAATATTTAATATGACAAGAAACTTTGTGAGAAGACCCAGCCCGGTTTTTAAAAGCTTTGCGAACAAACAGATAATACGAATGTTTGAAAAATTCCCCAAAAGAATTAAGATTCAAATATCGAAAGCATAACGACTTCATGAAAATATTAATTAGAGTTATATTTTTGGGAACGTACTTCCGAGAGAAGTTCAAAAGCACTTAAAAAATCTAATTACTTTTTTTGTCATCAAAACGAATAAGAATATCTACTCGATTGCTCCCTTAGTTGAGGCTTAGAAGTTGGAAACCCAGACGAGGTTATGTAAAAGGGCTCAAAGGAATTACGAAAATTTTACTGCAATTTTGAAAGTAACAAATTTTTTTGTAAATTTAATTATATAAAGTTAGAAATATATAGCAATAAGACCAGATTTCCTCTCCTTATTATGCTCTGCAACAATCGAAAATATGCATCATTCTAGTGTTTTGAAGGAAAGAAAATCTTTTCATTACCACGAAATTAGCGACATTTCTTTCTCCTTCTTCCTCTCCCACTACCTATCACTCTCCGTATATATGTAATCATAGAGTACAATATAGTCAAATAAAGAATCGTAAGAAACTTCAAGGTAAATATTCTTGGGTTGATTTGTATTTTTTCATACTCATAACGAGCATTATTCCATATTTTTAAAATAAGAATTGGAAAGAGCGTACTGTATTTTGATCATAATAGTATGAGAGTAAAAAAACTGCGTGACAACATGGACAAAACTAAAAAGGTTATGAGAGGTCAATAACTTGAATAACGAGAATAAAGGACAATGATGGCGACGATGATAATGGCCAAAGCGGCAGCGCTGGTGATGACGGCGTTGGCGATTACGTGGTAGGGGTAGTGGCAGGGATGGTCCTGGGAATGGCATAAACGACAATGGCCCAGAAATGAGAGGATAAATGTGCCAAACGGATTTGGCTTTACACATTTCATAAGACAATTTCCATAAATCCACAAAAATCCGTATAAATAAGTCCACAAATCCACAAATATCCGTATAATTGTTAAGCATCAAAAGGCTTCGAACAGTATGATTGAACAAACCAGCTAAAAACGTTGAACGTATACAATTTACCAAGTAAAATTCGAACCACCACCACAATTGACACCATGGCAACATAAATTAAAGAACAAAAGCAAAAACAAAAACATTTAATAAGTTTCGTAAAGTTTTCCGTAAAGCTTTCGCAACCGAAAAACACGATGGAAACTATTTTAAGATTTGTATATCTTGTAAACTTATGCTCTAACTAAAAATTTGTAGCATGCTGTAATTGGTGTTGTTAACCTCAGTAAAATTGTGTGTATGCCCGAGCGTAGCATGTGTGGATGGGTGGATTTGTGTATGTGTGTGTGTGAGAGAGATAGTTTGTGTGTGTATGTGTATATTGAGAGAAATACACTATAATGGACTAAGATAAATCGTTTCAACAAATCCGCGGAGGTAAAATGATATTGCAAAGAAAACAATTAAAGATAAACTAAATTGGGCTAAATTTAAAAGGTTGGGAGATATTTTTCAGTAACAAAGTCCGATAGATTTTAAGGTAGCCAACGTAAGCAAATACTTTACCTTTTACGATCTCTTATTTGCTATTCAAAACTATTTCCGATTATACACACGGTGTTCAACTCACCTCAAGATCGACGGTGCGCTTTTACCCCCCCCCCCCCCGTTAGACAGGAGGAATTTTTCGAGAGAAAAGAATGTTTCGGAAGAAAAAGCAGAATCCATTTTCCACGTTATCTGTTTAACAAAAAACCGGCGAACTCTTTTTACCAATTGAGTCGATCAATTGAAGAAATTGACACACGGTTTTGCCATTCCAATGCGAAAGGGTGTCATGGACACCGCCCTTTTAAAAATTAAAAAATTATTTTTTTTAATGTAAACTCTCCTTGCAAGGTAAAAAACTGAAAAGGAATTTTAAGATTTTTTAAATTAGTCCACGATACTGCACCGTGTATTTATTCCAATAATCTTTAATGTGATTTATTCCAATGAACTTCCTCTTCTTTCTTCCCAACAATTCCCTCATCTTCTCTCGCTTTCTCAACTATTCTTAATGAAAATTATTAATTCTTCTCTACCCTTAAGGCAAGTAGGATGTTCACAAAATTATTCTGAAATCGCCTCTGTTTTTACTTCTGGCTACCCCACAGGACAAAATATCTACATAATTTCTCAATATACGGTACGATAATACAATTCCTTTTAATTTCACCTTTGACCCTGCCTAGTATTTTACTCAAATTTTATCGATCCATCAATGGCTTATAAGACCTTTATTAAAATGTCTAACCCTTCCAATTGTGTATATTATTTAAGTGGAGCACGTCCCTCCGATAACATGTATTTATCGCACATGATTTATGCACGTAATGATGTACATAATCCTTTACTATGTACACTCCTTCATTTCGATTGATAAAGATCTCTGACAAAGGAAAACTCATTCCGCATTCTAATAGACTGCATCACTTTAAAGATGAATACGAATTTTACGTCGCCGTCGGTTAATTTTGCTTTTCCTTTCACGTGATTGCCTACCCTTAAGCGATGGCGTCGAGATTTATCCTAATTACGCAATCGATACTACTTCCATCCATATTCATTCCAATGAATAATTCAAGAAGCCTCTAATAATAAATAATAATATATTAGAGAATAATAAATCTATTATAGAATAGATTTAATATCTAGAATAGATTTAATAATAAATCAATTAGAGAGTATTATTATAGGACACCTTGCAATTACCTTAATTTCTTAAATAACTTAAACAACTTTATTCAAATACCAAACGATCTTTGGCTGTTTACTTTTGATACCAAGAAACGAGATTTAATTAATTTTACAATAAAACAAAAAAAAGTGGCAGAAAAGAATAAAGAGCAAAGGGTGAAAACAAAGAAAAATCAATGGGAGGAAAGGTCAGAACATTTTTGAAACTATTGCCCAAAAAACAAACTCTCTAGGTTCGGTTTTTAGGAATCATGCTGTGGATGCCCTTCATTATCAAAATAGGCGATCAAAACAGGGACTAAATATTAAAAGTAAAGACAAAAGCGGCATCTGGATCCCTTATGGTATTCTATTCGTCCTCTGCCTATTTTTGGTATAGAGTGAAACCACTGAATAATCGCTGACGGCTTAAATATATTATTAATGTTATAATTTTACTTTTCTATTACGCAACTCAAAACAAAATATATAATACGATATAGCAATAACAACACAAAGGCAATAACATTTCTATGTATAATTATTGCGTAAGGTACTGCTCTCCCAAACCGATATTGGATTCCCTAACTAAAAGCAGAACAACAAAAATTAATGTGAGGTCGTTGGTTACAAATTTCAGTAAAAAGGACTGTCAAAAATGAAATGTTTAAAATTAGTGAAGGAATAAAGAAGATGAAGAATGCAAATGTCGTGGAGAGGAAGTAATTTCACCAACTGAAATATACATTATATATAACTTTAAAAGGTTTTAATTTAATATAATAACCAAACCATTGTGGCCAAACCACCCGATATTCCACCAAGGCAATATTAATATTCTTTTTCTTCTCCAGTATTTACTATAGGTCCTAAATCGAATGTTATCTATCAAACCATTATTATAAGCTTATGATTTCATTTGATTTATCTGTGCTCAGCAAAATTTTATTTTTTAGAAAACTCAATTATTTTTTCGTTTATCAAAATTTCATTTAATGCAATATAAGAAAGAACAAAATTGTACATGTGCACGGTACATATCCCTGTTTATAATACATTTTATTATTCTTTCAATAAAATCACGCAAGTCGTTTTAAACATAGAAGAAAAACACGCAAGAGTATTTCAGACAGCTAAACCGAAGGACTGACAGAGAAAACTAAATCGACTTAGATGATCCTAAACCAGAATTTGTGTGTAGGGTTTAACTAAATAAAAGTGCTTCATCTAAAAATGTGTTGGCAAACACTGCTTGAATGAGATTTAAAATGTTATGATTCTTCGCATATACCGAGAGTTATTACATTTTCATTATAATAATTAAAAGAGATAATTAGTAGAGTTTCACGTAAGGACAGAAAGGCATGCAGGCAGATATACGCACGATACGTGCTAAACGGATACCTCGAAAGAAACTCTAGAATGTCACGTACCGAAGACAGCTTGAACTTAAGCAGTTTAGTAAGTTTTAGCAATGGTTAGTTTAACCCTTTCACTACTAGAGTCACATATATGGAGTATAAAAATAGGAACAATGTAATCAAATGAAATAGAATGATAGAATGATTAGTTCCTCAGTCATCAAACTAGTTACGACATTTGTCTTAAAAAGGAAGAAAAATGTTAACAATTAACAAAAAACTTAACAATAAAAAATGTAATAGAGATAAAGCCTTTTAATGACTTCGCTAGAAATAAACGAAACAAAGAGAAAAGAATACAATAATAAAATTGAGCAGTTAAGCGGTGAATATTGAAAATGAACGACTGCATTGAAAATTTAAAACCTATTCTGGGTTTCAATTAAGAATTTTCAAATTAATTTAAGATTTTCTTCGTAAAAGAAGGTTATTGATGGAAAAGTTCAATTTTGAAATTAAATTAAAATTCTAATATTCTTGCAATTTACAGAATTTTTTCAGAATTCCTGAAATCTGATTTTTCTTTATCTACTTATAAAGAGAAAGACATACAATACATAATACATAATTAATATGTTACACCATCTTCACATTACAATATCGTTACATAATTTCAATATTTTAATGTTGTTAAATAGTTTTTAGATTCAAAGTAAATTATTCTCTCTGCAGCGAGTGTATTCCTTTGCGTTGGAAAAGAATGAAATGAATTGGAAACAATAAAAAATATTTCACAAAATAAAATTAATCAGTTAAAGGATCAAAAGCGATTTGCCAATTCTCTACGAAATTATAAGACTAAGTTTGTTGACATGCAAATGCATAAATGCCATAATAAATAAATACAAACCCTTCTTCCTTACAAACCTTACTTCTATTTTTATTGCTTTTCTTCTCTTTAATTTTTCCGTTTCGATATTAAAAAACCCTAACAGAAAAGTTTCAGAAATATTTTCCGCCAAATTTTTTTACCAATCATAGAAAAGTTTACCAATGAATGTTAAAAATATATTAGGAAGCTACACGACAACAGTTCGTGACACATTTAAGACTTTCTGCTCGCATGATATATGACACTTATATAAGTGCTCATATACAGAGCTGCGTATATGTGTACGTGTGTGATTAGTTACGACTATTGGTCGTCGTACGGTGGCGCCTCGAATTTCAGCATGATTTTTAGAAATTTAGGAAATGCGATGACAAAAACCAAGTTAACTGAATTGCTTGCATATTTGAAAAATGGAAATGATAATCATATTTCAGTCACTGGCGAGCGCGATTACTTTGTGACCAACCCACTTAAATAACAGAATATGTCCCTCAATCTTCCCAGGAATCATGTAGGGCACATAGCACATAAATAAACACATAGATCTAGAGACATTTATTTTTGATATCTTCTAGACAGGACTGGACAAATTATATAAAGGATCCAAATAAAGTACTGGATCTATATTTTTGTAAATAACGCAATAAAAAATCAGCACCGTGAATAGTTTCTTATTGGTCAGATTCAAAAACCACCAATCATAATTTTAAACTTTGGTTTTTTCTTTCAAAACTAACTGCAATTTTCTTTGTAATGAAAAACTTTGTATGTTAACATAATTAACTTGTTAATAATTAATATACACGTTAATGAACAAAAAGGACATAAAGGCAATCTTGTAATTTCGGAATTTTTGGAAAATTCGTAAATTACGAGTTTCCAAAAAAATTATTACAGTTTGTGCTAAACAAAATATAAAAAAACTGCATCCCAAAATAAACTGTTTAAATGAAAAGATATGAGAGAGTAATTTTGATTGCTTTTTGAATTTACTTAATCTGGCAATGACTTCAATATTTATGGATAAGCATACAATTTGCTTACAAGGTAAAAGTCGTTAAGTCAAGAGAATATCAGTCAAAATTACTCCCATAACTATCTCGTGTACAGAGAGCGAAAGAGGGAAAGAAACAGGAATAGAAATTAGAGTAATATTAAAAATCAATATCTTCTAAACTAATACATTCACATCGTCATCTACTTATATTCAACACAATGATTTATGACGAAAGTAATTACCATGAAAATATTCTCCAATGATAAAAAAGAAATTTAAAAGCAATGAAGAGAAAAACGAATATATAGGGCGTGTTTTTTTTTTTTTTTTTATAAATGAGGGGAACGCATCAAAAGCCGAAGTGCGAGACTCTAACTCGCTAAAACCCCTCCCCCGTGTCTATCGGTCCCCCCGGAACTACCGCTAAGTATACCGTCGGGAGGTAGAAAAGAGCTAATGCTCAAACGTACGTCTAGGTTTCCTATCTACTAGCACCTAACTGCAAAGTCACGTTGAGGCACGTTTGCCAAATCTCCGTCATTTCTGCGTCATACACCAGCCTGCATACGCCTCCCACGCTCTGCCCAACGCTGTTGATTCATTATAAAAGCGCACATCGATTGCACTGCCGCCCAAGACTCTAATGATTGCAGCATGCCATCAATTATATTGCCTGTTGAAATTTTTCCGCACAACACCTTTTCGGCATTAGCACGCACTCGTGTAAAAGCATCGCACTCAAAAAATATGTGATGTGCGTCTTCCTGCGTCCTTGAGCACCACCCGCAAATACTGTCTGTGTCATGCCCAAACTTAAAAAGATAAGCGCGGAAACATCCGTGTCCACTAATAAGCTGTGTCAAATAAAAATCCAACTGCCCATGTCCTCTATTAACCCAGCCTTTTACATCAGATATTAGTTGATGAGTCCAACGGCCTTTACCGGAAATATTCCAACGCTCTTGCCATTTTGCAAAGGTACAGTCTTCAATTTCCTTGATTTCTTCGGCTGTAAGGCATCTGTGAACTTCCTTTTTTCTGTGATAACGGTCTGATATTTCCGCGACTAAAAGCTCTGCAGGTGTTACCCCTGCTATCACCTCTGCAGCATCCAGCGAGATAGTACGGAAACCACAGCAGACGCGCAGAGCACACATCCGAAACACACGTTCCAACTGTCGCACATTTTGCTTCTTATTAATTGCTTTTCTCCAAACCGGAACAGCGTACATCATTATCGATATAACTACCTTTGTCAACAGTAGCCTAGTTCTTTGACAAGGACCATATGTGTTAGCCATAATCCTAGCCAGGGCTGTGTATGTCTTCGTGGCTTTACGGCATACCATTTCGATGTGTGCAGAAAAAGACAACCTATTGTCTATAAGAACTCCCAGATATCTTACCGCTGGCAAAGATCTTATCGTCACTCCGTCAATGGTGAACTCAACGAACTCCACTTTTTTCCTACTGGTAATCAACACAGACTCAGTTTTGTGAATTGCTAGAGATAATTGATTTCTCATCAACCAATTCTGTATAGAACGAACCACACTAGACGCGATGTATTGCAATCTAAGAAGTTGTTTATCTACAATAACAACCGCAATATCATCAGCATAGCCAATGATTTTAACACCATTAGGCACAGGAATTCGTAAAACGCCATCATACATTAAATTCCATAGCAATGGGCCTAATATTGAACCCTGCGGAACACCTGCTGTAACATTGTATTTTTTTGCGAGACTGTCAGAATCATACAACAAAATTCTGTCAGTTAGGAAGCTCTTAAGTATTTTGCCTAGATAACGTGGTGTTCGTAAGCTATCGAGAGCGGATACAATACTTTTGTGACTGGCTGAATTAAACGCGTTTTTAACATCTAAAGTTATGAGTAGACAGTACTCTTTAGCTCCGTGCAACCATCGCGTCCCCTCAATTGCTTTCTCAGCGCTGCTTATGACATTCTCTAACGCATCTATCGTAGAAAAGCCTTTTCGGAATCCATATTGTCGCGTTGATATTCCATCAGCTTCAGAGACATGATGCTGTAATCGCTCTCGCAGTATATACTCGTACAATTTTCCAATACAATTCAGCATGCATAATGGCCTATATGAACTAGGCTCCAAAGCTGGTTTGTTAGGTTTCGGAAGCAGAACCAGCCGCTGCGTCTTCCATATTTTAGGAAACACCCGTTCATACAAGCAGGCTTCAAATAATCTCTGGAAGGGTTCTGGATTAATGTTATAAGCAAGTTTTAATAGCTCATACGGTACTCCATCTGGTCCAGGTGCCTTGTTACTGCCGAACGAACCAAGCGCAGCTAATATCTCATTATCGGTAACATTTGGTACAACTTCATCATCATTATCTTCATATCCCATAAGAACAATATTTGCATCATTTCTGGGAAACAGGGTTTGAACTACACTTCGCATAAATTTATCCGATGACGGTATTTGAAATTTTGTGGGCTTAATCTTTGCCATTACTACCTTATAAGCGCCATCCCACGGATTTTTATCAACATTTTCGCATAACTCTCTAAAACAGGCAATTTTCCTCTTTTTAATAGCCTTCTTGAGCATCTTACGCGCTAAAGTATAAAAGCGTCGATGCCTTAAATATGCTTCTGTACCAATGGTACGTTTTTCCATATATAGGGCGTGTGTCTGCCTTTATGTGTGTGCATGATGTGTGCGTGTATGTGTGTGTACATATATATATGTGTGTGTGCATATGTGTGCATCTGTGCATGTGTGTATGTGTGTGTGTGTGTTGTGTGCATATGTGTTTAAATTAGCCGGTAACAAGGACATGACTAAAAAGAAAGAGACGGCTGGAGCCGAAAAGAAAAAACGTAATAAAACTTTACTTAGGCGATATGACAAAACAATTAAACAAAAAAATACATACTTAAGTGTTAAAGAATGTCGGGAATGAATGTTTTAGAAAAAAAATGGAAAGAAGAGAGGAAAGAGATTTCGAAAGTAAGCCACGCATCTACCAAACCCACTAAAGCCATTAAAGGATTAACTTGAGAATAAGAGAACAATCTTATATACCTTCATCTCTATATTTTTCTCTACTGCTCCCACCCTCTTTTCTATTGTTTCACTGTAATCGCCTCAAGAAATGCATACTTTCATAAAAGTTTGTCCCTCAGAATTTATCAAGATTTTGTAAAACCTTTTTTTTTCATTGTTCGTTCAGAACTTTTGGAGACTCTTGATTTGTTTCGACGTTTAAGTGGTATGCGTGAGTAAATGGAGAAGAGAGAATATGCAA
Organism: Physocephala rufipes; assembly: GCA_963966595.1. Classification (NCBI taxonomy): domain Eukaryota; kingdom Metazoa; phylum Arthropoda; class Insecta; order Diptera; family Conopidae; genus Physocephala; species Physocephala rufipes. The sequence continues at coordinate 24,594,333 of OZ016503.1, forward strand.
ATATAACAAAAAACAAAAAAGAACAATAGCTAAAAAAAAAGGAGAAATGTTTAAGATCTAGGGCAATGGCGTGTGAGCTTTTTTTGTTTGTTTGCCAAACACTAACAAAATAAAAACGGTTTAGGCAAGGCAACAGCCGAAACCATAGGAAAAATCGCGACAACAACAACAATACAGTAATAGCTCAATTCCTAGAAAGGGTTATTTATTTGTGTTCACGAAAAGTAATAGAAGTTGCCAGATTTCAAAAGAATAAGTTTTCAAAAAGTGAAACCCATACATAATTTTTTTTATGATCGACCATGTTTAAATTTGTGATTAATGCAATAACGGTTCATATTGAAACATTAATTACCATCGTTGGAAATAATTCTATCAAAAATCTTCACAAAAGACTGAAATAACCCAAATTCAATAAAAGACACGATTTATTCCTAATACAAATCCATTTATTCATTCAACGCCATTCACAAAAACATCTGCAATGATTTAAAAAAATGCAATGGTAAAGACGGAAGTAGTACAGTCGGGACGTACAAAATAAAAACTTTTACCTTTTTTTTACCTGAAGAAATATATAATCCACAATATTGACAAACACCCAGATTCACTTTCATTCATTTATTTAATGGGAAAGCAGAAGAGATTCGGGACGATATTTTACACTTATTTAATGGTCACTTTGTTAAATGAAAGAAGAATGAATGAAATAATGAACCAATGAGTGAATGAAATGAGCGAACGAATGAATGAAATGAAATGGAACTGAAGTTGGATGGAGTTCAAGATTTGAGATCGATTAAGCAAGTGGGTCAGGAAGTCATAAGCGGAATTGTATACGGGCTCTATTCTGCAAATACCTCCCACAACAAGGAATGAATGAATGATTACAATTTGTGCAACACGAACCGCATGACAATCCTATGCCCACACTCACGCGCTTGCAGATATATGCACACAAACACACACACGCTCAGACAAATTAGTCTTTCATTAAAACTTAGTCCATAAATCGTATCGGTGAGTGTGTCATAGGCATGTCCGCATCCTCACTGACAAGAAGCTGCGGACACAAAACATGAAAAATGTGGCCGTCATCGGTGACGAGCATGTAAACGAAAGCACGGGAAAGTGAGTGGTGGTGGGATGGGTGGTAGGTGGTGGAAACAGACTCTGAGGTTGGTCCAACTGATATATCGAGGACAGGGGATTGAATAAAGGGAACACTCTTTTGAATCTAAAAATTCCACAAATTAAAAGAAAAACGAAGAAAACTTGGAAATTAAAAGAGGAGAAAGAAATAATAAGAGGATGCATAACTGGAAGACCGAGAGACAGAGAGCAGTCACACACAGAGCAAATGACAAGATAAGGAATACCACCGATACCACCGATACCACCGATAACAAAAAAGGACCGTGAATTGGAGAAGTGCGAGGAGGAATAAATGACCGAACGACGTAACACTCCTGTCGACATACAATTAAGATAACCGTAGGAGACGATGATGAACGATGATAATGGCATCAACGACAACAACAATAGCAAAAATTTTGATGCCAACAACAATGAAATGCGCAAGCAATAGCAATAATAACAGCAACAACAACAATGTCAGCGATTACTACTAGTTGTCATCGAATGAGCCAGCAATTTTTATGCCGCAACAGCAAAACTCAAATTCGTTGCTAGACAAACTCATTTAACTTGAACGACGTAAGTCAACATCGCCATTAAATCCGTCAACGCCAACAACAATAACGAATGGAGTTGACGTTTAAAAATATCATTTGAACGAGTTGGAGAAGAAACTGAGATAGGGTAACAGAACACGAATATGGGCGAAATGGGGCGACGTATCCTACATTTGTCCATAGCACGGTACCAATCAATGAAGGAAAATCCACGTGAAGACGCCTCTATCGAACAATCGGTTTTGCGCTTGCGTGTTCTTATTGCTTTTTTCTCCCACACACACCCAATCTATCCACATCCATTTTTCCCCTTTTTTCTTTCTTTGTCTGCTTTTCATCATATTCATTGCTGTTTGACTTTAATTGACCGTGACCGAAACTAAAGTAGAATAATGTTTGCGCTTGTAACGTTTATTTCGTGTGCTTTAGAGTCATGGAACCATAAGATAGGATTTTGAGGAAGGCTAACTGGTTATTGATGGTAATTGTGTCCCACCCCCGCTCCCCACTTTATCCTACTTCATCATCATACTTCCCAATGGTTAGTTTTCTATTACATCGTTTTATATTTGAAATTCAATTGACTGTAATGATGCATAAAGATAATAACCTGCCTCCACAATGGGCGCCATCGAACGGGGGTTACTTCAAAAAATCAGCCATTTTGATAATGCGATTTAGACCCTGTAGCAGCCATTAAAGACGATTAAGGGTAGCAATCGTTAAAAACGATAAAGTATTGCTGAAATAGGAAATGAGATAACACGAAAATGCGTTGAAGGAATAGACGCAGAAGATGCAAGCGATGCCCGAAACAGCCATTTAAATTAAGAATTTAATTTTCTTACGAATAAATCTAAAACGGCATTTTAAAAAAACAGCCAGTAACCTGCCTTTATCCAAAATCCAACGATAAATTCAATCCTTTATTTATTCCAATTATTCGACATGATCTCGTCAATAGTTGCAGAGATATAAACCCTATGAACAAGAACATCCTCTTTAAATTTCGCACAGAAACTGAAATAAAATGCTTGTTATACTTGTAACATTTTAGAAACATGAGTTGGGCGTTTCACCAGATCTCACTAAACATAAAATACTTCAATTCATTCACATTAGAATTGTTCAAAGTTTGTTACATGAGATGAGATTTTATCATTCCAAGCGGTTTCGTAAGATTATCATTTTAGGAAATACTTAATATGGCTTTGAGATAGATGTAAGTGTTCAGAAGGTTCATGTTTAATTAATACAAAACACATTTTCTAACATAAGACAATCTTTTTAGGAAGGAAGGAATGTCATTAAAGAGATAGATACCTTTTCCAACGGAAAATAAAAATGATAATCTGCTTTATGGGATGAATTAACTGCAAGACATGACACTTTTTTATAGTTTATAAAATATATCCCCAATTTTTAGGATATAAAATGTTAGTATCAATTATAGCCTAATTACGCAAAACGAAGGGAATGGAAAGGCGGTCACGCTAGACTTAAAGCTGGCTGAATTTGAAAGACTGCGGTCTATAAACATGTTGTTAAAGCAGAGAAAAACTACAAGAAACACAAGAAGCAAATGAAGACACGCTTTCGTTTCGCTTTGCGTAACAAGGCCCTAAGAAACATATAAGACAATCATAAAATGTTAGTATCAATTATAGCCTAATTACGCAAAACGAAGGGAATGGAAAGGCGGTCACGCTAGACTTAAAGCTGGCTGAATTTGAAAGACTGCGGTCTATAAACATGCTGTTAAAGCAGAGAAAAACTACAAGAAACACAAGAAGCAAATGAAGACACGCTTTCGTTTCGCTTTGCGTAACAAGGCCCTAAGAAACATATAAGACAATCAACCAAAAGATATATCACTAACTTTGATTTCCTTGAAGAATCTTTGAATTCTTAATTGCTTTATCTTTTCCGCTAAAGAAAGGCTGTAGTTTTAGGAATTGTTTTAGCAATATAATTGCTAGCAATATAACAGACATAGTTTACACCCTCTATTCGTGATACACAAAAATCTTTACCACTTTCATTGCAAATTAAATGAACACTCTAAAGAAACGCTACCCACCACCCACCACCATTGCTAAACGCCCCTTCCTTCTTCCCTCCTTCATGAGGTCACCAACTAATCTTAACCTTTTTGGCGATAAAAGAAAAACACAAAACCAAATAGAAAAAACAATCTCAATGAATCCCAAGTGGCGATGATAAGAAAGGATCCACCAACAGCGAAAACCCAGCAGAGCAAAACAAACTGACACGTAAAAATTAATCATGTGACTCCACAAAAACCGCCACTTCCCCCTTCCTTTCTCTCCCTTTTCTACTCTTTCCACATAACATCGGTGCCGCGTGCCCGCCCGTTTGTTACCCCATAATTTCATGGTTTAGTTAAAAAATTTAACTCTTTCACTTTTACAAATTCGTACACCTGATTTTCTTGTGGTGGTCAAACCTAAAACTCACCACAACCCACCACACCCGATTCCCTGTCTACCGTGCTTTATCCTTTCAAACAATTTTAAATCAAAAATATGCTCACTCGACCCTTATTTAATTACCTCTTTGAGGAATCGGCAACCAAAATATCTCGTAACAACAGAAACCAGCTAAAATCTGTTGACATTAAAACATAGTAATATTTTTTTTCATTATTTAAGAAAAAACCAACCAGAAACTTTTATAATTTTTAGTCGTGTGCATTAAAACTAAATCATCAGTCGTCAAAACTCTAAGGTCTCTGGCAGAGTTGCCGCTATGTGCTGCTTTTGCTGACGCCGCACTCTGTCGTCGCACTTTGTCACACTCTGTCACAGTCATTCATGCCACACGGTCGCCTACTCATGACGGCGAGTGCTGCAGTTGGTGATACTGCTGGTGATGGTGGTGGCGACGAAACTGTTTGCTTCGAATTTCGGTTCAACTAAAAATGAAATAGATTTCCGCCTGCTTGCTGTTCTTCTTGTTGCCACTTATGCTATTAAAGGCTTTGTTTCTGTCAGTGTATAAGCTTTCCATTTCAGTTCCGTATTTCTGTTTGGTTCTTTTCACTTTTTTACGTTTTCTCTTTTTCTCTTTTGAATAATGAAAAGTTCGGTTTTAACTTTCTCATTTCCTTTTTTTTTATTTCTCTTTTCTAAAAAATTCATATTTTGCGTAACGATTAAAAGCAGAGAAAATAAAATAATTCCAGGGTTCGGAGAAATGTTTGCTGCTTTCTTAATTTTGTTACAAATTGCTTTAAATTATTAAATTGAAACATAAATATCTCTAAAATATATTTTTCACTTTCGCTCTTTATCTCTCTTTCTCTCCCTTTCCCGCTCTCTTTCTCTGTTTTAGAAGACTATGAAGGGATAATCATAACGTCGCTGCCCATTTCGAATACTGCGATGGTCCCCGACCCATTTGGTGAAAGAACCACCCCATCTGACAATTTTATAAATTATAAATATAATTTTATAAATAAATATAATACCGTGGGTGAGATAAATTTTTGCTGCTGTCTTTTTTTTTGTAACAATATATTTTAATTTATTAAAGTAAAACTTATGTGTCTCAAATATGTTGATATATTTTCAAAATTCAGGGACAATAAACGTGATGATAGTAGTGATGATAAAATGGGGAAAAAGAAAGTTAATAAATACCCGGTACAGAGAGGCGACCATTAAAAGCAATTGATCACAAAAGCCTTAATAAAGTATTGCCGACAAATATTAGTGAATTCCAAAATTCTCCAAAAAAATTAAAAAGGTAGAAAAACAAATACAAATAACATTATTTTGTAAAAAAAATTAGAAGAAAAGAGAAGCGAAGGAATGTATGTTTAAATCATATACGAAAAAATATTCTTCAAAACAAGGAAAAAGATGGCGTAGATTTTTTTATGTCAAATCCAACGACAAAAACAGAAACGAATAAGCCCGTCAAACCGAATAGAGAAACGTCATGGCAAGAAAAGAAGTTTGTATCTTATATATGCGAGTATGTAAACACACGGCTAAGATGGATACACAGATGGATACAAGCTCTGATACAGATGCAAAATGCAAAAGCAAGAGTTTCATAAAGCGAAAAAGGTGTGATAAACAAAACGAGCCTTTACGATATAGCAAATATCTGAAAAAAAGGATTCAAAGAAGTAGGGAATGTAAAGTAAAGTAAAAGAGGAAATAAACAAAAAAAAACATTCGTAAATCTTGTTTGAATCTTAAGGTGTGAGAATAACGAAAGCATATCAGAATGCCTATGCCGTCTGTAAGTTGGTTTGTTGGTATGTTCGGCAGGTTGATTAACAGGTTGGAAGCAGATTGGAAGGCAGGTTAGACCCCAAGGTTGGCAGAAGTGACTTAGTTTTTCTTCTCTGAATCAACCGTTCTGCCCTTTTTGGCTTCTTTGCCAGCCCACCACCAGCCATCTTTTGTCTTAAAACACTACCCGCATGAATGCTCTAAAATAATCAAAGTGAATGAATTGTGAACAAGAGTGAAAGAAATAAGAATAAAATCGAAAGAGGTGAAATAATAAGTCGTATCATACGGTGTCGTTTTGTAATTGTTTTGTTAGTATTTGTAATCCATTCCTGTTTTGACGTCATACGAAGAATCAGTTGCGAGTGAGAGGGAAGAGTAAGACGGGGAAATAGATAGGGAAAGAGAGGATGAAGTGTGAATGAAGTTATTGATGTTTGCACGTCATACTTTTTTCTTTGTATTCTATGAAGGGTCCTGTAGTTTTGTTGCTTTTGCTTGAAGTAAACTTCATATAGGCAGTAAGGGAATATCATACTTTTCTGCCACAAGGAAATTGCTACTAGCGCAATTATAAAGTACTTTCAATCATTCATTCATTCATTTTGTTAGAGATTGGGAGTGTATAAAACAACGCCTGTAAATACTACATGATTTCTTTGAAAAGATCACTCGAAGCATTCAATTTTCATTTCTTTATTAAAATATTTTTTTTGAAAAGGTTTTGACTTTCGTGCACCTTTCAAATTTGATTATCATTTCTTTACAAACAAATTCATCATCATTATCAACATACTTCATCAAACTATAATAACGCCATTATTGAATAAAAAGATCCCTTTGAAAATCAATTCAATTTTAATTTTCCGGGACATAAAATCCGTCGCATAAACGCATGGATAACATTACACGAACGTATATTGAATATTTTTTCAAAATTTTGCAAAATCTGAATCTAGGACAAAAATAAATGAACGGAAAGAAAGATATTAATCACAAATAACTTCCCTTCTTCCTACCCAAGAGTTGTCATTCCAAAGGAGAGCGGAAAGAGGAACTGACAACACGCAACGTACACTAACAATGTGTCGAATTTAAATGTCGAATGTCGTTGACTGTTGACTACCATCATGTTGAATTGCCAAGTGTCAAACTTCAATGAAATTCAATGACATGAAGACGCCAGAAATTTGCAATCCAGCGTTTTCCCCCCCTCCTCTTCCCATCTGTTTCGCTGCTTCGGAATGATAAAAATTACAGTGACGATTTTGAAAGGATTATCATGATACCATCGATATCCGACATTATGATGATCCTGGATCCATTCGGGCGAGGCTAGAAGTCTGACAATTTTTTGAAAAAGGAAACCATTTGAAGAATTGTATAACTTAATTGAAAGAGAAAGAATCAGAAGTAAAAATGAAGGAAAGAACGAGGAAAAATGAAGGCGACAATCTGACAAATCTTTCCTTTTCCTTTCTCTTTTTCCCAAAAAATATATTTTCTCTTTTTTCGGGATTGATTAAATTTGGAACTGATGTGAAAATGGATTATGGATAAATTGAATTTGTTTTCAGTATTAAAAACTTTCGTTCTATGCATTTGTAGACAATTAATTTGTCCTTGCACATTTTTTTTTTTGGTTTTGCAACAGGCTGTTAAATCATCCAGCGCATTCTTCCTCCTCCTTTCTTCAATTTAAGGAGCAAATTAATATAATTCACGTATTGTTTCTTTTCGGACGTGTTCTAAATTTAGCAGGAATGCGAAAATAATGTTTAAAATTCAATAAGAATTTTAGTAGTTTCTTAAGATGATAAAAAATGTTACCAAAAAATTTATGATGATAAAAATATAGCCAAATATTTTAAATATTATCGGACGCTAAAACGTCCCTTAAATACGGCATTAGTTGCAACATGGTACACACAAATTTAGCGAGACCTCAAGAGGAGACCTTGTTGAAGAGACCCCACGAAACGGGTATTTTTAGCAAATTATAGACTTAGTCTCGATTTATTTCTTGATACGGGCGAATTATTCTATGACCTTAAAATTGTTTGGGGCTTATAGCTTACTGAAGATTTCAGTGTTGTTTCACCATTTTCACGCTAGAATGCATTCATAAATAATACTTTTATTACGTTGTTTACACTTTTATTACGGTTGGATACTTATAATTTATTTATTAGCAATTCTAGAATCGTAACTTTGACTTTTATATTTAACTTTGCGAGAATATCATACTAGTATTTTATGAGTAAATAAATTTGAAGTTGTATAAAAGTTCTCTCTGCTTAACGCGTTCCCTTCTATTTACTTTTAGAAGTTTTTAATTGATAGTAAAAAAATGTATTTTAATTACAGACATATTTCGTGATCGTGATTGATCTGAGAAAAGCAATGAACGTCTGTGGTATTAAAAGGTATTCCCACAAAATTGATCATTCTAACCCAGTAATATCCTATTTATCCGTGTATTCTTCGTGTCTTCGTGTAGCTAATAAGAAGTTCCCATGCAGGTAAATTCATCTATTGCCCCCTCGAAATCTCTGAGACCAATGAATGTCAACTGCTGCCAAAGTAAGGAGACCATGCAAGAGCAAAAATTATTCAATTCAATTATTGGGAACGAAGTCTCATTATACGAGAGATATCTGTATTCCGGAAGTAACTGATGATGAACAGAATTCCATTTTATAGGAGTTAAATTAGAGCTTAATGAATTGTATAAACAAAACAAATTAAATATTTATCAAATGCGACCAACGAGCAGCTGTACGTAGCAGTAATCAGCGTTGCCACCGTGAACAGTTACGATATTCTATACGAATATATACCATAAATCCATATTAAAGTCCATCATTAAACATACGTATACGTATACGTATATTCATTTATTATAAACAAACGATAAATGTAAATTATTCAATTTAAGTCTTTTTTGATTTCATGAGAAATTATCACCGATAACAATAAGATTTCAATGAGGATTTGCTTCGTTAGCACAAACTTTACACTTCTAATTCGAGATTTGTTATGTGTAGGTCTTTTAATGTGTGTGCGTGTGTATGGTGTATGTGTGTGACCAAAGCCACAAGAACTTGTTTTCTGCTGATTTCTGTAAACAGAATAAATATATCGAATTTAAAGCTTAACCATAGCCAAATATTTTCGAATAAACTATTTCGTAACGAATTTTCGAGTATGCAAATACTTTTACGTCATTTAGCATATAATTTGTCCTCAATTAAAGAACAAGACATCCATCATTTTAAATGCATTTCAGTTAAATATTTAAATTTTCTATATAATTATGTTTTTGTTTATGACGTATAATTTATTCGTCGATGAATATGTTTTGTTATAAATAAAAAAAATGATTTTAGGAATTATTTCAGAAACACATTGATTCTACACAGTTTTATTCGTACTTTAGTTACATTTACTAGCAGTTCAAAATTCAACATTTTGCAATTTCTTACAGAAATTTAAGGCCGGATTTTTAGGAACTATCAGGAACTGCAACAATAGGAGCTTGCGAAGGACTTGATATTTGTCCCGTTCATTTCTTCATAATTGGACGTAACTAATTTGGCTAAATTCTTTAGGATAAAACTCAGTTGCTTTAACGAACATATATCCGAAAAAATACGATTGATCGAACATAACAAGTTGCAATAATGTCGTTTTGTACACGCCTACCTTTTTCGCCATCCTGAGGAAATTTTTAGATATTTCTATGGAACAAACCTAAAATCAAACCTAAATCAAATGGAAACCATTATTTCCATTAAAAATACTTTTTTGCCAAGATGTTTGGTTTTCATTCATTATCATTTGGTATTCATGAAAACAAATTGAACGCTTTAATAAATTAGGAGCGTTTAATGAATTCTCAGCATTGGCAAAAAAACTAGTCTGTGTGTGAGCAATAATTGGTTCTATTTTTCATAATTTTAACAAATTTGTGATATCTGAAAATTAACTTTTCGAGAAAAGAGTCGCTTTAGGAAAGCCATTCCTTTCAAAGCCCGCGCTTTATGAATAGCGAAATGATGATTTGACCTTCTAGTCGATAAATACTGTTCGACTTAGGCATGGCTGAAGTAATGACATTCAATATTTTGTGGAGTCAGTAACGTTTTTGTGCCACTGCTTGCACTACTTATTTTGACTGTCACATCCATGAAATCAGATTTCATCTCCGGTAATAATTCCTTTGCAAAATACTTGTTGGATCTTCACAATTAAGCTCTAAAAACCTTCGAACTTTCGTCGTTCACATTAAGGCATTTTCGCATTAAATGTTGTTGAAGTGAGATAACTCACAACTTAATGATTATAATTTTATCGATACCCTCAAATAGACCCTCCTATAAAGTCCCTGCTGCAGATCGCGCCAGTACTGTGAATACATTGAACACCTCTGGTAAATAACATTGCCATGTTTTATGGATTTTTTTAAAAGACGTGTTTTTTTAATTTTTAAAGAATGAATATTCATTAACACTAATCCTTGAAGCAATTTCGATTTTAAATTCAAGGGACGCATATATTTTTAGAAGTATGAATATTTTTTATAAAACATATTTAAAAATTTTTACATGAAAGAAAAATGAAGAATTTCGAAATTTCAAATGTTTTAACATAAAAAATAGTTTTAGATGAAAAGGAAGTCAATTTTTTTTAATAAAGTTCATCTCTCATTGGCTTTCGTTTCTTCTAATATTTTTCTTCGTTATTTTATCTCGTTCTCCCCTTTTCGTTTCGTTTCTTGCTCGACATCTTGTCAGAATATGTCAAAATTATTTTTATATTCTCACTTGCTTGAGCACGACTTACAATCATGACAGTATGGCGACTTCTAAAACAACAACAACAGGGTAACAACAACAACAAAACTGCTTTTTTCTGTCGCTATTGATGTTGACTTTGTTACTCCGTGCGAACGGAGGAAGTGCAGAATGTACCAGCTTTGTTGAATTTATATTTTTGAAGTTTTTCTTTTTAAGAAAATACTAAATCTTTATCACAATTCTTGGCACTTGTAGTAGTGTTAGTTGTTGAACTAGTTGTTGTTGCTTTTATAGTAGTAATAGTAGTAGTTATTTTTGTTCTTGATGTTTTTGTTATGGTCAATTTATTCAATTTTTTCTCTAATTCAATACGCTTTTATATTTTCTTCTTTTCTTATTTGTTTCCTAAGTTGCCACCCGTATTTACGAACACTTAACTTCTTTATTCTCATTCTTAAGAAAAGTAAGAAAAATGGGAAAGAGAATGATAAACGAGTAGAATCCTGAAATTGATGGACTATTAAAAACGATGCACACACGCACAACTAGACACACACACACACACAAATACGTCCAAATATACCAGTAGACAAAATCGCTATATGTGTATGTGAATGTATGCGGGTGGGGGAGGGTTGGTTTTTATTTTATATATTTTTTCACTAGCGCGTATGTAATAATGCGTTACGGCAAACTAACATGCAGAACGCTTCCTTGGCTTTGATTTATTTACGCCGCATTAAAGCATTCCATACGATTTATTTGAATATGTATCTGTACGATTGTTCACTGTCTCCGTATCTTTCCGACAGTTTCCACTTTTGTGTGTTTGTCTCTTTTTCATCTTTTTTGAAATGCCTTCCTTTTTATCGGCAATCTTTCAACAATTTAGACAATTTACCTCCTGACCACCAAATAATATATTTTCGTCTCCATTCCTCACAATAGGGAGCTGTGATAATGTCATGTCGTCACTTAGATACCATAAACTCAATCAGTAACCAATTCTTCATCATCTACGGCAACATCTAATTGACATTCTCTCACGACGTGTAATAAAAATGCTTGACATGAGCATAAAATTTCTAAAAAGAATTACTGAATATTATATACTCTTCATTTCGTCTTCCTGAAATGTTACCCCGTTGCCACATTGACAAACTTCAAATACTATAAGTCACTCTATCAGGACTAGAATTTTTACAAACCAGAAATATTCACACATCCTCTACCTTGAATGGACGCACCGAAATATGTGGCTACATTTTCGTTTCTTTACCCTTACGTTCCCACCCTTGTCTCGTTCGAAAAACGGGTAAGACTTGGATGCGAAATTCTTAAAAGGAAATTCAGGACACGTTCTTTTCCATCGCCGATTCTTGTTCAAATTAAAGGAATAATGCCAATATATTCAAAACTGAAGTATTTCCTTCGGTTTCCTAACGCGGCATAAAAACGGCCAAGCCAAGCAAAAAAAGATGTAGAAATATCTAGCGGTAAAAAGAAACAAACGGAAGAAAGGAGGAAGACCAAAGCAAAAAAGGAGAATAAAAAAATTGCCCAAAAATGTTTCCTGCACTCCACTTTTGTGGTTATCGTTTCTTCCATTCGACACGATTCACATTAACGTTTTACTGACCGACCCAGTGGCCGGTATTCATTAAGTAACTGTTTGAAATCTTTGATGAAAGCTCCGAAAGAAAACGAAGAATGCAAAGTAAAGAAAAGGTGTGGAAAAATGACGAAATGGTTTTCGCAATATTAGCAATGATATTTTTAATGGGTGGATTCTTATGCTAAACTCGGACCGTATTTAATCAAAGGGAGGCACTATGGATGATGAAATTGGTGAGTTTTAAATTTTAAAAATATCATAGTTTTTCATACAGGATTACTCTTTCATAAAACTTGGACATTATTTCATTAGATTTCATTAAAACAGAATGAAATTAAAGCTTAGGTTTAAAGCAAAATACTTTCGGTTTATTGAAGAAAAAATGCTAGGAAGAGAAAAATGTCCACAAACTCTTAGTAGAGAATTAGATTTCTACAGAGAGGAAGACAAGTCTAAAAGAAAAGACAGTCTAAAAGAAAACACACGCACACACATTTTTTTTGTTTTTCTGTAAATAAGTTTATATACGTATATATGAATTCATGCCTATATGCGCCTGTCTGTCATAAAAACCCTTGTAATCTTTTGTTAACACAAGAAGACTACGCTTACGCTCACAAAAATGTGAGACGAGCAGAAATATGATGACAGAATAGAGAACGTTCTAATATTCTACAAAAGTTTTGAGAGAACGTAGTTGTGAAGAATAGAAAGAGTAAACCCTAGCAGGGGAGAGGGAAATTGACAGGCTTTGAATTAGTTCTTTGTGGTTGGCTGACTGACGAATTAATAGGATTGCCATGGAAAGACTTGACTGTCTAATTAGGCAGGACCATCAGATAATTTCCGCAATTGTCTTTAACAAACCAATGAACCAATTTGAGATACGATCAACAATAATTACCCATTCTCAAGATCAGTTAAAAAGCTTTTACTTTTCTACTAACAAATAAAAGAATAGTCATAGGAGATTGAATAAGGGTCAATCGGCACGTTCTTATAAGATGCAATAAAGATTCAAAATTGCTGAAAACGGGGGAAATTTTAAGAGCTTTATGAAGATATCGAAGTAGGAGTGTGTTGAAAACTTCGTGGCTTCTACCGTATGGAAGACGTAATTTTCAAATAGCTTTGATCATTGAATTTGATATGGTGGTTAATCTTTAAAAAGAAAATACAAATGAAGTAAATGCAATGACGAAAAATTAATCTATGTTTTTTGCAAATAATTACAGCGGAGGGAAGAAGGCTGGGAAAACTTTACGTCCTATAAGGTATGATCGAGCTTTTTCCCAAAAGTCCAATGCATAAATCTAGCCTATGGTCAGATGTGTCTTCACCCGAAAGATAGTAATAAGTGTTGTCGATAATAATTGAATGACGCAAAAAATAATGCTTTGCGCTGTAAACCAACTGAGTTTTATCAAAGAGCATCACTTTTGCCCAGATTGCCACAACGCCCGATTAACATATTAAAATGTCTCTTATGAAGCAATTTTGGAACAACTCTTCCTATTTGAGGCACAAGTTAAACTGCATTTCGATATTCAATTATTTACTATTTTATTCGATAGTGACGATTACGTAATGATAATTTTACTCTAAAGAGGAAATGGAAAAAAGGATCATCATCCATGTGATGAATCGTTAAAAAATGCTTCCAATAAAGCCATATAAGTGACAAGTCCGCTTTTCTCCCCATTGCTTGACAAGTGCTAGTGCTGTCTATATAACTTCGACCGTACTAACTTCTAGACTTATTATATTGTCTGCCCTATGTAACGTCTTAGAAGTAAGATATATAACATAATAATTAAATATTTCAATTAAACTCAATTAAACTCGATTGCAGCGACATCGATACTCATCTAATAAAAGGTATCCCGTTACTTCCTTAGAGTTAGAGAGACGCAAATATTTATGCAAAATGTATGGCGCAGTCTTAGAAAAATTTGTCAGCGACATTTTGCTAACTGCATTTGAAGAATTTTCCACATTTAAACTGGAATACACTTTTCGTTGTTAGCCATTTTTTATTTTCGCAAGCGACAAATAATTTTCACACTCTAATTAACAAAGAGGTAAGGACTTCACAAAGGGACAGAAAATGTTCCGCAAGCACTAAGGAGCTACTTTCCGGTTTGTGGCTTCAGGCTGTCTCTAGCTGAGTGCTTACAATCTAATGGGATGGCTTGGCAACGCCCTTCAGCAGAAGGCTATCAGGTTAGCATCTCAAAGCAAGCAAGGGTGGAGACAGCGAGATGGAAGAGAATTGCACCAGAAGCTCCAACTATATATTACATTTTTTTAATATTTCCGGTTTGTGTGGTAAAGATTTGGACTGGCTTGCAAATAGGATGTGAAGCGGTCTTTTTGCATCAAAACGAGAAATAGAAGAAACGAAAGCCTCCGGGAATGCTTTATTAGCTAGTTTAATGACTGGAAGCGCCGATTTAATGAGAAACCACTTAGTGCGGATTTCAAAAAATATTAGAAACGGAAATAAAAACATCGAGAGGAAATCCTACACAGAAACTATGGTGAATTCTACTAGAAAGCACAACAGATTTTTTTTAATTAAGATATTTATCTAAAAATCTTTTAAGCTTTTTGTTTGCATTTTTATTTTATTTTTTAATAATTTAAAAACTTATTTTTATATTTATCGCAGTAAATAAAAATAACACAACCTCAAAAAGGACAAGACGGGGAGCATTTTGTAGACATTTCAACGTAATAACTCGAACTGTATGACTTCCTTTAATTTCAAGGACTTGTATGGAATAAACCGAGTTTACACTTTTGCTCTTGGTTTAAAAGATTCACGCAATATGTCGCAAGAGTCTCTCTCTTTCTCTTTGATTACATTTTTATATCTATTCTGAATTTATTTCGTTGTGAGATTTTATAACTATATTACTATGTTATTTTCCATATTACTTTATTTATATTACGTCATTAAGTACCATTTATTTCCAATTTTTTTATAGATTTTTTAAGATTTTTATATTTAAATATTTTACAACTCCGTTTCTCTTCCGCTTATAAGTCCTTTAATACAAGCATTTTTCTTATCAACACTCCTCATAAACTTTTTTTGAAAATTTGTCCATTTTTGGCAAACCCATTTTAGCAGAAAATATTCTATTCTATTCTTTGCTATTGCCATTTTCCGCTAAAAAGGATATTATCTTTATATATAAGAGATAACTATTTGTTTTTCATTTACTCTTCGAACGTCCTTTTTCGATGTTGTTTATTCATCCGTTCTGGGTCATGCTATTGCCTTGTGCTCCGATTGTCCCGATTATTTGTTTGTGATAACAAAAATAAGAATAAAAAACATTAAAAAGAATTGAAAAGAGAGAACAAGCAGAATGCATTGGATCATTCAATTTCATTCATCGTAATTGTTTTGTGCCAACGCTAGTGAGAAGCAACTAATTTCATTTTACACTGAGAAAAAGGAGCAGATATGGACGACTGTGCTTGTCATCATGCTTTGTCATTTACAAAACAGTGACAGAGACGGCCTACAAAATGAAAAGGTTGGCTGATGAAGTGAACTGTATTGAACTCTATGAACTCTATGAATAAAATGAAAAGGAACCCCAGTAGGTTGGCTGATGAAGTGATGCAGTTCACCGTATAAACAGTAATAGAAATTACTTGGGACGGGAGGGGGGTGTTCAGGAACTATTGTCTGTTGCCTGTGCATCATTATATTAACTACTTCTCTCCAGCGAATAAATCATAAAAATCAATTGCAAAAGAAATCAAAAATAATAATTCAGAAAGAAACACAATTTATATTTACAAAACAATTCGAACAACTAAAGGACAGGCATAACAAAGGCGAACATAAAGCAGAGGAGGAACAACAATAAATCAATCAATAATTTAGTTTGGCGTAAAGAAATTGCAAACGAAATATGACAATTTGGTTGTCAAAGTTTGATCAAGAGAACAAATATAAGATAAAAATTTGTGAATGGAATTCTATAAGAAACAAAAAATTAAACCCAAACCCAAATGTCTGATTCATTCAATCTACCAATTCGATTCAATTTAATACAGATCAGTGCTCGATGAAATGAAATATACATAATTTGCGATAGAATTCCTGAAGGTACGAAATAATTTGGTAACTCAAAAATTTATAATAAAAATTACTGAAACCACAAAAGTAAAAGAATTCTCTTTTATATTCTTTTATTGCCAGCATTAATTTCTGCGTGTTGACAGCGTTGATAACTTCTAAATCACAACTTTTCTTCTCAATTAGTTTTCTCTAAAGACAAAGCTTATTACTGTGAACAAAAACGAATAAATTTTGAAGACAAAACAAAATCGAAATTCAAGAAAAATATCGGGTGAATGTACTGCCTTACAATACTTAATCATTTTTTCTTCTTCATTGTTTGTTTTTTTTTTTTTTTTTTTTTTTTTTTTGAATTTTGTACTTTAAAACTTAGTCGTTGCTTTTATGTTTCGCTTTTTCTTCTTTACTACCCATTCAGTTCTTTTTTATTCAATTTAAAATTTCGGATTTTATATTATTATATAAATAATTGATATATTTAATTACATTAAATTATTCCTCGTTTATACAATTATTCTTTAAGTTTTTTTAAAAAAATATATGTTGAAATAATTGAGCTCGATTATAAAATATTATATTACACTCTAGGAGTGGATGGTTGATGATGATGCATCAAACCACGTGTGAACACTGGATCATTCACCTACCCTACGTCCATCGATAATACGAGATATTGCACGCGCAACATCATCAATTAAATAGTTCTGAAACTAATAAATCCTTTTTCAACAGTTAGCAATGCTTTAACACCGGATATGCCTGCTAAATATATTGAAATATAAATTTTGATTTTAATATGAATCAAGGCAATAAAACAGAAGAAAAACATTTAATTTATTTTTATTTTAATTAAACTCAATTGTTAAGCATTTTCAATGATTTTTCAAGAGTTATGCAATGTGCAATGTGCTAAAAGACTTTTTTTAGGTTGTGCCGCTTTTTTAGGTTGCAGAAACATAATTTGATATGATTTTTATGACAGGTTGGCGCGTTAAGGGAAGCTAAAACGAATGACACGACTATTCCTTCATCTCTCCATCGGTAAACCAATGTTTTGGAATTAAAAGATAATTTTACTGACGAAGCGCGCCAAAATGTGTGAAGCCATTAAAGAGCGGCAAATACTATGCAGGGTTCACTAGAAGCCATCAACGAAAAACTAAGCGTATCACTTGGAACCGCTTCGCATCTGTTCAGACAGGTTGAGTTCCGATGGCTGCTACGAGAACATAGTGCGTGAAAATAGTTTCAATGGAAGAGCAGCGTCGTTTCTGTTGGTTATTGAGAAATTAATGACCAGATGTAACAACCATCATGTCAATAGACACAGACATAACAAATATAGAAGCGGGTTGTATTAAAAAGTATTAGTAATTGCACGTTTCTTTATCATACCGCTGGCTAGAGCACATTGAACAACCCTTACATAATCGACAACACAAACAAATTCAATTTACCCTTAAAAACTTAAGGAATTTCGGCCGCCTTAGAAACAACTTCTTGTGATTCTTTTTTCAACCGATTAATTTATGTTTTCAGCCCCTCTCGAGATAAAGACCACTAAAATGTTAATTAACACCAAAAACGACAAAGATATTCATGCGAAAATTTCTGTAATATTGACCGTGCGTAACCTTTGGATATAATAATTTTTTAGTCATAAAAAAGTTCTTCAACTAAAAATTTCTCGTCGTTTTTAAAGCCCCGAATATTCGTCCAGTTCAAATAATTGAAGATAGATAATACTATCTCGAAAGAACATTTTCCTTTGAATTTTTGATGTTGGATTCTGTTGCTTTCTTTAATTTATTTTTATCTTCGTACGAAAAAGTCCATGAAAATCCTTTCCTCGTAGAGAAGATTGACAATATATTAAAAAAACATATAAGCAATTTTAGCTTCGTGTATTTACTTTCTCAAATTGTTCCTCCTTCATAAAGGTCTCATTCGTTCTTTCTGCCATCTCCGGTTCGGACTGGAGTCAAGCAGTTGCCTAATATTTCACAAACTTAAACAAGCGCCATATGGTGCTTAAGATGCAACAGCACTAACCGTCCAACAACCGGAAAAACAACGATATTTGCTTTAGTTGACGATAGAGGTGGAGGGATGTAGTTATAAATGACACAACATCATTTTGAGCTTGGTTTTGAAATGTATGAAACATTTTGCTAACGTTGAGAATCGCAGACTTCCACGCAGGTTAGACAAGAATTAAGCAGCAGCTGCATAGCGGGTGGATGCTGGAATTCCATACGACACGTGCGAACATCACTTGGATACCAAGCAAGGAGCTCTCTTTTAAGTGCAAGCAGAACAGGAGTAGCCACTCGTCTGTTCATCTGACTGGGTTAAGTAGCGTCTTGTGCGTACTTCAAGCATTCTCATTCGTCATTTTAAATTAGTTCGTCTTCTGTTTCTTAAGAGCGATTCTTCTTCTTTTCTTTTTTTAAAATATTTTCTAATTTCAGTTTTTAATAGTAAAGCGCTATTTTGCCAATTTTGGTATCACAACATTTAAACTTATACAATATATCCTTACGATAAAGTGAATTATATACTATATAATACACTACCCGATCTAAATATTGGAGCATTTATGATTCAACATACATTTAGAACAAAAATTAGGATAAAAATATGCCAAATTGACTTGGTCATCACATAATAAAAAAAAGTCACACATGATAAAAAGTTATCACACGATAAAAGAAAGTCTCGTAAGCGATTTAATTTTGTAGACATTCTATATCTTGCATAAATTAAAACCGTGATTAAGAACGCGATAAAATTCTAATTGAAATCACAGCCAACGCCATCGTCTTTATTATTCGTTATGATAAAACTTTTTTTTTCTTCGACTCATTATCAGTCTCAACGCTTTCATTATCGCGAACATAACGATAATATTTCTCATCTATTTCGCTATTAAGAAGTGTCAATTGTAGACCATAACGTCATCAATTCATACGCGAATTTCTGCGAAATAATTGCACTAAAATGAAAGCATTTGAGATAAATCGAGCGAAACAAATTTTGCTATTACAAAACTTGAAATTGCATCATTTAGAAATGGAGGACATAACCATCGCGGTCATATACCGTATAAACGGTCATGACTCCGCATAAAAGTTTTGACTTCTCTTGTGTCCTCCTTCCTTCATGTTGTCTTCATTTACCACCTCGCAACCTTCCCATGATTGCATAAAATAGCAAGAAATATGGCGTATATATAGTCGTTTTGTGATCCCCTCTCTTCGATGATGCCCATTGTGTACGAGGTACAGTTTCAACGAATTCGTACTGCTTTCGGATTCACTGGGAGAGTGCTTCGAAGGAGGTGAAGAAAAGTGAAATATTTTTTAACAAACAAGGAAATGACATTACAAAAATACAATGGCTTGCAATGATCAGAAGTTTTCATACCACTCAGTAGGTACAGCATGGTTTTAACATACATAAAACTATTACGAGACGAGACGAGAATCATTATAGAGATGAATACGGCGAGTACAATATAATGACGAGTAAATAATATAAATTGTATACAAAGAAAATTTATATGGATTTATATGGAAGGATAATTAACGACGACACGTAGTCGAGATCAAGAAGCCTTTGATATAATACGGTAATATTGAATTAAATTGATGTCTTCCAATGAAAACCAAAATTTCTGGTTCTCCCAATAATCTCAAAACAAAACTCCTGCAACAAAATGTTTAAGTTTTTCTTTACTTTACAATTTATACTAAATACGCTTCCCTCTTCTTCAAGTAACTCATCCATCTATAGCTTCCATTTCTCTTCTAAAAATCCTTTCATGTTTAAATCCTTTAAATTTTTCCTAAACTCATGCACCTGTATATTCTAACAGATTAATGGCTAAAGAATACGGCCTGTAGGGGTATTATTACCTCACAATTGTAAGGACCATGACATGAAATCATGGCCTAGAATCGGTTCGGCACGGTCTGTTCATCTCTTGCTTGACAAACTTAAGCAAACGGAATTAATCACAATTTGCAGGGGCATAAATTGAGCCAATAAAAATGCAACGATATAACAAAAGGATAACTCGAGCGTATCCTTATATTATAGTTCAGCAATAACAACAGTTCAGATAATCTACAGAAGCGGAAGGTAGAAATAGAATTGAAAGAATGAATGACAGATACGGGTTTGGATAAAAGGAACTCTTTTCATCAAACCTTCCAGACTGCAGCTAGTCATTTCCACGTAAATAAATCTCTTCTCCTCTCTCTCTCTCTCTCTCTCTGTTAAAAATTTCCAGGCAAAATAAGAACAAAATTAAGAATAAAAGCAAAGAAAATAAAAAACTTTCAATAAATCCTTAATGTTTTGTTTGTCTCTCTTCTTTTCTAACAAAAAAGCCTACAATATTGCTCGAGGGCTTGCCTTTTTTCTTTCCCTATACGTCAATAGATATACATGTGAGTATATGTGCGCCTATATGAGTTATAAATACATATCCATACACACAGTCCAAAGTCTATAAAAAATGTAATAGAAGAGATGAAAATAAACTTAGATTTTGAAACGGTCTTTAGGACGACATGACGATAGACATTTCCATCCATTTCAATGCAGTATACTTGATATTTTTTATACGATCGTTTTGCAGCAGTAGTTGTTGTTGTTCTTGTTGTACAAAAATGCTGTTGACGTGTCGCCAACAGCATCGTTTATCACTTCAAAGCAATTAAAATTGTGTATTTCGTAAGACTCGCCGCCGAAGAAGTAAGCTTTCTGGCCATTTTCTTTAAGTATTAATCTCTCTCTCTCTACGGGAAGTTTTGTGTTTGAGTTTAGGGTACATAAAAAATTTATGATGGCGCTTATACAATTTTCTTCAATTTTTCAGAATTTTTAATTTTTTGAGAGAAGCTGAAATTCCATATTGAATAAATTTCTGTATTTTCGGTAATATCCCAATAATGTGATGAGTTCCTTTAGAAATTAGCCTTAATTAAATCTTCGATGTTAAAGTAATTTGGTTTTCAAAAAATTCATTAAGATTTTTGAAAATTGAAAAAGCTTAATTCCTTAATATCGAAAATTACTTTTTCGGTTGAACTTATTAAAATATTAATCAACACCTGTCCTCATTCCTTTTTTTGCACGCTTTTGAGTTTTGTCATAATTCCACAAAATTTCCCAACATATACAAATTTGAGATTTACTCCAAAAGATTATAAAACTTGTTAATATTTACGTTATATGTAAGACTCTGTCTATTAGTTTCATCCCGTTCCTTGCCTCATTCCTCCCTTCCTATCATGACACTAAAATTACCTTCGTATCGTATATATTTGTTGAGATTTTATCTTACAAGCTAATCTAGTAAATATCGCCGGATAACGAACAAATGGAAGAAACTCGAGCAAGTGACGGTACCGACGCCGACACCAACAACAATGCAAGCCACCATTAAGGCCGATTTCATGCAATCTCGTATATATTTCAAATATTTATACTTAATTAAAAACTTAAAAACTTTAGTTCTTAAGAGAAGGAATTGAGTAAAAATCCCTGACTCTACTAAAGATAATTTTCGAATCTCTGCTTAAAATAATTTTTTAAATATTCTATGAAACCTTCATCTGAAGGACCAACTTAATGAACATCGAGGACATTAAAACCATCAGTGTTCAGGGTGCTTTTGGTAAAACGAAACCACTGATTATCGATTCAAAGCGAAGCCTTGGAAAAAACTTAAATTTAAAGATAATTTTGTGGAACTCTTTTTGTGTTGCTTTGCATGAAGGAAACCTCCGGTCTATCCTTAACTTTATTTAATAGAATTCTCAATAATTGAATTTATTACAATAATAAAAACAACATCAATTTGCATTCCCTTAATTCTCGTGATTTCTCAAACAAAAGAGTTTACTACGTTTAAATTTGTATTTATTTTTCTTTGGAATTGTTTGGTTTTAAATTGAAATTTATATTTTGGTGTATCTTTATAAAGCTCTTGCTGACAAATGACCCTAAAATAATCCTTTTATACACGTACATACAGATGCACGCGCTCGTTCTCGAACAGATATAAAATTATTTCATTGCAGGATGATTGCATGGCAAGATCACAGATTTCTTTAAATTCAAAAGTTCCAAAGACAACAGAAAGCAAACAGAGATTTACAATTTTAATTTATTCTATTTAATTTGAAATACTTTTAATAATTGTAAAAATATTTTGTCAATTTTGGTGAAATGCACAGATTCAGACAAATTAATAAACTACAATTTTTTGTTTAACAAAAACCTTCTAGAACCAGTCTTGTTACGATTTATGAATGACCGCTTACTCAATCCCAAATCCAGCGACTTAATTACGAAGAATTTATACCGGACAGAAGAAATTTGGGAAATGTTTTTCTTAAAATTTTATATTTTATATTTTTTTTTTATATTTTATATAATTTTATATTTTTTATAATTAAATTGTAACATCTTTATGCGCGTATCTGGCAGTACTGAACCCAATTCTGTTTTTGAAGTAACGCCTTCTCGGACCTCAAAATGTTAATGAGAATTTTAATATGTTTTATATCGAAAAGACCTCTGCGGATGAAAGGCAACGAATTCTTGTGAGCACTTACGACAAACATTTTCTGTTACAAATAACGTGCAGAAATTGGTTTGAATCTTAAAGGGGAAACAAAATTGATGACTACGATAAAGGCCGTACCACGAAAACATCCGACGATGATCCGACTTTAGCCATTACTTGATGCAGGTCTATTCCAGACACAAGAAGAAATTTACTGGAGTTGAACAATGAAAATAATTAAAAATGTTTCAACCTCTATATTAATCGGCGTCGGGGATTGCCTTACGGTGCTTTTACACCTGCAAAAAATCGTTTCAACAAGCAGAGTAATTGAAGACTGAAACTGGATGTGCTGTAATTAAACTAAAAGCGGGTAATCACGGAAAACGGTGTGGTATGATGTAAAATGAGTTAATCACACCCAGTGAAAACATTAACTTATTGCTCTTAATTGATGTGTTGAAGCTGGAGTGTATAAGCTAAAAGATCATCGCCAACAGTCACGACAATTCCCCAGATCCACGCTGCGAGAGTGGTTAAATATTATTTGGAAACGCTCAAATAGAGTATTCCATTATACTCAGTCATCGTGTGTCGCCTCTTTCGACTACCACTAATTTCGATTAATGACACGTAATCTGACTGATCGACAATTTCATCTTACAACGATGAGAAAAAATTACTAGGGTTGCATTAAGAACAAAACGCATCGTTGTTTTAAGACATTTGAAATTTGAAATTTGAAAAATGAGATCTCGTTAATGAATCTTAAACGACATTTTAAACGTTTTTGACGATCGTTAACGAATCATAAAGAAAAACTACAATAAAAAGCCTAAAAGTTTTTAAAAATATATTCGCCTAGTAATTGTGAACACTTGAGAAAGAAGACCATAAAAAACAAGACTGCTTTATTTTATTAAACTTAAAAAAGTTGATACATTTGCATAAGTGAAACTTTTTCCTTAAGAGAAAGAGAAAGAGAGAGAGAGAAAACTTCTGGAAAATCGAGTTCTTTTATTGAATTTGTTGATGAGTTGAATGAGAAGATTATAAGACAAAAAGGCAAAGACTGAATGACCGGAAAATTATGAATAAGTTAAGCAATTGTTTGTGTTTACCATAAAATGAATTGTCAACTTGCTTTCTTTCTCCTTTCCTCATTTGTACGACGAAAGTAACGCAAAACTCGGGCAAAAAGGCACCAGAAGACAAACTGTTTTTAAGACAGATGACAGATCGACGACCGTGTTATTACAAATCGTCAAAATGTTGGCGACATGAAAACTACGAGATTTTCAAATAAAAAATGTTTTCAAATCTTAATGTTCTTTCTTACTTTTGGCTAGGATGCCGAATAAGGATAGTATATGCAAAATATTTTAAGATTCTATTCACGTACAGGACGCAAACAAAGAATGTGTGTGAATGTATAAAGTTTCCATCTATTTGCCTTGGTTCACATTTATATTTTTGATGTATTAAATGTTTTATTGAATTTTTTAAAATTTATTTCATTATTTATTTTTGCTAAGAAATATCCTTTTACTACTATCGTTCTCGTACTCTTGTAGTCCTAACACAAATTGAAAACTCAAAAATTATCATCTCAACCAAGATAATCCTTAAAATCCTTTCAAGATAATCCTTAAAAAATCGTACATTGGTGTGACTTGTAAGCTCCTAAGAAAATTGCATTCTTTTCAGCAATTACGATGACTACTCTAACCACAAAGGGAGTCAACATCTTTTACAAATGAACAAGATTTATCTAGGCTTTGTAATACGGTTTTATTGTATTACGGTTTGTCAAAAACAAAACAGAGCATAGAAAGAAGAAGAATATTAGGTAACGAAGTGAGAGAACAAATAAAACCAAAATAACAGAAAATAAGAAAATAAATAAGAATGAAAAATATATTATCAAAATTCTTTTATTAAAAGAAAGAATGATTCGGGAATTTCGTTGACATTTAGCATAGTGTCGGTGATTTCGTTGTAAAGCTAAAAAACGAAATAAAAGATTATTCCTTATCGAAAAAATAATTCAAAATTAGCTACTGACTACTGGCTATTAACTGACTAGCTATTAACTAATAACAATACAATTCAAGTATCTAACACTCTGCTTCCGCTAGAATGCAAAACTTATCGTGATTGGTTCTTAAGCAATGTTTTTAATAAGGTGAACTGTCCTGGTTGAAAGAGAGAAGTGCTGGATAGGGTTTTAGTAGCATTTCAAAAACACGATAAATTCCTTCCAAAAAGATTATAATAAATCCATCCCCATACGGAAAAAACTATTTTCACAATATTTTGTGAGAAAAAGTCTCGATTTGACTCGTTTCATTGAAGGGAGGGTAAGGCCAAGGAACTCTCAATAATTCGAATTTTGATCCAAGTGAGTTCTAGAAGCTTTCATTTTAACCTAACCCGAGAAAATCTTAGGTATCCGGATCATTCTATGAAATGGAAAGTTATTCACCACAATAGCCTCGTTTCCAGAAAAGTAATGCTCTCTCACTGTCACGTAACACTTTTTGGATGATTACAGAAAATAGAAGAATAAAAATATCAACGATATAAGCAAACAAACAGACTAATAACACATAATGTATTCAACGTTTAAGCACAAAAGTGAGTGGCAACAAAGTTACGAAGGAAATATTTATACATATACTCGAATATAATTGAAATTTCTCTGGCAGGATCATAAAAAACAAATCTCCTCGCAAAACTTCCCTTGAAAAACAATAATAAAAACGAATCATAAAAGAACAACAAAAACAAAACACAATAATAAGTGAACAAAAATACGATGAGGGGAGAAATTGAGAAAATATACTCAAAAAAAAAAATAAAAAGTAAAAACTACATCATTCTCGAGCATTTTTCAGCCCTTAGTGAAGAACCATTACTGCGAGTATAATGTTTTCTCGATTCACAGAAATGGCAAAGAATCGAAAATGGTGGATGCTTGTCATCATCACAAACAGAGGGGGTTTGTGGTGTATTTGCACACTGATGCAGCATCATAACGATGACAATGGTGATGCTGATGATGACGCTGATGATGACGACGATGATTGCGACGGTGCTGATGACAACGATGATGATGAAGATGATTTGTAAATGTTCCACCATTAAATCACCGAGCGAGTGCTGCCATATTGTTATGATTACATTCCTTTTAATGAATGAAAAAAATATGGTATGTTTATACTTTTTTGATGGAATGCATTTCATAAAATGAAAAATTGCACCAATTAAATACCACTTTTTTCATTTCTAATTAGCAGTGAAAGGAAGTGGATTTTTTGCATTTGAAGGTCCTTCCTCTTTTGTGTTACCGATGAACGATTTAGGTTACTAGCAAAAGATTGCAGCATTTATATTTCCACTGATTACACTCATTTATTCAGATAATTCTGATTCATTTGATGCAGATCTTCTAATTTTCATAATTAATATCACTCAGAAGAGGAAGAAAACTTCAATCAATCGACAACCTCATTTTATTATTTATTGTATATTTATTCAGCTTTCTCTTAGTTTTTTAATTCTTTTCTGATTTACATGCATTTAATCCGTTAAGGCTTTGATTATTATCTTCTATTGTATTGACTTTATAGAGAAGTAACTAAAAAGTGAATCCACTGAGTAACGCATTTCTCAGTGCTCTAGAAAGAATTCTAGAATTTTCTGTTTAAAAACTCGTATATGTGAAATAATAATGATATTGCTGCGATTTAGCTGCGATCGAAAATAATTACTCTATCCAAAATTAGTTACAATTTTATTATTATTTTCTCTTTATTATCTGTTTTATGTATTTTATATCTTTTTTTCGTAATATCGACTACATCAAAGATTGGTTACGAGAATAGTTAATGCCGTTTTAAATGAAAGACACTACACAAAATTAAGTAGCTACGGCCTACCACACTCACTGTCGCTTATGGAATTTCGTTTCACGAAACTGTTAATTTCCAAAAGTACTTGAGCCGAAATACAATCGAAATTTATTTCTAGTATCGACATCGTTGGTGTTTTATGTTTGGCAGTCTTCCAAAATGAAGAAGAAATTCAATTTAAAAAATATCTCGGACCAATTATTCGACATGAAATTCCGGATGTGATGAAGGTGTGGTGGAAACGATGATAGTGATGCGAAATAATGAGGTAACTTGTTATGACGTAAATGGAACATACGAGACATTAGAAGCTACAACGAGTGTACGGCATATTGTTATGTTTGATATATACGGTTTTTTACGAAAAACAGATACCACGATAACATTTCTACAAACGATCCCCTGGCAGTCATCTACTAGGGCAAAAACGATAATTGATTTGGACAACTTCGTATATTCGTACAATTTACCAGAAGTAATAAATATTAATATTTTTGTAATATGATTATTTGTTCGGAAAACTAAATGTATTAGCAGGTCTATTGCAGAGACCATAAATCGTGAGTGGATATCTGTGCATTCTCTTTCTGACGACAACTTAAAGGCCGTTTGGAGGCCAGAAAATTAAGAACTCGGAAGTATTTGATCATGTAGATTCTGTTAAGTTTGAAAGAGTATATATCTCCAAAACTATCATCTTGGTACGTCTCTTAAAGCAAAGACGAAGATTTTAGTTTTGCAAGAGTTGCCTTGAAAATATTACTTGACGAAGCCCTCAACCTCTACCAATTCTCAACCAAACATTATAAACGATATTTTTTATTGTCGAATTTTATTAAATTCTATCCCATGAAAAATTATTTATGATGCAGATTATTGTATATAATAAAATCGAATTAATATTTACCAAAACTGGAATGACACAATAGACGCAGGGATGCGCAGCAGCAGCTGCGGCCGCAACCGTTGGCAAGCTGTAACCGTTTACGCACAGATGCTCCGTTTTAAAAATCTTTGTGGGCGGTGGATGTGAAATAATTGATGGTGATGCACACAACGCCGTGGAGAACGACGGCGACGACAGCGCCGACGACGACGGCAACGGCAACGACAACGATAGTGCTGACGCTGGGGGTATGGCAGCAAATGGGGAGCTTGAGAACGTTGGCTGTTGGAGGAATTGATGAACTAAAGAACCACGAGACGAGGAAATAACACTCGATGATAATGACGAGAAACGATGTGCTGCGGTAGCGGCACCTGATGCCGGAGTTCTTGGTGTTGTCGTTAATATTTTTCTATATGAATTTGGTGTAGTTGTTGTTTATACTTTTAGGCATCGCCAATATATTTTCTGTAGGTGCGTGTGTTGTTCTTAAATTGTGAACTATTTTAATTTTTAACTTTTAGGGTTGTTTGGACTTTAGGAGGTTAGATAAATATTTTTTCAAAAATGATTTTTCTTTCGAATACTCTCGATTAGCTCTCGAAGTTAATTTTTTGGAATTAATTCGGTTTGAAATTGATTCTGGTCGTCACTTTCAGGTATTGTTTTTTTATACGTTGTTAAACGAATAAGCGGTACAATTTGATGGAATTATTTACCTTTTCGAAATTTCTTATAAATTTCATCACTTTTTCTTCTTTTCTAGTAAATCATTTTTAGTTTTGTTCTTTCAAGAAAATATCGACGGATTTAATTCTATTTCACTTGGACAAACAATTCAATTGCTTTTCGTTTAAAGCTTAATGACGTTGATTTTAATTTTTTTTAATTTTCAAATCAAAGGTAGAACTACTTTTCCCGTTTTCAACGAACAACAAGTTTTGATGTTAATTTGGAAATATTTAATTCAATAAACAACCGTCATTTAAAGTTTCAAAATGACTGGCTGAAGGGCGGCACTTGCTCCATTTTTTTCTTTTTTTGTGAGCTCTTAAGTTGATTTGACTTGGCTTGCCTGGCGACGAATGGATTGTGTTTTACCGATTGAGCAAGGTTTGGCCCGTGAAGGTCTACGAAAGAGTGATGGCATCAGCAGTAGTCACAGAAGCTCTAGCTGTTTGAAAGGAAGTAACTTTGGAACAAATCACTACCAACACAATTACATTTCTCTTCCAAAGAAATGCCGGCAAAATTTATCCATTAGGTAAAATCGCCACCAAACACAACCCTCTTCCAGATTTGCTCTCTTTATTAAATAGTTCTCTACCTTTTGCATGTTCTTAGCAATGCTCTCACTGTTCCAAAAATTGTTTATCTTTCGTAAAGAGAATAATTTAAAAAATTTACCAATATCAACGAGCTCATATATCTCAATGAATATCGCCCACACCAACACCGTTATGATGCCATCAATATGGTCGTCATCATCGCCACCATTCTCTGTACGCATTCGGAAGGTGGTAATATGCCCGCTTTGACACGGGAAGTATTCGGTAATACCGTATCAAAGGCAGTAATACAATATCAGAGAATCAGTAAGATATCAGAGAATCGGTCCTTTACGACAGACACTCAAGTACACACACAAAATCAAAGTCGCATATGCACACATAACACATTTACGCATCACTATGACATTATATAACGCACACTTTCATAAAAGCTGGTCGAATACTCGTCGAAACTGCTTTGCCATCCTTGTACTTTAAAGATACCGAGGTGAAATGCGTTAGGGGTGAATTTTAGAAAATTCGAAGAACATCATGTACATGAGAATTTCATATGCTCGCTTTCTCTTTCGAAAGAGAGCATAGAGGTAAAAAATATGAGAAAACTACAATTTGAAACATTTTGCAACCGGCAACATTTTGTGTGTACAAAACGTATTTAGGCGGTTAAATTTATACTTTTTTTCGATAATAAATTTTTTGTTATGGGCAAATAAATATTCATATTCCAAAGGGAAGACTTTGATTCCCCCTTCTCGCTTCAGTGCGTTTATAAATTGAAATTTAATCTCAATTAATGCTAAAAAGATACTGGCAATCAACCAAGTAGATCTCGGTAAGCAACGAATGAATTTATTTTGATTTTGCATAACAGAAAACGCAATAAATATAGACATTAAGGAATCTTGTCGATAATGATATCAATCCTACATCGAATCACACCATTCGTTGGCCATGCCTGGAGTGTAATCAACTAAATGCGCGCACTTTATTTCTCTATACTTATCTATTTTCGGCTTCTTCTAAAACTTTTATAAACTTTAAAACATCTCAAAATTTCATGGACAAGCTTCATTAATGCATGAAATTCAATTTGATTTTAAAATTCATAAATGCATAAATTCATTAATTCAAGAAAGCTTACATTAAGGAGCTTTTATTATTGGATTTAAAGAACCTCGAGAAATAATAAATTCTGAAAATAAAATTGATTAAGTGAAAAACTACAAAAGCAATTATCACTTGAATTAAAGAAATACCTTCAGAACATTATTTACATTCTCGTAACCGTAAACACTCTTCTCTTTCGAATCCTCTCTTTTTGCAAAAGGAAACTCTATACATTTTTTTCATGTGGAATAACGTTGGAACGCAAGATATTTGTAAAATAACAAATGTGGTGGAAATCAATGGTTTCTACAAAATAGTGTATTGCAAGCAACAATAAGCTAAAGCAGCAAAGGTCGAACTTTTTAGACGGTTTTGTAGTTCTTTATACTATCATCAATACTATAAAATCAATTGAGTTAAGGTAACTGTTTCAAAATTACAGGAGATCGTCACTACAGTACAAACAGAACAGCCTTAATAATTAATCCTCCGGTTAATTAAATAAACTCTCTTTTTTCACGATCCTTAATCAAACTTCGCTGTTAAGAATGTGAAAATTTTCTAACTGGTAATGCCAAGTTTAATCTTTAAATTTTTCTCTTGTCATTTACAACTTTAGATGAGCAATCCATTTCAAGTTCTTTATTGCTCTCTTTCTCTCTTTGTATTTATTAATGTAAATCCAGAGTATAAATCCAATTCGCTGTAGTGACGAAAACATGGAGCTGAAAAATTATGAGTTGCCAATTCGTGTTTCGACATATAAAGAGGCATTCGAATTTTTACAAAATGTACACTTGGAATTTATACGAAATTATTACAAACGTTTGTCAAAGAAACATAATATATAAGGGCATTAGTATTTAGACCAAGATTTAAAATCGATAAGAACAATAAAAATCAATACTTTTATGTATAGTTTTAAATTTATTTCATATTTATTAATTCCAACAATACTCACCAAAATATCAATTCTTCAGATTTACGAATCCTAAGTAATTCCCTTCTCGCAGAATCAAAATAAAATTCAGAATACGTTTGTTTTTTATAAGGTTTGTTCTTTTATTTATTTTTAATTCAGTATTGATTTTAAATTTTCAATTATCATAATTCACTTTCAACAATTGCGCCCAAAAAAAACTGTTGGCGTTTTTGTTATGCGGAAGTCCAATATTTGAAATATGTTTGCAAATTAAACTTTTGCACAGATTTCATAGACTTTAACAAGTACGTCAAAAAATTGCACTCATCTCTCAACGAAGGCACCGGAACGATCAGTCTAATAAAACACACTTATTTGCATTTCCTTTGAATCCTTTAAGATATATATTTAAATCTATAAAATGTCGTTTTCCAACGATTTTACTATAATTATAATATAATTATAATTATAATATAATTATAATTATATAATTCTATTTTACTATAATACACATATTTATTTTCATAGACATATATGTTTGTAGTAGAGTTCGTTTTTATATTAATTATTGCTTTCCCTTAATAATCTTAAATTAGCATTGATAAAACCTATTCCCACCGTCTGAAATATATTCCACA
The DNA here is from genome assembly GCA_963966595.1 of Physocephala rufipes. Lineage (NCBI taxonomy): Eukaryota > Metazoa > Arthropoda > Insecta > Diptera > Conopidae > Physocephala > Physocephala rufipes. The sequence continues at coordinate 24,626,147 of OZ016503.1, forward strand.
AATTTTTTTGTGGGACGGCAGAAAAATAATTCCAAACTCAATTCGTGATCAAATTTCTTTAAAAAAACAACTCAATTTGAAAGTGAAAGTGGAATTTTTTTATTAGCTCCTAAATATAAAATGTTTGGAAATATTAGGTAACCTAGTTCAATTAACTATAGTATAGAGGAGCTCATGCTCCTCTTCATTAAAAAATGGCCGTTAGGAATTATCTGAAAGGCTTGGAGTAATAAATCACTGGTTTCGCAAAAGAGGAAACCTCAAATCGTGGCTAGTTTTTCCATCCACAGATACTTGACAGATAGAGGATGACTACCCACCAAAAAAAGTTCCAAAACGAAAGGAAAACAAATTTTATGGCAAAAGATAAATGTCCATTCCAATTGGAAGGATCGTTTACACAGGATTTTAACAATTGCCGATGAAAGGTGAAGCTTGGATCTTTCCCAATTTCTCTCTCGAGAAAAAAGGCAATAAAAACTGTAGAAAATTGAACGTAAAAAGATATTGTTTATGTCCCGGATAGTTACTTCAAACGTAGTTCCTGACACTAAACGACTTGACTAAACACTAAAAACGGCAGATGAGTGAGTGCGCTTTCAAATAATTCTTCACTTTTAATATTTCTGAAGTCATTATCATAAACGGAAAACAATTTTTATAGTCTCAAATTTCCTTCTTTGACATTTGTTCTTTCATGTTCATCAATTTCTTGACGACTTAGGACATCAATTACTGGGAGATACCTGAGAACAGTTTGGAATTTCGTTACACAACACAGTCGTCACAACTAAACAATTCATTTATGCACTGCTTATACTCTCAGATTATTATTGAAATATATACACTTAAAACTCTCGTTTGTTAAAGCATAAATTCACATATTACCGATGATCTGAGTTTAACACACTTCTATAATTATTTCTTTAGGCGCAAAAACTAGACGATTCCAACATGAAAGAAATGCATACAAAAATGAACGGGCAAAAACTATCAGCGAATCTGTCAGGATAAATATTAACGAGAGTAGGAGGAGATGAGTAAAAGCAACGAGCTAGTAACAAATAGGGCGAATTCATTTGTCGAAAAGTGCAAGAATTTGTGATATTCTTTACCTAAAAGAAAAATGTGTTCAATCAAATTTATTTCATGGTCTAATGTCAAGATTAGGTAAATGCGTTTTATTCATAATTAATAACGTACAATATTTTTTGGTTGACAATCGAAGAAAAATTTTGTGCTAACCATTTTCGTCTCGGATTCCGATTTTGCTGTCACGCTTATATGAAGTCGCTTCGAAATAGAGCACGGCAACTTTTACAAGACAGCTAATAAACTTCATCCTTTCGATAAAAAAAATTTAAGTTATAAGGCGAAAATTATAGGAGTTACATGGGTCGCGGAGTGTTACACCCTACATACAGAACTTTTAAATGCAATTAATTTTGAACACCCAGATTCTACCTTCGTTCAATCTAAGTTATTTGTTCTTCTCGAATACCCAAACCTCTATGAGCCCTTTACAAAAAAATTATATCCAGTTGCTTATTTTTAGTTCTTTTTCTCTAAATTTGTTACTGTTGGAAAATTAGCATGCAATTATCATCGATACATCATAAACGATAGACGCACCTTTTTGTTTTATGATCAGAAATCTGGGAGATAGGCTTATGGTTTAACTGTTGCAAAGCCAACTTTATTAAGAGCCAAAAAGTGGATTGAGCGATAACTGACCAATAAAATTTTTTAATATAGCCGTACCGATAGCAAATCAGAATAAATTATTCCTTAAGGAGTACTCGAAAGTGACAACTAATAGTAGGTTTTTATCTTGACTATGTGTAATAGAAGAACATGCCCTCTACCTCGCAGATGGCGCTGGCTAATATACAAGAATAGTGTCGGGTATATTTATTTGTTGGTTATAATTTTTTTATAAAACCTCTAATTGCTGTAATAATTTTATGGTCCCGTTTGAAAATTATTGCAATAAACGGACCATTAGTGCTTATAACATTCTATGCATGTCCGTAAAAAGTGTTTAAAAAGTCATTTTTATAATTGTATGTTATAGATGTTGTTCGTGTTCCTTATCTCGCAGGAAATGTTCTTAATACTACCGTCAAAAACACCTCTAAAATCCTCTAAATTATAAATATTGTATTCAAGTGGACGCTGGCGCTAAAAGCAACAAAAGCAAGCAGGTCACACACGATACACATGCACTACATGCGCATTTGACGGCCACTCACTGAATCACATTTTCCTATAATAAATCAAATTAAATGAAATTAATAAAATAAATCAAATTTCGAATGGCTTACCTGTTATGAAACGAACCTCAAACAAAAGTATTTCAGAGCAAGAGAATTATTTTTATACTTATTAAAATTATATTTTACTTTACTTTATTTACTTTATTTTACATTATATTTTTACCTTAATTTTTATTTTTAGAGGGTTTCTATTTCTGTATGCGTCCGTAAATTTCCTTAAAGTAAAACCGGCAACTATTTCCACGTGTGGTGAAAATTATATAGAAATGGGTGATTAAAATATTTTCAACACACTCGACCCAATAAAATATTTCCAACACACAGCTACTGCCGTTAGCAAAAGCGAGTAAACAAAACCATCTAAAAATTTCACACACATTATGTACGAGACTCAAGTATATAAAGAAGGCCGTTATAATCAAATCTTTAATTTAGTATCAGCTCTCAGTCTCTGGCAAGTCGAGCCTCTACTTTTACGTTACTACTTTTACTTTTACTACACAGGAATGTTGTTACGTTATTTGAAAATTCACTGGATTGTGAAAAATTCAATAAAACAGTTAAAATTGCTGTTGCTTTTAGTTTGAGTTTATTTGTTATATCTATTTCAAGTACAAAGCTTTCTACTTTAGACCATTTATATAATGCACTTCGCCTTATCGCGCGAAGTCTTCACTTCAATATCCAAACTCGAATTGACAGCTGTTTTGTTTTTTTATTTATAAATCGCAGGAACTTTTTTATATACAATTGTTCAAAAATTATTGCTTAAAACTAACATTAATTAGTTGGCACAAAAGAAAGGGGCCCAACTCAAGACGGAGACAAATTTAAAATTAACTTCAAAGTATATATAAATTAAATCAAATGATAATTATAAAATATTTTGAACTAAAAAAATTTTTTAAAGGAAATGGCTTAAATTAACACCTATAATTGTTAACCTTTCTTATACTGTAAAACGTATCTTTCTATTCATCTTCTAAAATAGTGGTATTTAAAGTTCATGTGTGAAATGAATGATATTAATTATAATAAAATATTCGGGTACTCTGAAAAAGCGGATTTATAAAAATATTAGACCGGCGGAAAACGAGATATTATATGTTTAAAGTTTACTTTCGGTGAGACACGACTGAAATTATTATAACCAGTTAAATTACTTGAACCACAAATGCTTCAAGCGCGCTCTCGGGAACAATTTTCGGAACATTGCGGTAATCCTGTACCTGGATCTGAGGGCACTGTATTTCTGTCCAGAGTATGGACACCACGCGCAGATAATTTAAAATAGTCATGGCTATTAATAATTTATATTCACCAAGGTTCAACTGAGAACTACAGAATTAATTTGAGCAGGAAAGTAAATACGAATAATTGTTAACATAATTAATTGTTTACACAATATTATCATGAAATATCATATGTGACATGACTATGGTAAACTGCGCATGCGTATCTAAAAGACATGCATGCTGCATGCATGCTAAAACATGCGTTTCGGACGTGTAAAATTTTAGTTTGTTTTGCCACGATTTTTCGAGGGAAAGAGCATTCTCGTTATCCCTGGTTATGATCTCTAGTGTAGAAATGTAGTTGCGTTGTCATGCAACACACGTTGCTTCCACGAAAGTCCGTCGCGTTGCGCGAATTTGTAACAATATGTATATTGCGATTTAGCCGCGCCGTATCTCAACTCCTTTTAATTAAATCATAAATAGTTGTCTCCGCTATCGGTATAATTTTCCTTACAACGTTGTGCATGAGCGTGTACTTGCGAGGAAAGAAACGATTATTGGCTTAAGTCAAGGTGTTAACTGCAGCTCCAAATTTTCCCAATTTCTTGTCATCGTTTTTCCTAGTGTTGCCGACCCCAGAAAACATATAAACTTGCTTCGCTGACGTTTCGTTTCGGAGCAATGGCTCATTAAAAATCAAAAAAAGTTTTGCTATATCTCGGAAACTATGAATGAGAGACAAATAAGGAATGCTCCAATATATAGCTGCAATAGTATTCTACGTTCTGAGGGTTGAAACAATTGCCGCGGCCGAAGGCCGCCATATATAAACATATTTTACGTAAACAATGTTATAGCTGCAATAGTATTCTACGTTCTGAGGGTTGAAACAATTGCCGCGGCCGAAGGCCGCCATATATAAACATATTTTACGTAAACAATGTTATAGCTGCGATAGTATTCTACGTTCTGAGGGTTGAAACAATTGCCGCGGCCGAAGGCCGCCATATATAAACATATTTTACGTAAACAATGTTATAGCTGCAATAGTATTCTACGTTCTGAGGGTTGAAACAATTGCCGCGGCCGAAGGCCGCCATATATAAACATATTTTACGTAAACAATGTTATAGCTGCAATAGTATTCTACGTTCTGAGGGTTGAAACAATTGCCGCGGCCGAAGGCCGCCATATATAAACATATTTTACGTAAACAATGTTATAGCTGCAATAGTATTCTACGTTCTGAGGGTTGAAACAATTGCCGCGGCCGAAGGCCGCCATATGTAAACATATTTTACGTAAACAATATTATAACTACGATAGTTTTCTATGTATTGAGCTACCGTTTCTTACAATATCTGTATCTCTATGGATTCGTTTTATTTTACAATGCAAAAAATGAATGAAAAAATTTTGAATGAGAAAAAGGTACTTAAAATGCAAATATCAAATTTTCTTGAAAAGTATAAAGTTTTCGAAAAAATATGTAATTAACAAAATAAAAGATATTGACAAGATCTATGTGATAACACCTTCACCACATGATTCCATAGTACAGTTAATGAGATATTGCTAATAGATTTTTCAAACTTTAATGGGCTATATCTCCTAAACTGTGTGCGAGCGAAGCCCAATTTAGGTGTTTTTGTGGTCTACAACAACAACAACAACACAAAAAAAACAACAAAAAATATAGGAGCTGCAGTAGGGTCATTGACCTGTTCCCGATTATTGTATTTAGAGGTCCAACCCTGTCTCAACCTTTAAAAATTCTTTGGGGTAAGAATGTGAAACAAATTGTATTAATTTCAGTATTAAAATTGATTTTTTAATAAATTCTAGTTTCCTGGATTCTAACGGACGACCCGGGAGCAGCTAAAGGATTGTATACAGTTCCCAGGGAGATATAAAATAAAAGCTGCTCGATATTCTACTTTAGAATTAATAAGCAAGCCTCAAAGTAATTTAATTGTGCCAAGATGGCGCAATGTGCTTGTGCCTGAGAAAGGGTAATTATTTTATTTTATCGAATTTCCTAAATTTGATCAAATTTATATCCTTTTGAATCATCTGAAATCTCTTTGAAACAGAAATACAAAGTTTCGTTTATGTTGGCACAGCGAGATGTAACGAGTGGTGCACGCTACAAATTTCCTCAACATCGCAGTAGTCAATAGTGTACGCAGTATAAGCCGCTTAGTGTTCACTTAACCATCTTTAGGTCCGTTGCCGTATCCGGTTGAGCATTCACGCTTATTTAGACCTTTATATAAGAAATTATTATTATTTAGACCTATATATTAAAAATATGTTGATAATTAAAAAACGATAAATTTTTTAGTTCGTCTATTATTTTATATTTTTTCTGCAAATCTTTTTTATCTCACTTTATAAAAACTACAAAATTATTGTCAGAAATCTATCAAATGCAAATTTTTAGGACGTTCATACATTACAAGAATTACAATAATTTCTATAAAATATAATCAATTTGTTTTTTTTAAAATTTGCAACGTATTAAAACAATTTGGCTACGAATTTTCATAAATAAAATTGATTGAATTAATCTAGAATTTAGCTATTCATGCTTTTTGAACGAGGTTCGATCGAAACAATACGGAAATATTCCCAGGACAGAATTAGTCCACTTTAATTTGAACACAATCATCTTATTCCTCCGATTACTTTACCACGCCCACTTCGGCGCCACTTTATCAAAAAACCACCAATCGGGGTGTCCTTCATGTTCCCCCGTATCCATATACTGCGCCGCTTTTGACCACTGAAACGGTTCGTTACCAATCTGCCTCAGCTTTATTGCTCGCATATCATTGCGCACTGGACGACGTTCTGCTATTAATTCAAGTTCTGCCAGTTCGGCAGCATCATCGATTACCACATTCAATTGTTCGTTGCCTATGGCTGATACCTTTGAATCAGCTTCTATAGCGGAAGTTTCTGCTCGGGCTGATCCTTCAGTGGTCTTCGTGGATGATGGAGAACGTTGAAGCCGCATAAAAATCGGACCAGCAAATGCGTGATAGTCACTCATACCGAGCCGAGCATTGTAGGAGAACAGTTTGATATCAATATTACCGTATGCGACTGAAGCATCGCCTAGAAGATCACCGCGGAATCCGTGCTTACGCAAGTATTTGTCAACGGCCTCCAAATTCCACAAATCCGCTTCATCGTCGGGAGTTATTTTTGAAGCGAATTCATCTTTCGCTACGCCACTGGCCGTAAGCATTTCGTCAAAGTACGCTACTCCGTTGGCCACCCAAGTGAAATTCGTGCCATCAAGGAAGACATCACTAACATCTTTCGAATGAAATCGACCAGGCAATTGCTCAACAATCCAGACTAGGCTTTTTTGAGAGGTGGGTTTAACTACTGAAGAAACCTTATGATCTTCAAACGTTGAGTGTTGAGACGGTGCAGTGATCTCGGGTAAATTGAACTTATTGAGATCAATTGTTATCCATTGCTTGGAGCCGGTAGAGGGATGGCGAGACATTGCCTTCGCCCAGGTACGCCTATTTTGTGAAATCCGATTGGCACTCATGACACGAGCCGCTAATGGCACCGATTCTTCCACGTTTACCGAACGCCAAAGATCTAAATTTTCATTCCTTATGCCCACCCCGGCAACGATCGACTGCACCTGACGTCCTTTAATAATATAAAAGTCATCCGTCGATCCCAAAATGCCCGGATATCCGGTAAACGTTATATCCACACCCGGCACGGTATTGGTGCGTTGGTTAGGCGAGAAATGATAGTGGAATTTATAGCGTTTCTGGATGCGCAGCATTGACGAATAACTTGCCGCTGTGCTGTGACCGAAAAGTAGCTGCCACGATGGCGAATCGTCGGTGCGAAAGATACGGGTTAACATCGTTGCGCTAGGCAAGAAGAAGTGCTTACCGCCAGCCGACTCACTGTCCGTGTCATTGGTTGTCAATACGAAATTCTCAAAATAGATCTTCAGATCATGTATATCGGCTGCAGCATTCATCAGTAAGAGATCGGCGAAGGGAATTTCTTCTTCGAGATCCGAACGAGCACGTTTGGCACCACGCTGGTAACCGGTTTCAATGCCCTCCAATTGATTGTAATACAAACCGATCTGATACCAGTAGTGATCGTGAACACCGAGCTCCTCCGCCATCGACTTAATTGTGACATAATTATCGGTAAGCAATTTACGTAACCATAAGCAAAATTTCTGGGAAATATCATCACGTTCACAGGAGGAACCGATGGTACTGTAAGAAAAAAGAAAACGAGATTACAGTCAATAATTAGAAATCCTTCGACTGGATTTGAGATTTTTGACAAGACACATACTTTCTCCATTGATTGTAAATATTATTCCATGTCAAAGAACCCTCGAGTATGCCAGCTCCATAGGCCTGAACGAAATCGGGGTAAGCACGCTGAGTTTCAACTTCGATCTGTGCCCAACTAGAATGAAAAGTTCATAAATCATTTCGTTCATTCCAATAATGATCATCAAGAACAACTAAATCGTATTAATTTAAATCGGATACACTCACCCATTTTCGTATATTGAATCCTTATAACAAATTCTAGCCGCACCCTTTGGAATGTTGAGAAGATCATTTTGTTGCTTCCAGTATTCGATCTGGAAGCCAACGCTTTTGGTCCATAAGGCCGTAGCACAATAAGTACCATTATATTTTGGTCGTTCCATGTGACTGATGAAGAAAGCACCTATTACTAGAAGACCCGCACCACTTAGGATATAGGTCCCGATACGTGTCTTCTGCCATGATGCGCCGACCACTTTGAGTGTTGTTGTAGTACTTGCTGCCGTCTTGAGACTGTTCGGCCTCTGTGCGCGATGCACAGAATGTTATCGATTTTAAAAAATGAAAATTTCGAAAATATCGAACCGGTGCCGATGCCGATGATGATGATACCAATAACGGTACCACCGTCACTCTAAAATCCAATTGTTCAGAAATCAGAAATTGATAGGTTGTCGATCGAGCGGGAGATTGCACAGCGAGCGGTGGTCAAATTTGGCCGTTGAGAACGCGGATGTATTAGCAATTAATTTGGTGAAATTCTTTGAAAGCGATGCGAGTAATTGTGATCGGCACATGTGGCATAAGAATGAATAGTTGTGAGATGGCGAAAAGCGATCTCGTGCTGTTTGAGTGTTCCAAAGCGCGGGGAGATGGTGTAGGTGATGGTGGAGCAGTTGGAGCAAGTGCACGTGCTGGTAGAATCGTATCCGGCCACTCTATCTGACGAAACGAACAATTCGGTTCTCATCGGAAATGTTATTGGTTCTTTATCTTTCATAGATGATTTCTCCAGATAGCAATAAAATATTCGTTTTCCTTAATTCTTCTGCTTCGAAAAATTGTTGTTCTTTTAATAATGTTGTAAATTTGTGACTAGGAATTTGTGAGCAATTTTCTAAAGAATATTTGAATGGAAATATTTTTGAGTTTTCCTTTTAGAATTCCTTGTACTTTTCCTTGCTGGCGATTGCCCTGTAAAAAAAATGATTTGAATGAATAAAAGAAAAATTAAAATATTCTTTAATTTTCAATTTATTAAAATACAAAGATATTGAAAGTTAACGAAAGGCTTTATGAGATAACACCCAAATAATATAAAGGCAAAACAAAAAAAAATCATATTTGTGAATGTTTTATTGTGAAGATATTTAAATCGTTTATTTTGGGTTTTCTTTCACTTTTCGTGGCTTTATTTAATTTTAAAAAAATAGTTAGGAGACGATAGCCCTGGCAGCTAGTGCTCATTTGTAAAGTTTAGTCTTAAGATTAATTTCTGTAAGATTAAAGAAGAAATAATAATAATAATAATAATAAAAAAAATAGTTAAAAGTTTCGAAATAAAATAATGTTCAATATTTCCTAAAATTGAACAAAATGAAATAAAACTTAAAAGACGATTTATTTCGAACAATTATTAAAATTAGTGAACTCTTTTAAATACGATTCAAGAACTACAATATAAAGTATTTAAGCGCACTTATTTTGTAATAAAACGTAAAATATAATTTTAAAACGAATTTTATAAATAAATTAAAATTAATTTTGTTCTAAAAGAATTTCTCCTCCAAAGATCAAAATCTTTTCAAATATTTATCTTTCAAGCATTAAAATTAATGAATGAAATAGAAAACGAAATATACAAAAAGTAGTGTAAATTATAAGAAAAAATATGGTGTAGATTTTTGTATATTTTCCACAAAACTACTGATACATTCTATGGCTTTGGAAAATAACAAAAAAGCTCATACATTATTATTAATCGTCTTAAAAAGATCTCAACAAAAAATTATTGTTTAGGTGTTTTGTCGATATTTTTGTATTTGTTTTTTTATTGCTCTCCAACTGTAGAAGATTTTAAATTTTGAATTTATTTTTTTTATTTTTTATTTTCTATTTTAATTTTGCTTTTTTGAATTTAAAGAGTATTTGGTTTTTTTAATTCTAGTTCATAAATACGATTATTATAAATTGCTAAAAGTTTAGAAAATATTTCATATAACTATTTAGATCTTTTTCTATTTCCACAAAATATTAACTTGCTAGCAATAATATTATCTAAAAAACTATTAAAACATGCTTTCCTTTTTGTCCACCAACACATTCATTAACTTATTATTAATCCAAACAACTTTTTAAAAAATCTTTTCTAATTTGAAATATTTCAAATTCATAAATATTTACTATTAATCGCACAATCCAAAAAAAAAAGAAGAAAAAAAAGCAAACACAAAAAAACTAAAGAAATACCAATAAATTAACTTTATTATAAATAAATCTGATTGAAATTGAAAAATTTGAACAAACTACGTCGGCACATCAAGGATTATTCGGTATCGCTAAATTGCTTTTAATACGTCTATTAAACACTTTTTATTGATGTCTTGATTCCTCTTTTGATTATTATTGAGATGAAAACAGCCTATAGACACATCGTTATTTTTTTCACATTTCGTATTAAAACGATTTATTATCTGCGATTATCCTAACGAAATTTGTGGTGGCGAGAGGTGGCCAGAATCTTTTCTGAAAAGGTTTTACTCTATTTATAAAAATTCTTGAGGAGTAGGGTTGCAAAAGTCGGTGGTGGGGGGGGTGGGTAAGGTGGAACTAAATGTAAGATTCATAATAAATGTGGATTGTATAAAAGAATTTGGCAATATTTGAAAGAATGCTTTATGGCTTTATACTTGTCAAAAACTTTTTTCGAAAATATTGAAATTATTGTTAGAAATTAATAAATTTATCTCTTTTTGATTTTGGAATTTCTTTTAAGTCATGAAACTTTTGATCCAGGAAATGATAAATATATTAGATGAAACGTTAATCGAAAATTTTTTTCCACATCATTTTTTTCAAATCCACATCATTTTATTCTTCCAAGATTTTTGCTATAAAAAATGTTTACTGAATACGCCTGTCAAAATTATGAAGGTATAATCATATTCTCATGAATCTTTGAACATTCGTGTATATTATTAATTAATGGAAAGCTATTAAATCCATCGACTCAAGTTTTGTAATAAAATTGTACACCCCTAAAGGAGGATCAAAAAGTGTGGGGGCGGGTTCCGTTGAAGCAAAAAATAATATAAAAATTATAAGAATTATTAGAATTAGAATTAGAATAATTATAAAAATTAGAAGACTTTGATTAAAAATATTTAATAATAAATGATTTCTTTGACTGGACTATTAATTAATCTTGATCAGGAATCAATAACGAATTCCTAAACTTTTATTAATTAAAGAATACTTAAAAATATCCGATATTTTTAAAAGTAAATAATGGAGAATTTTTACAGTTTTTTGTTTGGTAATATTTAATATCAAGAAAAATTTATTGCAACATTTCCGTTGTCTAAAATGCTTTTTTGTCCTAAAAAATTATCTAAAAATAGAAAATACATAAATTAAATTTTCTTTTTTACTTGTTTTTTTTTTTTACTTTTATAGCTTGTTGCGATGATTAAGTTCAAGAATATAAATTTTTATTATTCATCACCAATATTCATCAAACACAAATACTTTCTTTAAAAAATTTTATCATTAAAAGGAAAGATAACAAACATTAAAGAAAGATTTACAAAACAACATTAAAATTCTTTCATAAAAAATAAATTTTCTGCATTTTTTAATTATAAAGTATTTTCTAAATATACGAAGCGTTTTAATATATTACTAAAATATTTTTTTTTTAGAATTTCAAATAGAAATTAATAGAATTTTAAAAAATTTAAACTTTCTTATTTCCTAAACAATAAAAAAAATTATAAATAATTATAAAAAAAAATTTAATGTTTTCTAAATATTTTTTCTATATATCTTCTAAAGACTTGTACCTTTTAATCACGGGTTCAGGAAGAATTGTATCAACAAGTCACCCCATTGAACACTGAAAAAAAACAAGTAAATAACAAACAAATTAAATCAAAAATTAAATTCAAGTGAAACCGAAACTAAATGAAAATATTAAAACAAAAATAAATTCATTATAAAAATTGACAGATTTTTGCAATAACGTTTTAGAAACATACTACAAAATAATTTCTCAAAAAAATTAAATAAGTGTGCATTAAAATAATGCCTTAATTATGTTTCAGATATCAAATAAAATAAAATCTGATATTTTCCTTTTTATTTTTTACAAAAAAATTATGTTTGCAGAATTGTTTTCATTTCCATTTAATCTGATAAATCAAATTTCATTAGCAGTAAATGAAAAATAATATCATTCTTAAATTGTCTGGCAAATGATCATCACAAAGAAACTTTATATCAATTAAGAGCAGCTGTCTATGTTGTTGTTGTTGTTCTAGTTGTTGACAATATGTATTAAATTGCTTACAGAAATTATTGGAACGGTCGTTAAATTAAAATACATTGCCTCTAATACTTCTTGTTTTTATATTTTTTGAAATTAAAAGAAAAAATTTATAAGATCGAGACTGGAAAACAAATCGAAGGAATGAAATGATTTGTAAAAACTGAAAAATACTGTAAATCTTAAAAATTATATCAATAATAAAATCCAATCATATTTAGATGACCATTCAAATATTCCTTTCATTGACTTTATGTTTCAAATTCTTTTTGTTTAAAAAATTAAAAAAGATTGAAAAAGATTTATTTAATACCAATAATAATAATAATTTTAATAATAATGACAGGCAGACGTGATCATTTTTATATATATTATAATTAGGAGCCTGTCAAAAATAAGAAATAAAGAAATGAAATGGTGTTAAGGAATGATATGAAGAATTATTCTTATTATTATTATTGTCGCGTTTGTTTAGTCTAATGAATTTTTATAAACAACTTTTGTCTGCAGTAGTTTTAATATTTTTTTTATTTTTTTTATCAATTTGTATTTTTAATTTTTTCTTTTATTTTGGTTTTTTATTAAATTTTTTTATTTCATAAACAAATAATCGTTGCAACATGTCGTTGCCACTTTTCAACGCGGATTGTATTTCGTAGTGTGTGGCCACTGCGGCATCGCATTTCCTTCGCCCGTGCCATCTGTAGCGCCATAAGATTGTATACCCCACCCCCTCCACGTTCTTACAACGCTCATGCTTCTTCCCCTCCTGCAACACTATTCCTTTCTTTAGTTTTCTTGTTTTCCTTTGCAAGTTTAGCGCACGAGTGCCAATGAATACATTAAATAAATAAAAGAAAAAGGAGAAGAGAAAGAAAATATGCTTTTCTTTTTTTCATTTTTTGTTTTTGTGTTTGTTCACTTCCAAAAGCATTCATCAGTCATCCAAAAGCAAGATCATCGACGATCATTGCGAAACGACAACTCGATTATTCTTTAAAAAGCAACCAATTAAAGCGGAGAATATAAATATTTTTCTTTTGTTATTATTTGTTTATTTCGCAATTTCTCAAGTTTTCTTTTATCGAAAGATTTAATTGATTTTATTTATTTATTCGAAAATGAAATGAAGAATGCATCGTATCGTAACGATTATTGTATAACGATATTTTAAATAAATTGGAAGAGTTATGAATTTTATAGAGCTACTTAATGATCGTTAAATAAATAATGATTTTTTTCATCATTGACTTTCAATCTCTCGATGGACTAACTTAAGGATAAATAATTTAGAATAAAATTTTCAAGGAAACTTCCGCCTTCCGCAATAGTTTGGTGTCATTGAATTAATTTTAGTTTTAATTTTTCTACTCTTTTTACATTCTTTTTTTACAATTCTTCTAAACAATTTTGAAATTATTTAAAGAAATAAATATACGTTGCTAAAACGATTTAAATGATTAGTTTTTTATGAAATAATGGAATACGATACCCCTTGGAGTTTAATAAAATTAACTTTAAATCAATCGCTTTCTTCAATTAATTATTACACTTAGTCGCTTACTATTTTTAAATTACGATTAAATATCTTTTTACTTGAAAATTTTTTAGTAATTAATTTTAGTATAATCGAAACTTGCTTTATATTTTCTCGTTCATTTCTCTGACGACAAACGTTAACGATCAAGAATTAGTTTGATAAAGATACAAGCAAGTCGACAAACGAGATATTGAGATAAAGTAAACAGAATGATTTGAATGAATGACATACGATAATACATAAAACTGATGGAATGTAAAGAATGTCTAGACTCTTTATTCTTTTTGATATATGCGTTGCCTCTACGAGATTATTTTGCATTTTTTAAAAAATACAACTCTTATGCAATTGTATTCACCGAAACCAACTTCAGTATTCATTTTGTAACTTTCAACAACTTTCGAAAGTTGAATATCAATTGATCTGAAGGTTGATGGCGTGCTAATCATTAAATGATCATTAAAAATTATGGCGCCGTGCTGAACAAATTTAATATAAATAAAATAAATCTTCTTAAAATAATTAATTAAATTGAGTGTTAATGAAAAATTGGGAATTTTTGAATTTATTTTCAAAGTGTTCTATATATAAAACATTTTTAAAACAAACAAAAAACTCGTAAAGTAAAAATTTTTTTAATTTTGAAAAAAAATACTGACATAATTTTGAACGAAAATGAAGAGGACGCTATATAAGAAAGTAATTTTAAATCAGAAGACCCAAAGCAGTCTATTTATGAAGGGAGTTCAGTATATTCTCATCACCGATATGGAGAAAGTATATGTAATTAATATTGCTTTTGTTTTTCAGTACAATCTCATTAAATTTTTTCAAATTTGTCGGTAAAAAGTTCTGGGTGATTAACTTTATCGAACAAACATCATTATCACCCGCCCCCGCCCCCCTCGAATCGTGCCGTGTGAAGGTTTTATATATTATGCTAACCCAGTTTTATTTTAATCCCAAAACACGACGGCCATAACTGTAAGAGTTAATTACAGGGTTAGGACCACTCTCATGGCTTTACTTGGACCCCAGTTTAATTGAGGCGAGATAGTAATGGACCCACGTTTACTGGATCCATAAGTTAATAACAATTCCATGACATTTTGTATCTATAGCGTAGGACAGGATCATTAATGACCCATTCGTTGACACTTCAAGTAGATTATTACTAAATCACCACGATACTGAGAATACATTGAACAACTTCTCGTTAAAACAGCATAAGTATTTTATTGCAATTTGCAATTGCCAATAATATCATGAAATAATCCACATAAACCATGATATTTTTTATTTAAAATTAAGCAAACAGTCTTATTTATTATCAATTGTCATTCTTCCTCTTTATAAACTGAGTGCCATAAATAAAATATATCATCTGAATAACTCTAAAATATTTATTTCAATGCCTTCAACTTTTTTCCTCCCTCACTATCTCTCTCTCTTTCATCATGAGTTAACCGCCGTGTCCAAAATAGTCGCAGGTTGAAATGTTTTTTTTTTCAAGTATCCACGTGTCGTGTTACAAAAAATGGATTTATATATTTTTTACGACTCATACGGACTGAAAATATGTCTTAATTTTTCCATAATTTTTTTACTTTAATTTTTTCTTGTAGTTTCTATCTTTAATTAATTTATATATTTTTGCATAGAGTCTTATAAACGCCTATAAGAGAGCAATTAACGAATCATACATGACATTTCACCACCATTGACGAATGGTGAATTATCTTTGACGAAACAATTATTATGTGTATTGAATTCTTGACGCTGATGGAAAAAAGAAGAACTTGTAAGAATTTCTAAGCATTGAACTAAAATATTGTAGTTTCTGGGTAGAATTTTCATAAAATGCTAAAAATTGTTTATTATAAAATTTTCCTTAAGGTTGGAGAAAGAAACTTAAAAGGAACGAATGACATCTTACGAGCTCTTACGCGTGCATGAGTTTTTGTCATTAATCACCAAACGAATTGTCATAAAAACTTTTTGAATTTATTATTTCGAATCTTTGGAGACAGACTTGGTTTGAAATATTTGAATACATTTACAATTTTTCCCTTTAGTTCTTTAATTAAATTTTTCGCTGTAAAATAGAATTGCATTTGACAGCTTTTCTTTTAGAATTATTTTATTAATTAAAACTTACAAAAACAAGCCAACAAAGCATTCAATCGGCACCACCACCAAAAAAAAACCACACACACACCAAAACTCCAACACGTTCAAACCGCTCGAGAGTACGATTTAAACTAAATGACGATCGAAAATAATCGCTTTCTCATTCTCAAAAAAATAATGGTTTTTCCATTCTGAAAAATACCAAAAAAAAAAAAACAACAAACAAGTATTTAAGAAAAGAATATTGTGGAACGACGAAAGGTGGTGGTTGAGCAGTTGGGAGAACGTTTGAAATATTGAATTCAGATGAGATACAAAAAAACTACCCATTTAAAGATCACACGGAATATTCGCCATGCTGACTGCGTGAAACAGCTGATTGCGTGAGAGTGTTAAGCTCATGCTCATTTATACGATAATAATGACACGTTTCTCCAATTTGGTTTTATATGACCAAAAAAAGATATTTTTTTTAGTAAGGAAAGAGGTTTCTTTATTATTTACTCGAATTAATTTGTTTTTTAATTAATTAGAAGTAAGAATGAATTTATGAAGATATTTTCTATATAGCTTTTATTTCAGTTCATAATTATTTTGTGTTTAATTAAACCACTTCTATTGCCTTCTCTATCTCCCTCCTAAACCGTTTTATCACTCCTACTTTTTTCTATTCGTTTTGTTCTCTAATGATAATTCTCCTCCCTTTTCTAACTTTCCTTTACCTTTCACTCTCCCTCTCTGACTTTGCTTCCGTTTAACTTTCCCTATATGTTTATTCTCCGTTGGTGTTTTTGATGGTTTTACCTGTCTAAAATTCTAATTTCTTTCTCCTGCTCTGTCGATCTCCAAGTATCTGAGGCTTATAAATAGCACATGGTGTTATCCGTGAGATGCGGCATATCCGCCAATAAAATTCTTATAATTGAAAATTTGTTTTAGGACGGGAGAAAACCTCCATGACGGAAGAGATGTGCGTATTCTAGACTCATTTAATCTCGAAGGCAGATTTTCAGCTCTTTCAGGGCCTTTTAGGAAAGAGACTGGTGGAACTGCACACCATTCATCACCCAATATTTTTGCTGTCTCGACCCAAGAGAATAAATGTCCCAATTCTGATCTACCGACAATTAACTCCCGTTGTAGAATACCCTGTATTTTGTACAGATAACGATGAGTACTCCGAAATTTGATAATTATATAAATTAATATATTCATGCAAGTATTATTATCTAATTTTAGGAGGGGCTAAGGAGGGCGGGTAGTAGTGCTTCGCCACGAGTTTACTGTGTGATACAAAAAAAAATGAAAGCAATTTCGATTATTTAATACCAATGTTTTTCTTCAAATTAACAAATGATTAGATAATTTGTAGTCATAACAGTAGGCGTTGTTCACAAAAAAACAATTTGAAAATTAGACGCAACAAATCTACAGTAATTGAATTCGTTAACAAAAAAAAATGATTTTAATCAGAACGCTATTGATGATTAATGAATACTTTTAATAAAAATTTCCAAATATTCTTCATTGAGGAAATTCCATTGCTTTGAAATGAACGTCTTATCGGATTTGAATGTAATCTTCTTTTTTAGTATTTTCGGTGCGCCAATGACATTGACATTTGTATAGATATCTTTACACGTGTGTGTGTACAGATATTTTTGAATTATGTCATTTATTTTTGTTGTAAGACATTCATATACACATTAGTTAATTAACGGAATATATGAATATATTTTTGAAAACAGTTTGAAATATAAACAGAAATAGAAATTAAATAAATACAAATAAATCAATAATAAATAAAAATTAAGTCTGTTCAAAAATAAATATTAGTTCCTACTCAAGCGAGTTTTAGTCAAATATACAATACTATCCATGCAATGCTCGATCCGGTTCTAAATTCGATCAAAACTATCGTTATTTCTATTGGTTAATGCATCCCATACCATTTCCATTCCAGAAATTTGGGCTAAAGAGAATTAATCGCGATTTTTTTATTGAGCAAAATATAATACGTCGAATTATAAATGGTTTTCATATCCGGTTAAATCTATCTCTTTCTCTCCCTCTTTAAAAAGCCAAGCGTATTTCAATGAAATATCAATCATTTTTTATTAGATAATACAACACTTTTAATAGTATTGTTTTAAAAAGATCTCCTTCAGAAATTGGTGTTAAATTCTAAAGCAATTTATAGCTTTATTTTCTTTGGAAACGATTCGCAAACTGTTTATTTCAAAGCAGTTTTTATAAAAAATTTTAAATGAATTGCTCGCACCTTTTTTTAGTAATTTCTCAAATAGTTCGAATTGTAATTATGTTTAAATGTCGAAATATTCAATTGCCACTAATAATATTTTGCTTTATTTATTATTATTTTTATTCTTTTCATTGCAAAAATTTCGCGAGTCAAAAAGAAACTTCCGTTAAATGCAATAATTTTTAATTTTTGAATAATAATTTTTACAGTTTTTTCCAGTCACAATTCATTCGATCAGTACGAGATAATTAAAAAAAATATTTTACAATCTTATATTTTTCGATCGTCGAATTAAACGAACCGTACAATTTCGAATAATTTTTTAGACTATTCATCTTAAGGGATTTCCTTTAGTTTAACATTGAAACGGGCCAAAGCAAAAATGTCGACAGCAACATTCAATAAGTAGCAACAAGCCAGAGCCAGCCAGACAGACAGCGAAACAGGCGGAGGTACACAAACAATTTCATTTAAATATCATCTGCATGATCATCAACGACGTCAATTATTACGTACGGCTTCATCTCTGCCAATGATGCTGTTTATGATTGTGTGTGTGTGTGAGTGTGAGAACAAGTTGATGGCTGTACATTTCGTCAACTACATTGAGATCTTTGGCCTTTAGAATAAAATAACATTTTAAAAAACTAAAAATGCAACAAAAAATTTGTGGCCGTTAAAAGGAATTTACAGACTGTGAGAGAGTATGAGAAAAAAAGAAGAATTCGAAAAGTAGTGAAGTACGAAAAAAAGTAGTTTTGCGAGCTAATTGGTATATACTATTATCTTTAATTCCAGAAGAGGCAGAAAGCAAGACAGACAGATATAAAGAGAAAGAAAGAGAGATAAAGAGAAGAATATGATTTTAGTGAGAGAAGAGTCCTTTATCATTCGCGATCAGTTTGTTAAAAATACATGAAGAGAAACGAACTTATTATTAATTAATTAGACTCAAAGAGGATTTTAATTGCTTTAACATAATAAATAATTATGCATTGAATTAATATCAGACTTAACTAGTTTTATAAATTTGTGAAAAGAACGTTACAGAAAGAGTCATGTTTTATTGCCAAAATCAAATCAACTAAAACAAATCGTTTGACTAACAAAATTCTAGTTATTTTAGTTAAAAATTCATAAACATAATAAATTTTATAATAAAATAATCTAATTCATATTAATAACATTAGCGAATATTATTAACAAAAATCAAAACAAAATATTTGCAAAATCTTGGAGGTTATATTTTATGATTTATATGAGTGTCGTTCAATGAGTTCTCGGTATATGGATTTTACCATTTACTTCATATTGGAAATTTTTAGTTATAGATATATAATTTCATGGGTTGGTGGTCATTAATTTTTGTCAATTAATTTTCTAATTTTCTAATTTTAATTGAAAAATAAAAGTAGTATTAATTACATAAACACTTCTGGTTCATACTGGTACCGAGAATATATTGAATGTATGTGGTTTTGATCTTTAGAGCAAATTCTATTAATAATTTCAACTCTTTCAAAATTTCCCCACGAAATGCAATTTTTTTTATTCTGGAAATTCCCAACTCAATGAATATTCGAACGGATCAGTTTGAACGACTATAATTAATATTTTATTATAATGATTTCAAGTGTCTTCTTGCCCTCTGCACCATTCTCCCCGTTCTCTAGTATTCTCTAAACGAATAAATAAACTTGAATTATTTGGAGTTTTTTAGCAAAGTTTCAAGCAAATGAGAATTTCAATTGATACGTTCGGTTTTCTCGCCGTAACCAGACGTATCATGTTTACAGCATACAGACAAAGCAGTGCCCGTCTCAAAATGACCCACTTCACACATCCGCAAACAGGTTTGCATCTGATACGGCTCGTTTTTAATTACGGTCATTCGCCACCCGTCCGTTCGTTAGAGTTTCATGATTTTTTGTAATATTAATTTGCATACGTTATTTTTTTGCGAAGAAATGGATCAATGAATGAGAACGATCGATCAATTCTACGGGACTGACATTTAACGAGTTTGACAAATACACGTGTAGGACAAAAAAGAAAAGAAACAAATGAAAAATTGAGAAAAGCAAGAAAACAAAATTAACAACAATAAAAAAATGAAAATAAAAATTATTGATTTTGAAAAAAGGCCGAAAGAAAAAATACAGTTTCACATGAAAATGAAATGAAAGAGAAATATTGTAATACTAGAAAATAAATTCAAAAATAAAGAGAAGAAAAAGATATTGCAACCAAAAAACAATAATTTCATAATTTTTGTTTTATTCATTTTTTTTCGTCTTAGAGAAACGATCATCGTGTCTTCTCGCAAGATTGAAATAATAAAATTTTTAATTTCTTTTAAACAAGCTCAAATCTTTTAAAGAATGCCTAAGCTGCAATTATTTCGTATAATAAGAATGCAAGATAATTAAGCTCACTATTAAAATTCCTTTTATTTGTTTTTATGTCAGACTAACATTCTTTTGGCTTCATGTATCCTTCTCGTATATTTCCTCAATCATTCCATCGAACACTATGAACACACACACACACACATCCAAATTGGGAATGCTGAGATCAAGAAATGACTGCAAAAATGCTTGTCTTTCATTCATTCCTCTTCAGTTATAAAAATATATCCTCGGTCATTCCATTCCACAAACCTTTCTTCAGTTCTGTGACCTTTTCTGCTCGTTCTCTAAATGATGATCAATAAAGCAACAGGCTGCACACACACTATATGTACATACAAATATACTGTGTCGGCACGATCTTCTCATGATTTTATTTTTTCGTATTATTTTTCCATTTATTTTCAATTAAAACTTAAAATATTTCGGTGTTGGGTAATTTTTTTTTAAATTCGATTTCGGTATAAATAAAATCTTTTAAAAGATTGCATCAATTTTTCAATTATTTTTCAAACTCTATAAAAATTTCAAATTTTCCGTGTTAAAAGATTTTATAGGTCGAGTACAGTCTATAAAAAGCCATTGCCTGTCTACACTTTCCTCGGCTACGAATAAAAGAACCTTTATAACAATTTTAAAGAAGAAAATTAAGAAATATTTTATTTATGAAATATTCGTACTCATAAATTAAAAAATAAATATTTAGAAAAACTCGTCATATCCTTTAGAGAAAAAACACCTTTGCTACCAAAAAAGATAATTTCAATGATTTCCGGCCACCCATTTGCACTCTCAAACGCCAGACGTCGGGACAAAACTAGTCAGAATAAATTCAGGGATGGCAAAAACGTTCATTACCGTGCATTTTTTGAGTTATAGAATTTTTCGCAATTACAACGCTTTGGTCCATACAAGAAAGTCTTAATTAATTATGCCAACAACTGAGACCTCCAAGATTGTTTGGATATTCTCGAGTTGATTTATTTAGTGTATCGACTGATTTCAACTATTATTTAATTAGTTAAAATTATTATTAATAACTAACTCGTTGTTCTTGGTTAATTAATTCGGTATCGGACTTCACTCGCTGAACGATTTCTGAATTGCTAAGAACTAAACAATGACTGAATTATTCAATAGTTTCTAGTAATTACTAATTCTGGGAAGCAGGATTCACTCTTTGAATGATTTCTGAGCTAATAAAATCTATCGAAAAAAACTATCGAATAAATGAATCATTTAGCACTATCGAATAATTCGATAGTACCCAACACTAGTTTTATTCATTTCTCAACAAATTAATTTCTTTTATTGAACAAAAAAAAACTACTTACCGAAATTTGTTTTTGAAATTGTTTGTGGACAACTGAGTTGCGATGCGATCAATTAAAAATAATTAATTGCATGGAATTTGGTCCCTTTCTTTTGGAGATAAAATATTTGATTTTGATTGATTTACACATACACGCATACAAACATATATATATATGAACAATATTTAATTGGAATAGTAATTTCTTTATAAACGGTTTACACAAATATTGATCTTAGGATATACTTATTTTTTGTTTTGTAACACGAAACAATGTGTTCGTGTTATCTTTTCTGTATGGACTACATCGAAAAACGACTAGGAAATTGTTGTTCATGGATCTTGAGAAGGACTTTGACTCTTTGTTGTTGTTGTTGATTTTAGTGCAAAATATTATTCAACAATGATTTGCACAACTTAATATTTTTTTATCTCTTCTCTCTTCGCACTTTCACTTATTCCGAATTGTTGTTTTTCTTTCGCTTAGTTGAAACTTTATATAGTATTTCTTTTGTTTTTATAGAATGTACTACTATTTCATAATTTTGTGAAATTGCTAAATTTTTTTTGGAAATTATTTTATTTTTTAATCTTTTTATTTTTTATATAATATATTTTATCTGAAACCTTATACTATACACTTATATACTCTCAACGATATTTAAGACTGATTTTAACTTTACGATCTATTGGCGATCTATCCCAACCAAGAAAAACTCTTCATCGATCGATATTCTCTTCTATTGCTCATTTTTTTCCACTCATTCGAATAGTCGGAGAGCGTGATCAAGTGTATGTGCGTGTAATTACTCAAATTTTTCTCTTATATTGATAAGTCACTTGGTTTGTGTAAGACGGCTGTTTATAGATTATTAAAGTAATTTTCTTATGAAGTGCAGTTTCAGTGAAAGAAAATTACTTTATATATACAAAAGATATACTTTTGAATATTCGATGTTAAGTAAAAACCAAAGCTTGAGCTTGTTATTTGTTTTCCCTTTTTAACATTGCTTCAGCCAGAAATGTGAAAATCATAACCTGTAATGAATTCAAATTGAAATAACTTTTTTGAATTCATGCGGAAATTTCAAAGATTTATTAAAAATTGCATAAATTTAAATCCATTTAAAATCTATCTAACTTTTTCTCTGATCCGATAGCACCATAATAGCTCATGCATATTCTGAGATGTTGAGATTGCTGAGATTGAGATTGTACTAGAAACAGATAGAAAATCTCTCGCGATTTCGATCGCGGCGATATGTCAAAATAGCACAAGGGGAACTGAAAAGGATAAAATATCGATGCTACCTCTGTCGGCGCCATTGAAAGAACTGCGAAATTTATATTTTAGTCGTAGTCGCTCGTCTTGTTCTTCGTTTTTTCTGGAATTTAAATCAGGTATAGGGCATACTTAAACAAGTTTACTCTCTCCCTCTCTGCACGAGTTTTATCTACTGCTGAATTTTGACATATCGCCGCGATCGCGAGAGATTCTGGCAGTACGTGTTATGCTATAAACACAACCTCGCGACAAGTTGTCGTACACCGCCGCGACTTGTCAAAAATACATGGAGACTTATGGGAATTGAGAAAAAACAAAACTGTCGCTCTGCTGACGCGTACGACAACGACAGTAGTAGAAAATTTTTTACTTTTTTTTGTTGTCGCTCGTCTTGTTCTTCTTTTCTCCGTTTGTTTACTTTAAATGACTAGCAAATAATAAAATTGTATTGAAATTGTATTGACATGTTCTCTGCTAACTTCAGCGCCAGCAGAGTTTTGATTTGTCGACGCGACAACTGTCGCGAGGTTGTGTTTATAGCATTATGCTCATTCTTGCCGATATAATACTCTCCACAAATAAGACCGGATATTCCAGAATGTATAAAATTTTCCCAATATACATTTTACAGTTAATTAAATCATTAATAAATAATTTATTTATTACCTATTCATTAGTTACGAATTCATTAAGAATAATTGTGAATTAATCATCATTTATATGATAATAAATTGATTTTAAATAAGCAAATAAATTAATCGTAAATATGAATATAAATATTTAAATTAATTGTATTATAGCGATTTAAGTGATGTAAAATATTTTATAATGACTAGAATACAATTTTCTAACAAAAATCAGTAAACATTTGCTATAAATGGACCTTAATAATTTGAGTTGCTCTAAGGAGAAAGTAGATGAAATTGCTAATGTTGTTTTCCCCTCAGGATTGGTAGTTAAATAAACAGGATTGAATAAGTCAATGAAATGATCAGAGAACTGAATGTGGATCTATTGCATATCGAATATGCAGTGGACGCAAGGTTCCATAGTGTAGCGGTTATCACGTCTGCTTTACACGCAGAAGGTCTCCGGTTCGACCCCGGATGGAACCATGCGCTTTTTTCTTCTAAACTAATAAAAATTATGGGAAGGTCGAAATAAATCCGAAGAAATAGATTCCCTTCATTTAAAACGATATTATTATTTACTTTTTTTAAAACTTATACTTTTTAAAATTTCGCAAGGATAAGAAAAACACTATATGTAGAACAAAAAAGGTGGTATTAAAAAATTGAAATTATTTATAAATGCAAAAATTTATGAAATTCAAACAATACATAAATAATATGCATGTAATAGTGCTAGGACAAGTAAAATATCGGAAACAGAAATCTTTATTGATAAATTCCTTCTTCGTATAAAACACATCTACTAATATTCACAAAACAAATGTGCAAAGAAATTTGGTGAAAGTTGGTGAGGCTCATCCTGAAAATCAGTGCTAGACGAAGACTAGCCGTTCCAATAAGAAGCGATTTTAAGGAAAGGAAGCCACAACAAGATCAACAGTAGATGTGATTTTGTAATCACTAAATTGGCTGTATTAGTTACTAACGAGGTAACTGCAGATAACAAGACTCGTGAATCATTTACGAATCGACTAATTTGTGAAAAGCGAATTTTGAAAATTTTAATTATATATACTATAATTCATAGTTGGACTATATGAATTATATAGTCGAGAATTAAGCAATGTTTATTCTAAAGTTCGATTCTGCTTCCAACTGCTTTTCAACAGTTTCTTATTACCATAGGTAACGTCTTGCAGAATACAGCTGTATCGAACACTTGAAGGGCAACTGGAAAACAAGACTCTCCAACCAATGGAATAAGCACATATCTGCTTGTATTGGATATTAAGTAAGCACATTTTATATTTGATATTAAAATAAAATAGACTAAAAAAATATATTTTTACAAGAGCTAAAGGAGGAGCTAAGGAGTAGCAGCTAATATAGACACTTTTGTTGGAAAATATGCTGGATAGCGTTACCCGATTCAAGTCATCAGTAAAATTTTTTTATGTAGTTTATGTTTTTATGTAGTCTAACTTTCTAGTTAGACTACATAAATAAACCAATTGGAAGTCAAAACACAGTAATGTTCAAACAGTGACGGGGTCGTGTGCAGATTGCTTTATAAGCGATCAGCTGTTTGAAGAAAAAACAATGCTGAGAAAAAATTTCTTGAAAATTTTAATGAGAATACGTCAAATTTGCGACAGACTGTGTTTGATTCCTTAAACGAGTTTTTCAAAGCTTTATAAATACTCACAAAAAATTTATAAATACTCACAAAAAATAAAAAAATGACACCCGAAACTCTTGAAATAGAGAACGAAATCGAAAATGTACGTGTCGTAGTGCGTGCACGACCCATGGATAAATCTGATTTGGTTAATGGTGCTTCTCAAGTGGTTAAAGTGGATAAAATCAATCGATCGATAATTGTATTAAAGCCCAACGCTACAGCCAATGAGCCACCTAAAACGTATACCTTTGACAATGTTTTTGGACCGGATTCTAATCAGATAGACTTGTATGTAGATACGGCGCGTCCTATCGTCAAAAAGGTTTTAGAAGGTTATAATGGTACAATCCTTGCTTACGGGCAGACAGGCACCGGCAAGACGTACACAATGTCCGGGAAACCAGAATCACCACAAACCAAAGGCATAATACCGAATGCCTTTGCGCACATTTTCGGTCATATCGCCAAAGCCCAGGAAAATCAAAAGTTCCTAGTGCGTGTCAGTTACATGGAAATCTATAATGAAGAGGTGCGTGATCTATTGGGAAAGGATGTTAGTAGGAATCTAGAAGTAAAAGAGAGACCTGATATTGGTGTGTTCGTTAAAGACCTTAGCGGTTATGTGGTTCATAATGCCGATGACCTCGAGAACATTATGAAATTGGGTAACAAAAATCGCGCCGTGGGAGCGACAAAAATGAATGTGGAATCATCGCGATCTCATGCTATATTCTCTATAACTGTAGAGTCAAGCGAGCTGTCGGAATGTGGAGTCCAGCATGTACGAATGGGTAAGCTACAGCTTGTCGACCTAGCCGGTTCAGAGAGGCAGAGTAAAACGCAAGCTACCGGACAACGTTTAAAAGAGGCAACTAAAATAAATTTGTCACTCTCTGTCCTGGGTAACGTGATTAGTGCATTGGTCGATGGAAAGTCAACGCATATTCCATATCGCAACTCCAAGCTAACTCGTTTGCTCCAGGATTCATTGGGTGGAAACTCAAAGACTGTAATGTGTGCCACAATCAGTCCCACGGATACAAATTATATGGAAACTATATCTACTCTGCGGTACGCAAGTCGTGCTAAGGGCATTCAAAATCGCATGCACGTCAACGAAGAACCAAAGGATGCACTGCTTCGCCACTTTCAAGAGGAAATTGCACGCTTACGTAGAGAATTGGAAGAGCGCAAATGCGACGAACAACTCTCATTCGAAGACGATGACGATGTTGACGAAGATGCTGATGAAGACGATGAGGATGACATTGAGATCGAAGCAGATGAAAGTGTGTCTAAGAAGCTAACAAATGGTTCCACCGAAAAGAAGATTAGAAAGAAAAGAGAAAAGACAGATGCCGAGAAAGAAGCTTTGGAGAAACGAGCGTGTGAGCGTCAGCGTGAAATTGACCATACAAAATCGGAGCAAGAGCAGTTGCGCAATAAATTGATGTCACTGGAAGGAAAAATACTTGTGGGTGGCGAAAATCTCTTGGAAAAGGCACAAACTCAAGAGCGCCTTTTGGAGCAATCATTGGCAGAGTTAGAAATGCGTCAGAAAGCTGAAGAAGAATTACGTCAAACTTTGCAGCAAAAGGAAACTGAACGCATTGATATTGAGGAACGTTATTCTAGTTTGCAAGATGCTAGCACCGGCATAACGAAGAAGATTCATCGTGTTATGCAGATGCTAATGGGGGTTAAATCCGAGTTAGCCGATCAACAACAAGAACATCAGCGCGAAAAGGAAGGAATTTATGAAAATATACGAAGCTTATCACGTGAGCTAGCCCTTTGTGAATTGGTTTTGAATTCATATATACCAAAGGAGTACCAGTCAATGATCGGTCAATACACTCACTGGAATGAGGATATTGGTGAATGGCAACTGAAATGTGTTGCCTATACGGGCAATAATATGCGTAAACATATTACTGATTCGAAAGCTGGCAATAAAGAATCAATGGACTTTGTTGACTTATCGCACGTCTATCTAAGCTATAATACAGATACCGTAACAAATCCGGTACGAACTAAATCAGCTAGACCACGAACATCAGGGGTACCAAGACCAACCACTGCCAGACGATATTAGCCAATATACTTTTGGAAAGATCATCGAGTGATTGCCGTACAGTATTTCCCTCGCATATTTGCAAATGGCTTTGATATTATTTAAGAAATAAGTATTTATTTTGTGTGATAAAATGCAATTAATTATTTTAATGCTTATGTCGACGCTTTTAGAAATGATTAAATATAATGGTTAACTAATACATGTTCATGTGTAATATCGTTTAGCAAATATGTAAATTAATTTTAAAATTTATGGACTCTATTTTTGATTTAAAAGAGTTTACGACGTTTTTCGATTTTTTATTAAATATTCGGTTTAGTATACTTTTAGTACATTTTTATAATTACATCCATTTCCGAACGGGTGCACCTTATGCAATTTTCGACAAAGTTTCTGATATTTTTAGCGCTCATTTTATAGATTTTTTTCTTCGATTTTAACATCTGTCAAAATAAAACAAAGAAAGGTAAATTATGATATAGATAATAGCAAATAATATAGATTATAGAAGCATCTTTTGTCAAAGTGGAATTAATAAGAAAAATTCGAAATATTTACCAATTTTTCGTGAGCGTTTCGTGGATAAATCCACGTTTTCTGATTTTATGTACTTTAGCCAAAAGTATTTTAGTATTTGTCTAAAATCTGCGGCGTCATTTTACAAGTTTTCCGTGCTTCAAGTATCAATCAAAGGGCGTCATTACTGGAAGAATATGGAGTGTGATATTTTACAGCCACCGCTGGCTGTGCGCGGTATGACCCAACTACAAAGAGACGCTTTTATGAAGCTCATTAAAGTCCCGAAATTACGAATAGCGGGTGAGAAGGTTAACAAAGTATTGCCTCTTCTCAAGAAGTTCCTTCTTAAAATGGCAAATCTAAAACCAATACGACCTTATGTATCGGCAGAAAAAGATGATTCCGCGTTAGAGAAGACATGGAAAGAAGTTCTATTACATCCATTGCCGGTACAAGATTGGAATTCTTTACCCACAGCTGATCTCGAGAAGTTAGAAGTAACATCAAATGATTTCTTTTTCGGCGATTTGCAGCTCGATTATACGAATTGGCAGGCCGATGAAATATTTAAGTATGTTTTACCAGCTAATGAGGAAGGACTTACGTCCTATTCACGAATTGGTCATATCATCCATTTAAATTTACGCGATCATCACATACCATACAAACGTTTGATAGGAGACGTATTTCTGGACAAAATACCAGGATGTCGCACAGTCGTCAACAAAGCCGCGACTATCGACAACACATACCGAAATTTCCAGTTGGAATTGATTTGTGGTGTACCTGAATATCAGGTGGAGACAAAAGAAAATGGCAATATGTTTGAATTTGATTTCTCGAAGGTCTATTGGAATCCAAGACTTTCTACAGAGCACGAACGTATCGTGACATTACTGCACCCAGGCGATGTTCTATATGATGTGTTCGCAGGTGTTGGACCGTTCAGTGTACCGGCTGCAAAGAAAGGCTGTACAGTATTGGCAAATGATCTCAATCCAGAGTGTTACAAATGGTTGGAGCATAATGCGCGAAGAAATAAATGCCTAAAGCATATGGAATTATTCAATAAAGACGGTGAAGATTTTATATGCACGGAAATCTGTTTGGATCTGAGAAAACGTTGGAGACAGAATCCCGCAGAACCCCCCGGACGTATACACATAACTATGAATTTGCCGGCAATAGCTGTGGAATTCCTTAGCGCATTCCGTGGTCTATTGCAAGAAGCGTCATCATCGGAAGACTTACATTTTCCTGAACCCATGCCTCTTGTACATGTATACACTTTTGCCAAGGGCGAGAAAACGAAAGAGCTAGTAATTGATTTGGTAGAAATACATCTCGGACAACCATTGGGTTCTTGCCTGGAGGGTGTACATTTCGTACGTAATGTTGCACCGAATAAAGATATGTATCGTGTTTCTTTTACTCTCACCAAGGAAATGTTAACCACAAGAACGAACAACGTGATGGTGCGCTTAGGAGCAAGCCATGTAATGAAAGAAGATTTTGAGGCACACAAAGGACCTCGTAAGAGGGCTCTGAATTCACAACCTGAGGTTCACAAACAGGATACCAAGCTTAAATGCATGTAATGATAATTCGGAAGAGCAAAATTATTGGTTTCGAAGTGAAATGAAATAATGGCAATAACACGATGACACACTACATGGAAGTATTTAATGGAATTTTTCGGTATTTGTAATTAAAATAAAATTATTCTTGAGAATACCAGAAAATAAAATTTCGTTTTATTTTACCAAAAGAAAACACTTTGAACTGAAGATTTTTCTATAAAATATTTTACATAAACCCTGGTTGTTTTCAATCAATATTTTTCTTCTCAGTCTTCAAATAGAATTATTTTCAGCGATGAACACTGTATAGAAAAACTAAAAAAAAATTAAAATTTGGTTTTTTTTTCGGCTCCAACAGCATTTGTACTAAGTCGCCCCGAATGAAATGGGTCGTAAAAGTAAAACGTCGGGAAGCAAATCTTCAATAGCCAAGCCATCGTCAAGCCAATCGAAGAAAGATAAAAATGTCTTCAAAGTATCCGATTCCAAGGGTATAAAAAAACCCAAAGCAGTACGGGATAAATTGAAAATAGAGGTTGAAAATTTTTTAATTATATTTTTAATAAAAATATTTTAATTGACAATTATTTGTAAAACCAAACCAGATTAGAGAAAGCGTCAAAAACAAAAGAGAAAAGGTCGATGCGGACCTTAAAGTTTTGCACAAGGATTTGGTGATGAGAAAGGCCAAGGTCACAATCAATTCGACGTTGCCGATTAAAAAATCAAAGAAACCAGCAGGAAGCTCCAAGGCCGTAGCACAGAAAGTAGAGGCTATGAAAATTTCGCCACCGCAACAAGACCAAACTGAATGATAGTATCAGGAGGATCACCGATCAACCGACTGACTGGCGGCTGAACCGATGCATCGAAATGATATAAAATTTACCTTAAATACAAAAAAAAAAAAAGAAAAAGAAAATTTAAAAACAACAACATCTCATAGCTAGCAATTTATGAAGAAATTATGTTGAACACCAAACACTTTGCTTCACATTTTGTTAAAATTCGTTTAAACTTTGAAATTAATTAATAGAAAAAGGAGTGAAGAGAAACAGATTATTAAATTTAATAAATGAATTGAAATAAAAAGAACTGAAAGAAAATTTCAAAAATACATGAACGATCTTTATTAATATTCTTTAAATGGTTAAAAATAATTATAAGATATTATAGAAAATAATTATAAGAAAGAATATTCGGATTAATTACGGATTAATTTTTTAATCCTTCAAATGATCAAATTTAAGCAACTATGGTTTGTTGCGTAGTAGAATTAATTTCTCCAGTAGGGCTAATCTCTCTGGGAGCAGCAATTTCTCCTGGTGTGTTAATTCCTCTCGGTCTAGCGATTCCTCCAGGATTAGCATTCCAACCAAAATGTCCACGAATCATACGTTCCAATTGATCGGTATCCACATCTTGCGATCGCAACTGACGTATGACCCGTTGAGTCTCCGGGAAAGTTAGGAAACGGTCAAAAGCCGTTTGCAATGAATTCAAACGATGCCACAGTTCGGCAAAAGTACCACCCTCTTGTACTTTCAAATCGATAAATTGACGAATAGTCGATTGTGGATATAGTGCTCGTAATTCCGTAACGAAGCCTTGCCAGCCGTTGACGGTATTAGGCCAATAAGGGGACTTATTGAGAAGATGCACTTCTAGAGAATCGTCTTCTTCGCTCGAACTGATATCGGCAATACGCAATTGATTGCGCAGCCAAATATTAAACTCGATTACTTCCGGTTGAGAGTGAAAACGCAATCGAGCCATATAGGCGTCATAAGAATTAATTGTACGCACAACAGCTTGGAATTCGGCATCGTTGAGAAGATAACGACGTATTAATCGACAAATTTCTTTCGATGGAATAATACGTTTCAGTTCACGTAAGTCTTGTTTTAACGTTGAAAGATTTGTGCCGGTCTCTGAGTAAACCGGTTGATTCGATGACCTAAAAATTGTTCGTTGAGCTATAGTAATCGATATTACCGCGAAAATTAAAATCAAAAGAAATCGCATATTTTATTATTATTGTTTTTTTTCAGAAAAAAAAGATGTTTTAGTATAAAGCGGCAAAAGAAGAAAATATCGATTTTAATTCGACTTCAGAAAAATTCTTAACCGAACTGCGTTGAAGTGCTTGTAAATTGTCTTTTATACGTAAAATTTTATTTATTATTAGAAAAAATCCTTCCTTTCCCCGTCCCAACATTTTTTAATATTTTTTCTTTCATTTAAAAAATAAAGGTTGATAAATTTTTAGCGTTTACTTAATCACGTCTGCATTGTTTTTAATCAGTCTTGATCAAAACTGCTGACAGCCGAGTAAATATGTTTTGTTCTTGTAGAGATAAAAAACTGATGGATGCCTGGAGGAAAAATTAATCACAGATAAAACAATATTTTCTCAATTAGTCAGCGATTTATAAGAAGAAGTCATTGATTAATATTTATAAAAAAATTGTATTATAATGAAATTAAAGCATTATAGGAAGCTGTCTGTGATGTCTAATATCCTTCGGTTCAATAATCATCATCAAGTCATCAAGTTAATAATTAGCTCAATTTTAATAATAAATATTTTCGATATTTTATTGTTAACATTTTCTTACATTCATTAAATTTTAATTTTCATAAATTTTAATTTTAATGAATTTTAATTCATTAAATTTTAATTTTAGTAATTTTTAATTTTAATGAATTTTAAATTTCATCAATATAAATTTTAATATATTTAAATTTTAATATTTCTTTTTACGTGAACGTGAGAACAAAACGATTAAGAATATTTAAGAATTAAAGAAAAATTATAATTTTCATTGGCAATGACGAGATACGTTAAAAGGCATGATAGATGTCCTGTTGTTGTTGTTTTTGTATCAAAATTTTCAATTAAAAATAAAAAAAAATATTAAGAATAATTTTATCCAAAAAAAAGTTAAATTAAGGAACATATATCCTTTGAAAAAAACTCCTCTCCCTCTGGCGATACTTTCTAAAATAAAAACTAAACCCGATCGTTTTGGAACGATTGACCACACGTGCCATCAGTTTCATCAGTCCCTCTTTCGTTTCATCCAATTCGGCAGATGAGCGTAAAGGACCTCACCCAATTGACGGTATATTAAAAGTATCAGTATCGGCAACACCAGACGGGCATCTTTGAAGAGATAGACGTAGCACGCGACCGCAAATAGAACCATATCCGTTGAATAGCTTACGGCCGAGCGCACTTTCTCGTGAGTTTCCTCAGCATTCGAACAGTTTGCTTGCGTTCGAAACATTTCCATTTCAATTAACTGACCGTTAGCGGGGCGATCTGCTGATTTTGAATTCGATCCTTCTTCGCCTCTCGTTTCGTTTGACGTTCCGCGCGATTTTAGTATACTTCTATTGCGCGGTGTAGGCGATTTCGACTCGCTCCTGGCACCACCGCGTGTCTGAGAACTCACACGTCGTTGTCGTACTAGTTGTTGGCGTTGTTGTTGTTGTTGTTGTTGATGATGATGTTGATGTTGGTGGGGCTGTTGTTGGTCATCAGGTATTCCCTTAATATCTGCCGACGTCGCTAAACTCGAAGGAGGTCGACTGCCGGAGGCTTCACGTGAACGCGTTCCTGATGGTACTCGCCGTTTAATTATATGCTTGACTTTAACAATACGTGTTCGACCACGAACCTCTGAGTTATCAACATAAGTCTCCTCCCTAATTTTAGAACTTTTCTCCGCTTCTGATGACGTCACTGCGTTTGGTGATGCATTAGAGCTTATCTTCTTCTCTTCTTCAGAATAAAACGTAACTTGTCCTTTAGTTTTCCCTTCGAGATTCCTCGAATCGTTTAAATTGGAATCGTTTGAATCGTCATTAACGATAATACGCTGCTCTTTAGGTTTTTCCGAGGCAGAGAAGCGCGGCTTATTGGCGGCTGCCTCTTGAGGCTTCGTAACGATCAGTGTTGATCGTGATGGTTGCTGATTTATTATTGATCGAGTGTTCTCTTTCAGATCTTCCTCTTCTTCTTCCTCCTCATTGCCAGTAGTCGTACCGCCATCTTGAGCGGCTTTTGCAGCAACCCTTTTCAGTTCTTCCCTATTCATGTATAAGGGCGTGTGATATTTTTGCGTTGAGCTGACTTGTTGCACGAGTTCGCTGTAATGATCGGCTGCCGCTTTGGCCTCTTCGCGCATATTTCGTTCAGCCTCAAGGCGTTTACGTTCCTCTTCTTCCTTAATCAGACGCTTCGCTTCCAACTCGTTAGCGGTTTTCGTCAGCTTATTCTGTTGTTCGTTCTCGTTCGTTTCGGGAGAAGACTTTTTATCACGTTTGAAGAAGGATTTAATTCCTTTGGTTATGTCCAGAGATGCAATCTTGTTATCTCTACTCTCACTACCGGGACTCGTTGGTTTTGACGTTGTCGGAGGCGGCGGACTGGACTCCGAGATCATATTCTCGTTCGAAGGTCGTTTAAGAATTGGTTTTGGAACGAAATCTGGGCTTGGTAGCGGCGACGGACGATTGAGTATTACGACTGCTTGCTCCGGAGCTGGCCCGCGATAGGGTGTGAATACGCCATCGGTCATACTGCGCGGATGATAAGTCTCTAGTTCTCGCGGTTTCGGTGAGTGAGTACGTGCCATTAGTTCCATTTTGAAATGTTCAATTGAATCCTCTTCTGACGATGCCGTACTCTCCGTATAATCGGAACCCAATTCGTAGCTATCCCTGGTTGTTGTTGTTGGTGTTCCTCGATTTGAATCACTTAAATCGTCCGCATCCAAGCTATCCAGGCGATTCATCTCTCCCATTAAGACGCCGCCACGTCCCAGCAAAAGAGGTTTTGAGACGGATGCGAGGCTTTCGCGTGAAGTCCATCTCGTTGGTATTTTGAAGTCTGGTCCAATCTCCGCCGATTGACGTCTCAATTCGCTGCGTCTCTCGAACGATAATCTCTCCGCCTCCGTCATCGAGCCGAGACGTTTACGCATCATAGCTGACGGAACATTAGCGGATGTGGCAACAACTCCGTCTTGCGAAATTTTCGATTTTCGATTCTTTTCAGCTTCTTCCAGTTCGACAGCTTCGTAAAAGCGTGCCATGGCACGCTCGTAGAGCAATTCCGTTGAGCTGACCGAACGTCGAAGCGGCAAGGAATGAAGATTGTTGAATTCCAAAGAGGCCAAATCGGGTGTAGAGATCGATATTGGTGGTGGCTGTAAAGCATCCTCGAGATCCAATTCGAAGGAATCTTGTTCTGAAAGATGAGGAAGAAGAAGAAGAGGGGGGGGATGGGATTAATCGGAATAGTCAAAACGCATCGGATACTTACTATCCTTTTCCTTAACTTTGCTGTTTTTGTTAAAAACGACTAGCATGAATTCGTTACTTGTATGCACTTCATCGTGTTTGTCTCTCTCTGAGACGGGACTGATCGGTGACGAGGCTGCAGTGAGTTCTTCTTCGGGAATGGGGCTTGCGTCCGGGAACGGTGCGCTGATTTCGATTGTGGGATTCGAGTTCGGCAAGACCGCCATTATGTTTTCCAAATTTCCACCACCTACGCTCTTTTTCTCTTTCTCGTCTTCCACGAGTCTTTGACCGTTATTTCGATTGGTCTGATTAATTAGTGGGATCGTGTCTTCGGTTCTTCTTTCCTCGGTTCTCGTTTTGTAATCTATTACGTCAATCTTATTTTCGAATACATTTTCCTTTTTAGACACCATGTTGTTGTTGCCATTTCTATTGTTGCTGTTGTTATTATTATTATTGTTGTTGTTATTGTTGTTGTTGTTATTGTTACCCAGATTGCTCAAAGCAATCGCGATGGCAACCGCCGGTGCGTCTCTGACAAGACCTAACTGATTTTCAGAGAGGCGACGTTCATTTCGACGTTTGAATTTCGGGGATTCGGGAGTCGGGCTTTTCTCGAACACAAATTCTTCTTCATTTCGAATCCCAGGACTCGGACTTTTTCTCAAATTTAGTCCAGGAACTTTCAGTTCCGGCGATCCTGATCGTTCTGGAGAGCGCATACGAGATTTCAAAATGGATTTTGTGAGTGTGCTCGGACTTTTCTCTTTCTGGGCCGGTGATCCCGATGGACCCCAGTCCAGCGCGGCAGTCCGTACACGTGGCGAATGGGATGGTGATTTTTCAGGACTATTTTCCATTGAAGGATGTCGTTTAAAACGGGGTTCTTGCATTGCGGGAGATGAGACAGCATTGCTGGTCGACGGACTTCTTCGGGCATCCCTTTTGAGAGCGTTATCCGGTGTACCGTATGACATTTCTCGATGCAAATCCTCGCTATCTATGAGCTGAGGCTGTGTTATATTTCGTGGTACATTCAATAAAACACGCTTCGGAGTTTCTGTTGCTGCGTCTTGTTGAGGCGGGCGTGGTGATGGCGATAATGTCTTGCGTCGCGGCGGTGTGGGTTTAGTCTGATTATCTGCTAATTTTGTGGCAGATTTCGGTTTCGTTATACCACGTTTCGGATCGGGTATAAAGAGTACATCAGACTCTTCGCTCGGATCGCTGACACCGTAAGGATTTTCTGCTTTCACGCGAAACTTATATTCGGAACCTTCAATTAAATCGTTCAACGTGGTGCTCAGTAATCGTGTCGTGGTCGCCTTAAGCCAAACGTTCCAACCGACGCGAAAATACTCTACGATATAATTTCCAATTTTACAACCGCCGTCATCGATCGGTGACGTCCACGAAAGCGTAGCTGATTTTCCGAAGGACATATTAAGACGTACCTTTCCGGGCGGGTTGGGCCGCGCGGTTACTGTCACCAGGAAGGAGGCACTGTCCTCGCCTAATTTATTCGATGCGCGAATACTGTACTCGCCGCGATCTTTGCGCTGGATGTTATCGATTTTCAGTAACGAGTTTTTATCGGTGTGCGTTATCTCGAAGCGATCGTCGTTCGCTATTGCGTCCCCTTCGTGACGCCATATTATATCCGGTACTGGATGTCCAGCGACGCCTACCTTCAAACGCACCGTTTCACCCGCTTCCACAATAAGACCGTCCTCGTAGGTGCGTGGTAAACGAATCTTGGGCGGTGCTTGGACCATGAGTTGAGCCTTGGTCACTACATGACCCGCTCGATTTGTTGCCGTGCATCTAATTTCACCTTGGTCCGTTAACGCCACCTGATGAATGATCAATACACTAGCATCGTTATCGTTAATGATCTTCGTTCGTCTACTGCTGAAGATCTCGTAGCCATCCTTGAACCAACTGATTTCCGGTGTCGGTTGACCGAGGAAACGTACACGAAATTCAATACGTTCATCCTCTACGGCATTCACATCCTGCAGATCATCGAGGAAACGTGGTACACTGATAGCATTGCGATGCAGCGTTACCGTTAAGGGATCAGACAATTCGCTTGGTTCGGAACGTCCAACAATATTTTCGGCGAATGCGCGAAACTGATAGCGCCAACCCGGTTCGAGACCACTTATCGATACTTCGCAAATTGTTACGGGAATGGGTGTGGCACGTACCCAATGCGGTGAGCCCATACGACGATGCTCGATGATATAACCGATAATCGGTGAGCCACCATCGATCTTTGGTCGTTCCCAACATAAGCTGACAACGTCTGGCTGTTGATCGGACAGGGCTACCAACATGGGTCGACCGGGGGGAGATGGTCGTTCTGGAATATGCGAAAATTATTAATTTCCGTTTTTTAGAATGCGATGAGTTGGCGGGGGGAGGGGGCAGGAGGGAAATTTAGTACAATGGATAGAAAGTGTGGAGGCAGTATGATTTTTAGGAACATTTCGATTTTTTCGCCATTAAATTTTTATTGTTTATTCTAATTTTTTTGTTTGTCTTTTTTTTAAAAATAATATTACACTAAAATCTTGTTGATGTTTTGATTTTTTCTTTATATCTTTTCTCTTTCGTATTTATCGTCGGTAGACCGTAACGAATTCTTCGTTAAGTTTGCTCTGAGTGAGTCGCTGTTAAAGAGTCTTAACTCTCTTTTTCATCTCGTTCGTTCTCTTTTTGTGTTTCCTTTTTCTTAAGTAATGTTTCTTAAAAAAACTGTCTTCTATCGCAATACTTTTACACCTCTTTTTTATGAACATTTTTGTGACACATTCGTATTGATGTGACATGATTTTTTTTAAAAAAACAAGCTGTCTGTTTTCCATATTTTTGGTGAGGAAAACGCATAAAAAATGCACCGCAATTAAACAAATTCAAAGATACTCGATGATAATAAAACGTTAGTTTTTTGAATGAACAACGAGTAAGAGAGTGTGTGCGTGAGAGAGAGAGAGAGAGAGTGGGGTGAGCCAACTGGCAACCACTTAAGTGCAAGCGATGAACTAAAAATAGCATGAATTCTAACGCTCCCGCAATCTGGCTACTCCGTAAAACCATTTTACTTTATTGGCATGAAATTTTTTATAAAAAATTGCAGAAAAATTTGAAAAAGGGAAAATTTTCGTATTGAAAAATAAATAAGAATCTACCTGCAGATTTCCAGTGAACATTCTTTTTGGGTTTTCCACTGAAGTTATCCTGATGATATTTTCCAGCTTGATTACCCATTTCGTTTTTTCGTTATTTTCAATTTTTTCTCTAATTCTGCTCGATTTTTTTTGTGAAACACAAAGGAATTTTCACAGTCTCTTCGAAATGGTTTTTACTTCTTCTGCCCAAAGGCTTTACCAATTACTTCGATTATACATTTTTCTTTTTCGGTTTTCACATTTTAAGGATCTTAAGATTGAATTTTTACACTTGTTTTTGGTTAGAATTTTTTACAATTTGCATATTTTTCATTTTTCCCGTTACGCGTTCACCTCCTTCGGTTTCGTTTCAATTCATTCTGGTTTTGACTTTTGAGGAAAATTGCATGAAAATCGTTTCGAATCGAAAATCGTGCCAACCAAGAAAATTCTCTAATTCGTTAAGTTGAGAGTCTTTATCTTTTCGATTAAGTTATTTTAGCTTTATTCTTTATCGAGAGTATAATCGTTTGAGGTAGATAACGAGAGGCAGAAGACGGAGAGCGCAGAGAGAAATTAAGAGCGAGAGAATGGATTGAGTTTAGCACGTTCATCACAATATGATGCGATTATCATCATCATCCAGATTAAAGAAGATTTTGAATGAAAGAATAATAAAAACTACGAGACAATTTACCGGCAAATATTAAGGAAAAAACGATCAAAAGATCTCGCCACGATCAGGTGGTTTTTTTTATAAACGAGAGGAAATAAAATAAAATAAAAAAAAGAATAATCAATTGCTTTCAAATTTTTATATTAAATCAAAATTATTTACAATTATACCTTATAGATCATTATGAAATATTATTAATATGCTTTAATTTAATTTTATTTTATTAATATATTTTGCAAAAATTTCAAATAAAAAAAATAAATTCCTTTCATATCGGGATAATCCATTTGAATGAAATTCAAATAAAATAAATCACTTCGCACACACACACACGCACGCAAGTCGGCTAAGACAGAAGAAGACAACAAGAAGAAGATAAAAAATAGACAAAAACGTCTCGATTTTTTCTTGAATTTAACCGAAATGAAATCATTTATAGCGTTAAACAACCTGCCAAAGGAATCTAGAGAGATTCTGCCGGTTCCGACTAACCGCTCTGCCTGTGTTGACTCGTATGGTTTAGTGAAAAAACAACTTGATATCTGACGAACAGTTAGTTAATTAGCTTTCTCTCTTTGTTTAAAGAGTTATTAATTAGGAAGAAATAAAAACATAGAAAACTAAAACCGATACTTTTTTCAATGTTTTGAGATGAAAAAAATTAAAAAATTTATGAAACTGCTTGTACAGAATATTCTGTTGAATTTAATAAAACTTTATCGCTTTAGAAACATTTAGTTTTATATTTGATAAATATCGGTCTTTTCAATAAGCGCATAACAATTTAGTGTTTTAATACGAAAGCATACTTGAAAGCTTCTCAAGATCATAAAATATCGGAAGGTCAAACACAAGGTCGATCAAGGTCAAACATATTCATCGGCTAAAATCTTCGCAATAGCTCCGAAAGTCTCTAACTGAATTTTCAATCGATAGTCATAACTTTAATCGAGAAAAGTCACTTTCGGTCATGAAAGCTCACTTTAATATCTTAATAGCTTCATTTATATGCTAAGTATGGATTACTAAAGAGTAATAAATGCGTACGTGAATACGCTTGAACGTGTGGTGAGGAATGACAATACCGAAGATATGATTCGTTAATGGCATTTGGAAATTAGCACCAAATAATCGACAGCTGCAAAGGTGTTAGGGGTAATTGTTCAAACAGCAATATATTCCATATTTAAGTGTAAGACGTGTAGTGTATTCTCCACAAGAGAGGAGAAGCTATACCAATCTTGGTGGATTTAATTTACATACAAAATTGTTATGCTCGCATTGAAAATTCTTCTTGTTTTATGGTTTGCATTTGCGTTACCGACTATTGAAATTTTTTTTACGTTTTTGCGCACCTCATTTAATCCCGATGCATGAAGGTCTGTGGATGAATGAAAGAAAGAAAAATTGTTGAGCAAATTTAAAAAGAGATTGTTCGTGATCTTGAGAAAAGTTAAAGGAATTTTTGCATTTTTCAAGGATAATTTATTAAATTTGGAAAAAAAATTGGAAAATTGGAAAAAAATATTCGCAAATTGCACCTATTATTAAACATATAGACGCATTTAAACACGCTCACGCACATACGGGCATATACATCCATTCATGCAGCAACATATGCCGTACAACCAACACGGCATTCAGTAAAATCTTCCTTGAGCCTTTTGTGAGTTTCGAATGATACATTTTTTCACGATTTTTGAAAAAAATATTTAACTGAAATTACGAGAAAAGGGGGAATGAAGAAATTTAGACAGTGCTTTTAAAAATCATTTAAATTCAAATAAAAATAAATTATTAACCGAATCCTTCGAATAGCTTGGATACAATTTTTTTAATACGAAAGATAACTTAAATTCGCAGATAACCTTTATAAGACTTTAGTAATAGACGCATCTTTCTAAAATTGAAATAATAATAATTTTTTGAAATAAATAGATTAGATATTTGATCCTTTCGTTAAAATTGGTTTCCAAAGAATTTATCGATATAAATCATATTCATTCGTTTTTTTAATATTTATTTATTTGGAAAATTTTTTGAAACATATATTTCGTTTTAAATAAAAAGTAACAATTAAATCTAAATGATTAAAAGGTACAATTAATTTTTCTTTAAACCCACTACATTGCCACCTTGACTACGGCCACGACCACGCTCGCAATCGCAATCAAAATCGTTTAACTTGCTGTTGCTTTTTGTGTTTTGCGTCGACATAAATCGAGCAATCATTCGTAATTATGAATGCTTTTCGTAGCTCGTGACAAACGAAACCATCTAATGGAAACCTCGAACTCCACCATCGTAATGACATCCCCGATAATGGATACCCTTACGCATATTTTAACAATGGAAGATAACGCATTAATTTCTTTTAGACATTACGAAAGTAATGCACTCTACACTCTTCATTATAATTACATAATCGAAATTGAAGTCAAGTTCTGGAGGCCTAAAATGGAAATATTTGACATGGTTTTGGTAGGTTTGGAGGGTTTGGTTTGGTTAGAGGGCACTTTTATGCCTCATTGGATAGAGAAAAACTTGCATTTATGTTTAGTCTTTACGACTTCTGAATATTTATACGAGCTTGTGGAATTTTTAAGAATTTCTCACCGAACAATTGACTAAACTTTTTAATACAATACTGTACCCTATTTTTGTCTACAAATGATCGTAGGATAAAATTCAAATATATCGGTATAAATAATTAAAAGAAATCTTATAGACAGTATTAATTTTCGAAGGAATTAAATAATTATCTGTGCGATCTAAAGCCAAAACCGCGATCTAAAGCCAGATTTATTATAATTTAAAAACTCAGTCAAGTGATTAGTAATTTTGGTGCTCTATTAGTTAATCGAGTTACTAAAAAAACTTATTCGTACGAAGACTGAAATTATTGAATTGCATAAAGGAAAAATAACTATTATCAATGTTTCGACCGATTTTGACCGGATGTGAATGAAGTAACCTGCGTTGTATCTATTGGCAGGCGTGAGAGAAAGAGAGAGGGAGGAGGCATGTAGTAATGGAATATTGTCAACAAATTTGGTGACAATTTCGTGTGAAGTCGCATCTCGAACAACCAACCTACCAACCAATCTTGTACGAACAAACAATAAGCTGCTCTCGAGAGCGCCACGCGTCGAGCCGCAATGCGACACGAACGATCGAGCAAAGAATATGCGAGCGTTTGATATTTTCAAAGCTTTCGAATGGTTTTAGTTGAAGCTCAGTTTTCAGTTGTGATCGAGCGCTGGTTTGGGGTGGACGCATCTGGAAATAAATCGGGGGTTGCAACGTTTATTAAAGTAACAAATTTAAAAGGTAACGAAGACCTTTATACGGGAGCGCAATCAATATTTAAAATTTGATCTTAGTGAAGTATATATTACCAAAAAAAAAAAATAGTAAAAAGAGAACGGAAATCAACGAAGTGAGGTGAGACGAAATGTGAGAAATTTTCAACCTCGTGTAGGGACGTGTCTGACTTTTACGATAGTTGTTTTCGTGTTTTAGTTTGGTTTAAATACGTCATTATTAATTTCTTATAATGCCACTGCCCTAACATTTAATTATTCCGGTTTTTATTTGAATTTGAAAGGAATAAAAACGCGAGAGTGAAAAGAAAAA
The DNA here is from genome assembly GCA_963966595.1 of Physocephala rufipes. Classification (NCBI taxonomy): domain Eukaryota; kingdom Metazoa; phylum Arthropoda; class Insecta; order Diptera; family Conopidae; genus Physocephala; species Physocephala rufipes. Next base: position 24,668,766 of record OZ016503.1, read on the forward strand.
GCTACGCCAAAAAAAAAAAAAATTAAAAGTTTTCCAATAAAATTGTTAATCGAATTGTAAACGTGGTCGTTCGTCTAATTTGTTTGTGTGAAAAATGTTGAAAAGTGAAATTGGGTCGAATGGTGCACGCAGTGGTGGCAGCAGAAATCGGCAGTAGCAGCGTCAAAAGGCCGCGCGGCTGCGTCATTGGCAACGTCATTGGCAATTTTTTTTCCAGAAGCTTGAACCTGAAAATTCGTAAATTCCTTTCATAGACTCGCATTAAGTTCTCTCTTTCGTTTATTGTGTTTCTTTGTGTTTTATCTTATTTATTGCTATGCCTCCTTTTGACCGCCCCCATCCCTTTTTTAGTCCATTCGGCCAAGTACTCGCATAGCATGATCATGTGACTAAATATGGACCACAAATAAAACTAGTTGCCCTTCTTGTTGTTTCTGTTGTTTTCCCTTTGTGTTCGTTCTTGTTTGTGTGGCGGTTATTGTTATTGTCGCGCCTTTTGTTGCTTTTGTTTGTTTACTTTTTCATTGAACGTTTTTTTTTTGTTCATTCGTCTGGTCCCGACGTGGTTTTGTTGCCATCTAGACGCTTTTAAACCACATTCTTGAGGTGTGTCTTTGCTTATCCGAATATTAAGTAGTTTAGTTAAGAAACTGCGGCCGGAAGGAAGGAAGAAGTGGTTGGAGGGGACGGGATAGGCAGGGCAGCGCGCGTCGCATAGAGGTAGAGCAGTTTCGAGAGTAACTCAAGATCTTAACTTCTTCATCTTTTGACACCAACGTCGTACGAAAAAAAAGGATTTGCCTTTCGTCTATAACGCATAGCAGAGTTGCCGGCACGCACACACGCACACACACACACACACAAATACAGGTATATTAAGAACAATTATTAAAAAAGATAAAAAACGGTTATTTAAAAATAGACGTGTGGAGTAATGAATATCGCTTTTTTCATAAAGAGTTTTCAAAATTGTTCATAAGAAATATTTCACAAAGTTTCATCTTTGTAATGTTGCAAATTCATCTCTTGGAATCTTAGAGACAGCGTTGAGTGATCGTCACTTTATGAACCTTAAGTGATTCTTTATCTGGACTTAATCATTTCAACTGACGGGATCATCAATTGAAGTGCCTTCGAATATTCATCGCATTTCTTCGTTTGAAATCTTTTCTATTGGAGTTTAGAAACCAATTAACGAGATGCCATCCTAAATGTCGTTCTCCTCTCAATACCGGTGCCCTCAAGAATTTTAAACTATTTATAAGCCCTCACTACTAGCTCTTTGGTCGAAGTTATCAGTTGCCAATATAACGACCCTTTGAATGCCTTAAAAAAGGACTTGGCAACTATTCAAACCTTTCAGTTTTTTAGATAGAGATAAATTTTAACCGATATAACCGAGAGAGAAATTTAGAATAGCTTAATGAATATCTGTTTGGTAACTTAATGTTTGGGGAATAAATTTAAGATTGATAATAAGCCATTGTTTTCCTTCTACCAGCTCTTCTTTCATCGGTTTAATTCTAACAAAAACGGTGATATGACATACTTAGTCTAAACTGCCACACGTTATGTTGTTCTAGGTGAATTTTTATTTTAACAAACTTTGTGCGTACGGACTAAGCCATAAACGAATATCACCTGCTTCTCAAATTAACAGTTTTATTTCAAAAAGACAAAAAAAAGCGGAAAACAAAAAACAAAAAATTAAAATAAAAACATGAGGCAAACATAAATAGAAATTAATATTTCACATAATACTATATTTTATCTATTCCTTTCTTATTTCATTCGTTACTCCGTTATCTATTCATAACGAACTTTTTAAAGAAAAACAAATAAAAATATTTTTGGTAAGATCGAAGAAAGTACAACATCTAGAACCGCAAGAAAAATCTTCATTTTATTTGCAGAAATGTAAATCACAATTTTAGATTATTTAAAAGAACATTCATTCAAAACAAAGGCTTTGAAGTAGACTTATTTTCTTCACTAACCAAACTCAAATGAAGGATAATTCCTTCAACTAGAAACGTGTTTCTTGTCATCATTGGCAATCCTATTGTACATTTTTCGAAATATGTTTCACATAGTATGATGCCGTGACCTTGAGAATACATTCGTAACTTCAAATATATTTTACAAAAACTGCACTTGAAGTTATAAGCATGTTTATTACTCCTCCGGCTTTGCTCATTTCATTATGATGTCAGAAAATTTCCTGTTATATTTATTGACGAGACATCCTTTTGCTCTCCAAGAGTCGCAATTACCACAAGCCGACAGAATAAGAGACAACAAACAATTAGACAGATAGGAGAGCAATAGAGTTTAAACTAATCAGCAGTTTACCCTAAGCAGATATGTATACATGTACGCTAATATAATTGCCAAAGGCACATTTATTAAGCGGTAGACGGAAATGAATCTTTGTTAATTTTTCGGGTCGAGGCAATAAAAATATATTAATTCTAATGTGAAAAAAACTCTATGTGATAACCTGTCACTTTTCTCCGGACATTTTTTACACATATTTAAAACGTATTTTTAAACAAAATCAAAGCCAAAATGTATGACCTAAGTCGATTATTAATCAACTACAAAAAAATCACATTCCACACTTCTTAAATTCTATGTTTTGTCTCTTTATTAATCGCCTCTTGCTATTCCATTTTCTATTGATAAAAGCGGTTTTTTTTTTCAAACATCGAGCAGTGTCAACGTTTTTTTTTCAAATTGTCTTTTAATATTTTTGTTTTCTTTTTACTTTTCCTATTTGTTGTTTTTGTTTTTTTTTTGTTTATTTTTGTTTGTTTTTGTTTTGTTGTTTGTTGATTAAAAGCAAGTCACTTACACAAACTGGTTGCATTCTTTTACCGCGACGAGTGGTAGACCATCTAGATTGATGTAAGTTTGCATTTGACCCATTTTAGCCATAACTGAAAACTTGTGTGTGAAGATAGAAACTTGTGGACAGTGTCCAATGGATAACAATTTTATGATCACAAATGAAATTTGAAAAGTATTGAGCGTGCATGCGTGTTTTGTGCACTTTTGTGTGTTTATCTGCTGAATGGAATAGTTTTTCTTTTTGTTGACTTTTTCACGTTATCTCCCCTTCCTTCCTTCCTTCCCATTCTTTTGCTTATTGCTTTTGCCTTAATCTTGAAGTTGCCGGACATGCTTTTTCTTTATCTTAGTGGAGTAAAAAAGTGGGAAAGGGGTTTCGGTCATTTTGGAGAAAAAACTATTTAAATTTTTAACGAGTTTTAAAGAGAATGAAGTGGAAAAATTAATACAAATATCAAGAAGTATTAAAAAAATCTACCTGTTTTCAGTCATCGATTCGGCTTAAGTTTTCTTTTAAAACGAACCAAAAACATTCAACAAATTATTTCAATTGAAATACAATTTAATAATGACAACAACAAAATCTCACAAATAACAACAATAACAACTAAATTACTATAATGTTGAATTATAATTTATTATTATAATTTCCTTTTTATTGCTGCCACCGCTTTGCTTCGCTCTTGATTGCCAACTCTCTTTATTGCCTTCTGCTGCAGCTGTCTATTATGTTGTTGTTGCTCTTGTTGTTGTTGTTGTTTTGGCCGCATAAATCAACAGGTTTAGAGCATTTTCTTTTATTTAGTATTTTTTTCGTAGCTTTTTATTTCCATAAAAGACTGAAATTAATTAAATACCGTTGCTTGCGCTGGCGGCCGTTGTGGCGTTGCTGATGCTCCATACGTGCTACAATTACCGCGCTGCCGTTACTGCTGCGCAACGCTGTTGACCGGAAAACTCACTGCCGTCATTTCATAATAATGGAAAAATTTTGTTCTTTTGTGAAAAAAATGTTCATCCTTTACCGTAGTGTTGATACAGTTGCTTTTGTTGTAGTTGTAGTTGTAATTGCAGTTGCTGTTGTTGCTGTTGTTGTTGCTGCCACCGGTATTGTTTCTTTTTTTATGATTTGTCCATTGCGCGCAATGCAATGGATGATGAAGACGAAGATGTTTTCAATGCGTTACAAACTCGTACGGTCTATTTGCCCGGAGGATTGGATCGTTCGGGAAAGATTATATTTATTGTAAATATTGTCAACGATCAACAGCTGTGGAATCGTAATTGCCTTGAGATATCAATCGATTACTTAAAAAGGTCATTGAGGTGAGTGAGTTGAGAGTGAGGGGCAGGAGGGGGGAGGTGGGTAGGTCTGCGGTTGGTATAAGATTTTTTACACCTTTTTATAAAAATTTTATGATTTTCTTCTTCGCAAAATTTCAGTCGTCAACTCTTAAAGAATGGCGTTTCAGTGATAGTGGACGCTCAGAAATGTTCATCGCGCATCACGCGTGCTCATTCTCGTGTCATTTACTCACTTTTCAGTGACACTGCAGTCAATTTGTATCTAGTCAGATCGGAAGGATTCTGGGAGAAACATGTTGAGCCGTGCACTAAATCACAAACGAAGGATGAAGTAAGTTTTTCTCAAAAAAGAGTAAAAGAAAAGCGTCAAAATAACGTTCGAAATGCCTTCGAAATCACATTCCAAAAAGATTTAATTTTTTCTTATTCACCCCAATGTACTTAAAATCCGTTTTTCTTTTATCTCTTTTCTATTTTCTTCATTATCATACGTTCATTATTTTCATCATCATCATCATCTTCTTCTTCTTCTTTGAAGCCGCTGGTCCTTTCAAAATCACGTCTCACCAAATATTTCGATAGTCAGACTTTGCCTTTGGACCTTGGTGGAAGTTTACAATTCAATTACGATTTGTGGCTGCAGCAACGCAAGGTATCGCATATTATTTGCCGAGTAAATGCTTCACGCTTCAGCAACTCGCATCAGCTTTTAAATGACATTTTTTACTTTTCTTAGAAATCTGTTTTTTTCTTCTTGAATCTTTTAATGTTTTCAGGCGATCGATGCATTCCGAAAAGCCTTAAGGCAAAGTATAAACGATATGGATAATTTGCATGAGCTTCTTTTGAGAAATCGTTCCTCGCAAAATTTACGGCGATCGGAATCTGACCAAGAGCTAAAAACATGTACCCAACTTCATGCCATCGTTCAGACGAAAATAGACGAAGTTATTGATATGGGTAAGTGTTATTAAATATTATTGTTGGATACACGGCAAGACAGGGCTGTGGAGGGGGGGGAGGGGGAGGCGTGTTCGTATGGTGCAGTCGTTTGCTCTTCTTCTCAGTAATGACATCATTGAAATAACATTGCCATCGATACGAAATATCGATTGAGAGATACGAGATATCGATAAGCGACAAAACTCCGGTGGGACAAACAATTTTTTTATTAATCCCGAAATGAAAAACATCAAGCGGGAATTGTGTCCCGACCAAAAGCCTTCCTGAAAAAAAATCGCTTTTGCGGCCGAAAGCCGCCAAACATTCTTTTCTGTGTATGTAGGGGACGAGAAAGTGTAATGTACAAAATGCGCTTTTGATGTTTCCAAGTATATTTATTAACGGATAACATTCTTAAATATATTTCTTAAAAATAACATTCTTAAAGTATATTTAATAACGGATAACATTCTTAAATTTTAACATTGCGCGTTTTTGTTATTTCAGAATTCCGTTAATTCGGAATCTTGCTATTTCTAGCTGGATCCATTTCAAGATTTAAGAGGTTTCTAGGATTTTTGAGGATTTTTTAATTTTCACGTTTGAAAATTTTGTTCTGACATCTGTTAAAATTGAACTTATTAATTTTCGAAAATATAAATGAAAGGTTAATTAACTTGAGTAGTTTCTTGATTGGTTTCTAGAGCTTCACTAATTTTTATTTGTGCAGTCATTGAAAAAATCATTGATTTATTGAGTAATCTTGTAAAGCCTTAGCATAAATTGAAGCGTGTCTAACTGTGTTTAAAAACAGTTAACCCTGAAATTCTTCTAACAGCACTTACCGCCCGACCGACTATCGGTTGTCTATTGAAATATCTGCCACACAAACGAACGGTAGCGGTTTTAGAATTAGGTTTGAAACTGAAGTCATGAAACCAAGTCATGCTTAATTTTCTAAACGAAAATTGAATTCGTAAGTAAACAACTAATACTTGTATGATGATTAAGAGTTCATAACTACGTTCATAATTACGTTAAGCCGTAGCAAGTTGATTTTAATCTATTGCTTTCAGTTTATATTTTTCTCGAATTCGTTTCTCAGCTTTAGCTTCAGGTTTTAAAGAAACGTGGGCAGCGAAGTTTAGCGATGATAAACAAAAATGTATTTACCGATTGCCTTTTAATTACTTTTTCCTACTTTCGAAATTGAAAGAGTTTGAAAATTTGGTCATGTTCGGATAATGTGGCTGATCAACTGTTTTGATGCTGCTGCTGCTGCTGCCTTTACAGGTAGTGCCGCTGCTGCTTCCACCGGTAGCGCGCGATTTTCAGCAGCATCGATAGCATTTCATTGAATAGTAAAATATCTCTTCAGTGTTTTTTAGTGTTAACTTTCATTTGCAACTTTTAATTCGTCTTATTCCTTCACTTCTCTCTCTCCATACTTCCAAGCTTGCTTGATGTTTGCTCTTTAACAATTTGTTTTTTTTACTTTTTAAGTAATTGCTCAAAATTTAATTTCCATCTCATCGCAAAACGAGAAAGTTTCTAATCACGGACGGAGTAAAATCATTTAAGAAATTATAAGATATTTTTATGAAAAGAAAGAAACGCACATGGTCGACAATTATAATTATGATTATATTTAGATTCGAAATATATTTCTGTAAGTTTTTTATTCAGATTATATTCATCCCTATTGCTCTAATCCTGCCAGGTAAGAACATCCTGTTGCAACTTATGGAATCTTACCCGCTGACAGATTCCAAAGCGCACACTGATGTTTTAACGGCGGAGACAGTTGATTTCGCTACAACAACAAGAGCGGTAGCAACGAAAATACCACCATTAACAACATCAACAGCAACAGCTCCAACAACTCCAGCAGGACCTTCAACATCAAGCGTAACAATCACACGGCTGGACAACAATCATACTACATCTGGAAATCAACAACAGCAACTACAACAACAACAACAACAACAACAACAATGTTTACCTATTGATCTCAGTTGCGAGCGCAATCGGCTTGAATTGCAACTAAATGATATCGAACGTCGACAGACGGTCATACGAACAGCTTGGTTAGATCTATTACAGAATATTGATGAAACACGTGAATTGGCGAGTCTCGAAGATGGTGTCGCCTTCGTAACTAACTGGATTTTAACGACTGCTGAACAATTGCTAAATCGCCAACAAGCAATCGGGTACGATGTAAGAACCTGCGAAAAATTACGTCACACTCATGATGCCCTTGAGATGGAATGCCGTGAAACGTACGGTTTCTATGCTGAACTTCTCTATAAAATTGATAAATTCAGCGGTGCGAAAGACGGTTTGATCTACAAGGATTTATTGTCGCAACGTGATTTCATGCAATTCGTTTGTCGTTCGTTTGCGACACGTTTGGAACGACGACGTAACATTTTGATTACATCGTTACGTTTTTATAGACTCGTGAGCGAATATTTTGACAGAACGAGCGGCGTTTTCGAGACACTAGTCATGGCCAACAGAATGGAAGACTTTGAGGGAGCTGCGGATAATTTGCAACGCCTCAAAGACAGTCAGACAAGTTTGGGTAAGTTGGAGGATATGTCCGATTGAACATCAATCGGAGGTTGGAATTAATGTAAAAATGTTATCGATGCACTTTATCGAATATAATAAAATCCGTTAAACGATAGTGTTAAAATAATTGCTAAATTATTTCCAAACTTATTCAATCGGGGTCACAGCAATTTCAAAGCGAAGTAAAGAAAAGAAAGAAAAGTGTTTCAGTTAAAATTTTATGTTTAAAAAATTTTTGGCAAAAATGATTAATTGAATTATAATGAATTTATTTCATTTCTCTCTTTTTGTTGTTTTCTTAAATTTTTCTTTTTCTTATTTTACTTTCTTTTCAGCCAAACTCGAAAGCGAATTGACGCGGGAAGGTGAAAAACTCAGCGATATGCTTGCGATGCCGGTTAAGGATGCCCTCGGCCGTGACCTACACCTCGACTACAGCGATGACATTGCCAGTGTTCGCGATATTTTAGAGACGACGGGGGCGCGTTGCCGCATCTTCACCGATAGCGTCGAATTGCAAAAACTCACCTTGGAACAAGTGACACACATTTATGCGTACGAGAAGGATGCCCGTATGGCCAAGCAATGGATGGACGATCTGTATGATGTTATGATCAGGTGCCATTCTCATGTCGGTTGCAACATTCACGAGATTCAGGTGCAGAAGGATGAGGTGCAATCGTTTCAGGAAACCGGAAAAGTAAGTTTCGAGTGGTCGGCCATACTACATAAGTATCAATCGGTCTGTGAGTGACAGAAGGGGTTGACTTGACTGGCTGACTGAATGAATGGAAAATTGTTCGAACAATTGAATGAATGAAGGATTGTATGAATTGGTAAAGGAATGTTAGAGGGCAAGGTAAAAGTTTTGAGACAGCTGGTTTAAAAGAGAACTGGTCGAGAGAGCGAGAGAGAGATTTGGAGGACCTAAATTAAAATCAAATCGAACAAATTGGGAGAGAGAAAATCAGCGGATACCTTGAAATCTGCTACACCGTCTGACCACTTTGTCAAATAATTAATCGATAAACCGACCCAGCCAACTAAGCAGTCAAACAACCGAACTAACAACTAGTTTTTATATTAAGTCCTCTTTGGGCTACCGTTACTTGTTACTTGTGGCTACCTCTATCCGCCCGTCCGTCTGGTGCTTCCGTTTACCTCCAAGCACTTCACGCTCGATGGAATCAAACAATCGTTAGCAGCTGTTGAAATCAGAGCAAACGACCACGGGCCACTTCGTACATTCCGGTTCATACGCTTTTAATTTGATTCGGATTTTCGCTTCGGAGATTCTGGAAAATATATTTTTTGTCGAGGCGGAAAATAGATTTTTTGTTCTCTTTCGAATTTCGTTTAGCGGTCAGCTGCTTTTGATTAAAATGTATGATAATTGCTGACTTGATCGGTTGACAAAGCACCTTCTTGTTATGTATTTTTGATTGAAGTCCATTATTAGTTGAGAATGAAGCTACATTTAAATTAACCGGAAATTAATTGTTCATAAAATAATCCGCGGAAAAACCATTGAATGTTCTGAATTCTAATAAACTTTCCTGTGGTTTAGGAGTTGTCCCTTGAACATTGTAGGTAAGGGAATAAAAGGTGAGAAATGGAAGGCATACTCCCGATGATATTGCAGAACTCTCCACAATCTTTATTTGGATATAAATCGTTTTTTTTTCGTTGCCATTTCGCTAAAATACACTAAGCCATGTCTTACAATATTTTTATAGATCTTGCGAAAAGCGCATACGAGACACACACGGCACTATATCAGGCACGTACATCGTGAAGCGATGTCTATAAAGGCACAAAGAATTTACCGCCAAATTTTATCATTTCGCGCTTTAAATTTATCTATCTATCTATCTATCTTCTTCTTCCATTTGTTCTCTTCCATCTTTACCATTCCTTTAACGTTGCAGAGCATTTATCATTACGGTAGTCAATTACTTCAAGCCTCGCAGGCTTTGCGCCTCTCTTGCCGACTCGACCTTGAGGAATCGCAAATGTTGCTGTTGGAATTAGAACGCACCTGGCATAGCTTACTCGCCATTAGTCAGGAACACATGACCCGTTTGCGAGTATCCGCTGTATTCCATCGCAGCGTCGAGGATTATGATAATAAATTGCATGAATTGAAATCCACTGTTTTGAGTATCACGCACTCGGGCAGCAGCAGCAGTGGCGTGAGTAGCGAAAACGATGACGACTCTCCTCACTCATCACCAGAAATGAGAATGTTGGAGAATGTTGTGAGAGATGAATTCAATTCGCCTGCGGGAATTAAAAAGGATGGAGAGAAAACTGCAACAAGTACACCGGCAGCACGTTTACGGCGACGCCAACGAAAAAGTCGTCGTCGTCAGCTGCGCAAATGTCTGGAGGAGCGGGAAAAATTATTGGTAGAAGTCGGTCGAATGGTACGTTTGGGACGATTGTTGAAGACCCGTCTCAAGGAACCCTTCATACTCGATGTTGCGACTGGAAAAAGGTAAAGTGAAATATGTGGATGATATATGCCTCCTGTTTATATAACTAATAGGCGTGTGTGTGTATGTGTGTGTGTGTGAACCCTTAAGTAGTAAGTCATTCTGTAGCCAAAGAAAAGGTTCTAATGCTTAGAATACAAGACTGTATTTAAAACCAACTTTTTATAATAAAAGGTTTTTCAGTAAGGACATAACATAATAATTTAAACCTCAACTCCTCCAATTTAATACTCGAGCACTACCTTCATGACAGTGAGACCTCCAATCTTGGTTGAAATTTTAGGATTATCAAATCGCGAAAAACTTTCAGACTTGCATCTTGTATGAAGGTACCAAATTGTTATGCGCTTAGTGCCAACCAAGTCACATTCAAACACGCAGAATAACAACAATTTACCCTTGTTCTATTTTTTTCCTTTGTCAATTTTTGTAGTTGTTTTTCATTGTTATCGTCATTGTTTTTCTTTTCTTTTAATATTTCCCGCTTTCTGGCATTGTATCTGGTATTGTATAGATGTTATCGTGAATATTACTGATCAGTAAACATCGCCATAAGTGTTTAATGTTTAAACAACACCATCGTTATTATTTCTCTAAGTTCTAGAATTACTCGAGTTCATGTTTTTTCCTTGGTCTCTTGTTGTTTGTGTGTCTTATGCAAATGCGTTATCGAAAGCATTATTTTTTTATCCTTGTAATGCCACCGATAGTATAATCATAATAATCGCAATTATGCATGTCATTAATTTCTTGAAGTTTTATTTGATGAGAACGTGCTTCAAATATTTAATAATTTTGCAAACAAAATTTATTGCTTTCGCTTCAGGCTTCAGAATGTTTCATCCCACCAATTCAATTTGTTGCGACTTTGACAACACAAAGAAAATTTTATAAACTGTTTGACAATTGATAGGAAGGGTTTGACAGCACAAGTTTGACAGTAAAAGTTAGACTTGTCATTAAATTCAATTAATCTAGAAAATCTAATCTTTTAGTCACGCCAAAGTCGAATTAAGTTAGAAAAAAGAGATTAAATTAAATCGCAAAATATCCGAAAGCGAAAAAATTTACCACGACGATTTTTTCAATTTTTATATAACAGAATTTTAGTAAATAAAAACGAAATGTAAGCTCTTTTTATTTAGAACAACTTGTTATATCTTGAACGAGTTTTTTTATAAAAAATCTGCCTGGCATTCTTGACAAAGTTTTGTCAAGAAAACTTTTTGTTTCTTATTGAATATTATGGAAAAAGAAAATATAAATAAAATAAAATATAAATTTCAAAATAGAAAAATTCAAAAATGTTTGCAAAATTAGCTGACAAAATTCATTCAAATATGACGCTTAGAAACAAATCTGACCAAGAAACTGAAACCGAAGGATGTATTCATACAAATAAAAACCATTCCGTAGCGAGTCAAACAAATCTAATAAATAATCCTCAAGAATTTCTACTGAAATTAGAGCTTGATTGGACAAATCTGGAGAAATGGAATGAAATGAAAAATATTGAAGAGTTAGAAAAGAATGTTTTCCAAAATGCAAAGGAATTTGATTTTTTTGAATGTATTGAATCAATACCGCCGAGGATCTCATTCCGCGGTAATTAAGGTCAATAATGATAACAATAATAATAATGATAATGATGATAATAATGACAATAATAGAGATGACTGCTTAAATGATAAAAGGAATAGATCTCGCATGAGTAATGATAAATATGGAAGAGAGCAAAAGTAAGGAAGGAATTATGTAAGAAAGGAAGGCAAGAGGAAAGGGAGGAAGGAAGAAAGAAATGAAGCAGCGAATTTAATGAATATAAAAGTACAAAAAATAAATACAAAACCGTACACAAAAACGCCTCGAGATATTCTCTAACGGAATTAATTCAATTAGACGAGATCCCAAAATGTTCCCAAAAACGAGATCGTACCAGAAATTATCGTCATAAAAATATTAATGGAAAGTCATATTTTCTTGTGAAAACATGTTCTAATTTAAAATGTTTTTTAACAAAATAAACTCAAAAAATAGTACCAGTTTATTTGCTCCCTTTTTCCTTCTTGAATATCATAAAAGAGACTCAAAAACTGCAGCGCTCGATGAAGTTTTCGGCTCATAAAAATAATGAAACCACCCGCTGATCAAAATTGCCTAAAATCTCAAAATAATTTTGCTCAAAAAAGTCTATAGATATGTTCTTATTCTATATATAAATATAAGTAAAGCCTCGATCTGTCTTTTAGTAAAAATAATTAATTTTAGACACCGAACGAAAGACTCCTTTCTTACTTTAAGAAAGCGTCTTGACAATACATTAATCAATTTCGATAAAAGAAAACCACAAAGTGAAATAAACAGGAGCGTCTTTAATACAATTTTCCAACAGCAATTTGCGGTTTATATTAATAGCAATAATAATAAATACAACAACAATACTCGTCGTCGGCAATAAGAACAATAAGAGAATGTTCTTTAAAATGAATTCCTGAAAAAAATGAGAAAAAACAAAAAGTAAGAAAAAAAAGAATATTCAAAAATCAAAAAAGAAAAACATTGATAAAGAAGAAATGGAAAATTTGACAAAATATTTTGAATTTTCCCCTTAAAAATTTTTACCGGCTAAACTGAAGAAGAACGAGGAAGAATCAGTCTATTTTCGATCTCGAACGGGCGCGGAACAGAAAAGTTGAATAAACGGTTTGTTTGAAAACTTCGGAAATGAAATGAATTATTATATTTAGTGGATTTGGAAATGACAAAAAACGTTTTTAAAATTATTCCTTTTGAACCGAATTCAAGCGTGTAGTGAAGGAGAAAAAAACGGATTGTTTTATTTAAAACGTTTAAAATTGAAAAATTGCAATACTTTGGAAACGAGTTTTGGGTTTAATGCATATATCCATAGTACTGATAATGCCTCCCGATGTCCCTAAAAAAGCCTCACAAACGATAAAAATAGAAACAGATATTGTCATCCTTGATGATGATTGAAAATGCACTAAAACGAGCAACGCGTTAATTCTATCATTTAGAAGAAAAAAAATATATAAATATATATAAAATAATCATAGTTTGTTGGCTTAGGAAAATTTTAATAATTTTGAAACAGTTTTGTTTTTCTAAAAGTTATTTTAATTCGGAAGCGGAAAACCTACGGAAACGATTAAGATAAAATATCGAAATTAATTTTATTGTATTTTTACAAATTTCAAAACAAAAAATATCGTTATATAAAAAATCTCAGTATGTTTTTAAGATTTCGTAATATGTTTTCAAAATCAAAAAACGGAAAAGAAACAGAAAAAGAGTCCAGTGAACAAAATGTGGATGAAAGCCGAAGAGAAATTATTAACGAAGACGTAGGCGTTCATAATTCAGAAGGAGCAGAAAGAAAAATTGAAGAAAATTTATTAGACGGTGATAAAACTGTCCCAGACGTTAATCCATCGTTATTTTTATGCAGTAAAGTCAATACAAAAAAGAAATACTATTCAGAAAATGAAATTTATGATAAAAAAGATAAAGAATTGGAAAAGAATTTAAAATTATCGGAAAATTCAAAAAGTTCGCAATGTTTCAATTGCATTAAATCGAGCTCACAAATGGTTTCATGTCAAAAAGAAGGAGCTTGCAATGACAATAAAGAAAATGATGATAACCATGATAATGATTTGAGGAAGTCTGCTATTAATGAACCCGAGGAAATTAATGTAATCGATAATTTTGTATTAGAAATGGAAGAATTGATGAATATTAAGCCCATTAAAGGATACGATGAAAGGACTGAAAAGGCACCCGGTGAAACGAATCTTTCGAAAATGAATAAAAATTTCGATAAATCTGATAAAGAATCGAAAGCATGTGATCAAAGTATTCAATTAAAGGATTATAATATTCCCGGGGAAGCGTCAAAGGACGAAGATATTAAGGAACGTTTCAAAACTTCCGAAAACTTAATGAAGCCAAATGGAAAAAATTCGGTTAAGGCAATTCGTAAATCCGAAAAGAAAGCAGGAGAAGAACGGGATTACGACTTTACTTACTTCGCTGTCGAAAAGAAGAATTTCGATGCTGCAACAACTCCTCCAGAACTATTACCCTCACTCCCATCTCGAACCTCACCCCCTCCTCTACCCCCTCCGCGCAAACCTTATGCTACTCCTCTGGCGAAATATCGAGATAATTCCACGATAATTGATTCTGATAAAAAAGAATTAGATCCAAACATTTCACCTAAATATTCTTGGCCAGAAAATGAATTATCTTCTATAAGTTCCGATCGGAATATGATTAATGTCTTTCAAGAATCAAATCCGCAAAATAAATTAACGAATATTTCAAATGTTTGCGATGAAAAATTATCATTGACGAATTTAACGGATAATACCATGAACGATTTCACTAATGCGGTGACAAATATAAATAATTTCAGTGTTATGTCAGACGATTTAAACCATGATGTGACTAGTCCGTCTATCGATAGTGGCAATGGTGGCAGTGAAATACATACAACAACAACAACAACAACAACAACAACAGCGACAACAACAACCGGGTCAACAACATCGACAACAATAGAATCTGATTTGAAATCAACCGCGGAGACTTCACCAAACTCTACGGTCACGGCTACGACTTTAATAGTTACGCCCACCGGAAATAATGTTTTTGCTTGTAATGCCATTACGAATAAATTAGAGGAAATAACGGAAGTTGCCGAAGCATTAGATGCAGTAATACACGACGCACAAGAGAATCTGTCAATGATTGAGTCGCATTCAATAAGTCCCGCAACGAAATCAACGAAATCATCGAATACGGCCAACCGAACCATAATCGAGGTTTGTATAATATTTCTATTGTTAGACTGGTTGAAAAGTTTCCGGCATTTAAAATGAAAACGCATAATTGTAAGTGGAAACGATTTTATTCCTCCACGTGATCTCTTTGCGAGTCGATGCATTTAATACACGGTTTTATCCGTGATGATTTATTTTATTCTTTCGAATTATAATTATTTATTTATAGCTGAAAAACAGCGTCTCCCACTCCAAGATTTGTCCCAAATTTATTCCCTACAAGAATAGTTTTAAATTTGGAAACAAAAAAAAACAACTATAAACTGAATTACCAGTGTCTGACGAGTGGCGTACTAGCGAGCGAACATATCGAAACTGAACGAATTTAAGTTTGAGCAGTTTGCACTCTTCACACGTTCAATTCCAACATGTTCGTTCGTTCATCCGACAGTTTCTGGGCGGTTCGATCACTCTTGCTTTAAAGTGTTTGCAGATACTACCGTGGGATTATGTTTGGTTATCTAATACTTTATTGTTTGAAATAAACGAAAAGCTTTAAAAGGAAACTTTTCAATCGACCCTTAAAAGCTCCGTGTGGAGTAAGGGGAAACGTACTTAATTATTTTTTTTTGTCCATTTGCATCTTTTCTTATTTATTTTTCTTTTCGTAGGATTGGCATTCTCGTTCCACGGAAGATGATTCCTTTGTTACCGCTTCTGAGGGTAACTTTACACCTCACTCGCATTCTTCTTCATATCATACTGCCTCCGGTCATACTTCTTCCTTTATTGGATCTGACAAGGATGGATCTAACGATGCTAGTGAAGTTGATGATTATAATTTCAATACATTTGAAATGCACGAATCAATGATATCACAGACACCACCCCCGCCACCGCCACGACACGGTATCCTTGCTAATGAGCCTTCAACTATTCGGAAAATGCGAAAAGACAAAGAACTGG
Source organism: Physocephala rufipes (assembly GCA_963966595.1). NCBI lineage: Eukaryota > Metazoa > Arthropoda > Insecta > Diptera > Conopidae > Physocephala > Physocephala rufipes. The sequence goes on from OZ016503.1 coordinate 24,684,706, forward strand.
AAGTGCAAGTAGAGGAGGCGTGTTGTCTTTCATATCACAACGTTTATGATGATGATGATGATGATAATGACGATGATGGCAGTATGGCCACTAATAGTTTTAGAATTAACGTTACCAATGGTGACAATATCGATGATGTCGATGATCGTAGCAATGGCGCTCACATCGAGGAGTTGAATAGTGAGAGTGATCCCTCCAGTACGTTGGAGTATCGTGGTAATTGTGATAGTGTACCGATTGAAGTGTGCGAGGTGGATAACGAATATTTGTCCAGTACTACCAATTCTCCAACAACAAAAATTCTGACGGAAAATACAGCCGTGCCGGCATCTGTGACGCCTGAGGTGAGAAGAGCATGCATCAGTACAAATGCTTATGCTTCTGGCCAAATTACTAATGCTAACAAAAACAATAATACCAACAACACTAATAACAAAAACAAACCAAATACACCTTGGCGAACACGCAACAAATATTATGAAAATGTAACGAAACGAACGATTAAAGGATTGCTATAGAATCCTAATAAAAAATATGGCTGGATGTGTGAGTGCTCTCGTGCCTCTTTACACGTGTGTGTATTAAAGCTTTTGCATGTTTGAGGCATTCGCTGAAAAATTATATTGTTTATATAATTAATAGTCATATCTATGTCTATGATTTATCGTTCTTTTTAGACATAAACAAATACGATAAGCAACAATTTAATACACATTTACACGTTTTAGAATATTTTATATCAGTCAAGTTTTATATTTTTCATTTCGAAATAACTAAACAAACAATCAGCCACAGAATTCCAAAATATGAAATATTTATGATGCCATTAAAAGACCGCAGATAATTTAAAATTTTTTATTATTATTTCCAGGAGATAATTATTTATTTCAGTTTCTTGAGCATGTAACATTTTTCTGAAATTTTTCTTGTTATTGCGAAATAAAGAAAACATGGAATAGAAAGGAAATTTCCATTTGTAAAAACATATATTTAATATACAATACAATACAAAAAATTACAATATTTAAACAAATATCGACCATTTCAGTAATTTTTCGCGTGGCGATAATAGATTTCTACAAAAGGAATTCATGCTTCCTTTTTAGGATATACTCCATTAATTTGGTTATATGTGGTAATTTACCATATCCTTGCTGAATAGTCTCTTTAAAAAAACTCGTGAAGCTGTACTCTTCACTGTTTACTGCTTGTCTCTTTCGCACAAACAAACCTACTTGAAACACGTTCCACAACACACTGTGGATCTATATTGCTATTTACGAGAATTCATTAATTTCCTGTAGCATGCTTTCAGGCTGCTTAAGAAAAAATTGAAAGTTACTCAACAAAATAAATCTTAGCAAAAAAGCAATGTAATATTAAGATTATTAAATTTACGGAATTAATGTATTGAAAAAGTCATGAAGCATAAATTGAAAAAGACACAAAAGTTTATGAATAAAAAGGATTTCAAAAACTTTTACTGTTTTCTTTTTATTTTTAGAAAATATTTTATTTCTATTTCTCGAATATTCGGGATATGTTAAGGATTAAATATCTTACCAAATGTCTGCATATTATTTTGATACAGACATTTTTTTAAGAATTATTTTCACTTTAAAAAATTTCAAAAAATTGAATTGAATATTAAAAGCGTCTGAATGAATTTAACAGCATTGTTTTGAATTTTTTAGGGCATCTTATTAATATTTCAATACTCCAAAAAGCAAAAAAATTAGGATTAAATTTCATATTTTCGGATATTTCTTTCAATTCTTTCAGAGCAATCACGGTCAGAGAATTAGTGTCTGCGTTTTTATCAAATTTTTTCTTACAAAAATTTTTGCTTAATTTTAGTCCAATTCTAAAAGGAATAAGAAAAAGTAGAAGTACAAAAATTTCCTCAAATAAATAACTTAAAATATTTCGTGCGTAATCTTTATCGTAGAATATTATAAAAGAACTAACACCGATGATATAAATAATGATAACGATGATGTTATTTTCTTCATTTTTATGGAGATCAAATTGAATAAATTTATGCTCATAAAAAACAGTAAATTGTGAGTTTTGGTAGATAAAAAATTAAAAAAAAAAATTTAAAAGAAATAACAAACGTCACGAAAGTAGAGAAACATCATCAGAATTAATTGAACGACTTGAGTCTTACATAAAAACAAACAACAACAAAAAACCAAGTGTAATTGTATCTTCTACAAGTAGTAGTAGTAGTAGATACCTACGAATATGCGATACGATACTTTACAATACGATACTCTAACCTCATAACGACGTGACGCTCGTGAATTTTTAAAAGCTTCCGCATTAAAATGACGCTTAAGTCTGAGCGAATCCAGACTCAAAATCTGTCAGTTCGTCTGTCATTTGAATGGATATGTCATGACAATAATGCATTTGTAACATAATTTTGAATGAAATGAAATGCAATTGAAGAAACTGAATGATGCGAAGTGTAAGTACTTTTTTAACAGCGAAGAAAAACTTGAATTTCTTCAACGCGAATAAAGAGTAAACGAAAAGCGAGGATTGAAAAATGGAAGGTGAGAATGTTCATGATGATGATGATTATCATTATTGTCATTGTGATCTTGTTGATGCTGAGCAGGAGAGGAACATATTCGATAGAATATTCTTACCGGTAAAAATAATCGCGACTCTTTTTTGTTCTCTTGCGGTTTTTTGCTTAAATGTATGCTTCTCTAGCAGTCTCTTTTTCATAAGTTTCTCTCTGGATTTCTCGATCAATTTTCTCCCTCTCTTCGACTTTCAACCAAAGCATGTTTGTTCATTCATTTATCTGCGAGGGTGAGATGATTTTAAGCTTTGCGGTCTTAGGTAATGTTTTAGCGCCGCTTGTACTCCCGCGCTTCCACCCTAATTTTTGAAGAAGGTATTGAGATACGACTGTATTTGATGACATGTCCGTGTTTGGTGGCAAAATATCATACCAATTAGATTAAAATTCTTCTTATGCAAAACACAAGTTACAGCAAAGGTAAAAACGACAACAACAACAACAAAATATTTGTAGTTAATTAATTGATTCAGTAAGACACAAAACCAAAAAAACGTACACTATTAAACGAGAGGAAGTAATTGAGAAAGCACTTAATTCACTGATTGACTGATCCACGCATCGAACTAACACGCCGTAGTACATCATTATTTTATTACTTTAAACTACAATAAAATATTAAATTAAAAAAAATAAACAATTAAATTTCGGCAAATTTTTATCGTTTAAATTTTGTGCAACAATATTTAAATTCTGTGTGGGAGTGGAGTAACTCTAGTAATCTCTCAAAATAATATTTCTCTTTGACGCTTCAATGAAGTGGATGCTTTTTCTAGTAGACTCTCCCAATGGAAAATGATATTTATTGATTTAGTGTTGCTTTTTAAAATGAGTCCTCATTCCCAGTCATTTGAAGTAAACAAAGGGATCACTGCCAAGGGCATATAAGCACCGAAACCGGTTTGTTTACAAACAATTTTATATAGGAAAATTATATAAAATTTACAAAAAAAATTGAAAAGAGGAGAGAAATTCATTTCAAAACCTACCAGAAATCGATCCTCTGTTGCCCGAAATGGTGATCAATATTATTCGTCATTATTGTCACTGTCATTGGTTATCCTTTACTTCAGTGAGAAACCGGTATGCGGTGTTGGTTCTGAATATTATTGCATATTGATACGCACGAATATTCATGCTATTCTCTCTCTCATTCTCTTCTTTCTCTTTCCTTCTCTCCTTACTCTTTTGTCTTCGATTCTAATGATGATTACCTTAGCTTTTATTCAACTTTAGAATCTTATTCACTCTTGTATAACTTCTCTCTCTCATTCTCTTTCTGGATCTCTTTCCTTTGCTAATGAGAAATATTTCCTCTCTTACCGACTCCCAGTCGAACAAATTATTAAACACTACCGTAACGCATAATAAACCATTTTCGACTTTTTAAAATTCCGCAAACCTCAAACCGCTTATGCGATTGATCGCGGATCAGCCGGCCGCGGCGCTGCTTTGGCGCTCGATCGGCGTAATGGCGCTGGTCTGGACGATACAGAGCATGCGATTTGTGTTCAGTCTTGCTTGTGAATCGCGTGTATACGGAACGGTGTGAGTGATTGCTGTAACGAGTGAGTGAAGTAAAGGGTTAAAGCTTCAGAAAGAAGGAAAACAAAATTAAGCCATTGCGATTGCTTTTGAGCATGAGCAAAACAAAAACAAAAAAAAACAGAAAAAAATTCAAATTAATGGGTTTAATAAATCAGTCTGCTAACGCAACACCATCGCCACCACCACCACCAACAATAACAATAAAACAACCACGACAAAAACAACCTTTGTAACATTTATAATATAATTAGAGTAGTAACGATCTTACGTTGCGTTACGTTCGAGTAAAAAGCATGAAAAAATATACAAAAGTGGAAAAATTTCAATTAGAAAAAGGCTTTTTAAATTGTGTAGTTTTCTTCCGGAATTAAGATCGGGTTACCGTCAATGAATCCAGCTGTCGCTTTTATACCTGACACCTCCCCCAACCTTGTTGCCTCTACGAAACCCGTTAAGTCCTACGAAGGGCTTAAATTTGTATCTTATTATTGTTATTGTGTTTTTCCTTTTAGTGCTTTCACACAAATTAATTCAGATAATTAAATAGAATTTAAAACCTTTCAAAATGAATTTATGATAATTTGAAAATTGAAAAAGCGTTTATTGATTTAATTTGTTTCTCAGAATTTTTGTTAATTCTTCTCGAATTTTAGCAGTTTACCGTGAAACTATTGTTTAATTATTGATTTATTGATTTGATAAATTTTATTTTTATTTTAAAAAGTGTAAATTAAAAGAAAAATTACGGCAAAATTAAATGGAATTCTTATATGAAGAACCTTGTGATTGTGATTACCGTCGTATGACTTTATTAGTAATGACGCTTAAAAAAGTTATGGATTTATTCTAATAAGACTCCGATACAAGCGGCTTAAAATATTATCTATAGATTTGCAATATTCTACCCACAAATAATGAAAAGCAAAAATGCATTTTTAAATTCGAAAATGAATTCAAATATTTGCTGATTCTCTGCGACTACGACTGGCAAGATTTTTTGTACGTAATTATTTGAAATTAAATATAATTGAATGTGTTAAAGATATTATAATATTAAATGAAATTAAATTCTCAATAAATATTCAATTTAATTGCAATTTCTTTACACCAACAAATTAAAAAAAAATTAATCTCGATCGCCACATTTCTGTTAAATATTATGAAAATTACAGAAATGAATTTTAGTAAATAATTTTCTTCAAAAATTCATTTGAAAATCTCACTAATGTAATTTAAATTTGATTGCTCTTTTGATTGCCCCAAAAGTTACAAAATTGAAATTACAAAATTGACATTCACAAATGAGCGAACAATTTCAGTCGAAAATTTCAGTTTTTAATATTTTTTAATTAATTTTGCTGGTAGTGCTTATGACAATTGTTTTTTAGTGAAATAATAGATTTTTAATTTCAAACAAAAAAAAATTTCTATTGAGAATGGCATGACTAATGACCATGTTTTTAAGATTTTTTCACAAGCAATTGTATTGAATTTTAAAAATATAGGTCTGAACATTTTGGGTTTTTCTGAAAGCGGGACTAAAAATATTGATGATCATAATACTAAAATATTTTTTAGTATATTTTTTTATAATTTCTTTTGATAAATTCCTTTTTTTACTCGTTTTCATCGAAAATAATAAGTATTGACAAAATCTGAAAATTTTTTGGGCTTTAATTTTGAGTGAAATACAATTTTCAGCTTATTCAAAAATTCTCAAATTGAAATTTTAAAATTATAAAATTTTAACAATTTGCTTTAATTTCTTTAACTTTTGCTCAATTTCAATTTTGCTTTAATCACAATTTTTTCCGTATTATTGAACTTTTAGCTTCGTGTTTTAATTAATGAATTTTATAAAATTTTAATGAGAAAATTTGTTCGCATATTTTTTTTCTGGAACAAATGAAATTTTTAAAATTAAATATGTTTCCTTCTCATCATATTTATGAACTTATAATTCAAACTATTAATTTTGAGTAATTTAAATGAATACGGACAAAATAGTATTTACATATACTGACTCACCTTATTGACCTCAAAACAAAAAATTGGAATTTTGAAATCCAAAACAATTCAAAATTTTTAAATGTGCTACAAAATTAAATTTTGCCAAATTTTTGGAAATTCTTTGGTCGCTCGACGTTCTAAAGATACTTGTAAAAGGCCGCGAAGAAAAAACCAATAAAAATAAACAAAATAAAAAATTGAACTTTTTAACAGCAATAACAACAACAAAAACAACAAAGAAACATATCAAAAGTATTAAGCGCACAAGCGAAGAAGTATAAATAGGAAAAAAAACAAGAATAACAGAACCCATAAAAAAGAACAAAGACATAAAAGAATAAAACACGCGAATCTCGAAGGGAGGAGAGGATGAAGAGGATTTCAAAACGAAGAAAAAAAAAACAGAATGAAGTCATCGTTTTGAAAGTCGACAGATGATATTCAGTCGTTGCAAAACGAAAGATACAAAAAGATCAAATAAAATAAAAAGAAAATAAAAAAACAAAAAATTAAAATAAATTTTAAAAACGGAATATTTTAAAAACTGCAAAAAATATCACATAAATTCCTTTAATTATAATTTTTTTAATTATAAATAATTTCCTTTTGATTTTTAGTGAAGTAAGAATTGGCTGAAAATTTAAAAAATTAGGAAATTTTTTAAAACAAAAAAAAATATTCAAAGAAAATTTTAGCGACTTTTACGAAAAGTAAAAAAGATCAAAATTTCAGCAAAAAATTCCAAGAAGAATTTTATTTCCAACAAAAACTACAACAAAAAGCAACAAAAATTTCGAATATTACGAAAGGACAAACAAAACAAAGAATCAGCTTGCGTCACCAATTGGGAAATTATTGATTAAGAAGATTAGGCAAAGTAGAAGGAGAAGACAAGAAAAGAAAAGCAGCGGTAGCAATAGCAAAAGCTATGGAACGTCATCGAGGGTTGGACTCTTCGCTAACGTCGCTTCACTCTGTGTCTGGCATTTCTAGCGCAACCACCCGCCACAATGAATACAACAATAACACTAACAACAACAACAACAACAATAATAATAATAATACCAGCAACACCATGCACAACAACAGCATTAGCAGCAGCAACCATAGAACGATGCTGTCATCATCAATTTCTCCAACACCTTCCGTTGGATTAATTGGTGTAGGTGTAGATGGTACCGTTGGCAAAAGCGGTAGCGGCGACATCAATGTTGGCAGTGCAACAAATATTGCCGTTACAACAAATAATTCACTGCCTACTGCTGCTTCGGCTTCGGCTGAAGTTCAAAGCGGTGTCGTTTCAATTTCCGATGCTAAGAGTGAGATTGTTGGCCAAGGATTGCGTGCCACCACTATCGGTACGATAGTCCTACGATGTGGTCCAATACAATTGGTGATTGCTTTGCTTCAGGTAAACTCGATATTTTCTTGGGTAATTTTTGAGAAAAAAATAGAGTATTTTTTTAATTGGCGTAGGAAATATTATTAATTTGTTTTTCCACAATTCGCTCGTTTTGAATTAAATTTAATAAAAAATTATAAAACTAATTAAAATTAAATTAAATTAATAAATTATTAAATTTAATGTTGTGTTCGCGATTTAATCGTGAGAAATTTGAATAACTTAAAGGGATTGTATTGTTAAGGAACTCTTAGGATTATTATCAATTATTATCGATTATCTCACGATTGTCTTTCATTCATAACGTTCTTTAGCATTTTTATGCATTAATTTTATTTAAAACAAGTAGCCAATTATTTCGAATTTAATATTTCAATCGTTCATTAATAATCGATAATAAAATAATGCATTTATTTTAGAGCGTAAATACGACCAAAAATCGTTAATTGTCTGGAAAAAAAGAACCTGTATTAACAGTTAAAATTGCAGAAACCCAAAAGAAAAAAGAGTAAAAATTGCTTTGAAACGTTTAAGGAATTCTGGTCACGTTTGAAGCGCTAGTGCTGACTAAATATGTACAAAAATCCAAACTGGTTTCCTTTAATATAACTGATATATCGTGTGTGCATATATGTATGTCTAGCATATATAATGTTCAAACATTCCTTATATATCCAGGAAAAAGATACAGAACGGTAGCGCTAACAAGAAGGTAATCAGACGTAGTGGTGAAGCTCTTTTGCCTTGTCCCAGACACAGACCGCGATCACGACAACGATGACGGCAATGATGACGGCGGCGGCGGCGGCCACAACAACAACAATAACGACTCCTACATCGACAATCTAAGCTAGCAATTGCAAGCGTTATGGCTATGTAGCAGCTTGACTGCGAAAAGGTCTAAACGAAATTGTAGTCTATTAAAACAAAGGCAGAGCGAGAGCGAAAAAAAACGACAAGATATAAATTAACTTCTTTAGATTGGAAACAAATAAAAAGGAAAAGCAAAAAAAAAAAAAAAAAGAAACAACGAAGAAAAGAGAAAAAATGAATACATGAAGTCGTTTTCAAGTTGGTTGGTTTACGGGTTTTCTCTTAGTGTTAGCGGAGCAGATTTGGTCGTTTTCAATGAACGAGTTCAAGGTCATTCTGATGATAAACATTCAATCGGTCGTTGTGAAGTCGGAAGCTTGAAAAAGTAGTTAAAATTAAAAGGTTTTAAGGTTAAAATTGAAAGGTTGAACGATAGAACGAGGTGAGCCCCTCCCACCTTGGCGTAACTGAAAGTGTATTGCACGTAGTAGAAATTAGCTTTATTTTAATAACTAGCGGGTAAAGCCATGCCTATTTTTAGAGTGTGTTTTTCATTAGAAATTAGAATCAACTGTAAAATTTTGATTTGAAATTTTATCTTAAAACTAAAAACTTCATTAATCGCCACAGACATTCTAATACCGAAAAGTAGGTGTGTCACTGATTCAATTTTTTCACTTTCAATTCCACGTGCCCCGTCATAGATATGCATTTGTTCTCTCCACTCGTTGGTTGTGATTTTCTTCACTCACATTTGGTTAAAGGTTCTAACCTGGACTAATTTTGCCCACAAGCAACACTTAGGGAGGTTGAGAATTTTCGTGTCACATACATGGCGTTACCTCTCTTGTTCTTCGGTAATGACGAAAATTTATGTATAAAAATTTTTTTATAATAAAAGTAACAAACATTCAGACATAAAAAAAACTTCTATAAATAATAATTTTTTCTTTCTAAATTACAAAAGTTCTTTTGAGGGTTTTATAAAAACTAATTTTAAAATTCTTTCATAAGAAATTATTTTATTGAATTCTATAAAGAATTTCGTAGCCTAAAACAAAGCGAGCGATTAAAGAGACAAGAAATTCAGAACTTATTTCAATAGATAATTCATTTTTGTAAATATCGTGAATGTGTGTGTGTGCCTGTTCGTGTGTTCGTTTGTTTGGATATTTCTAGTTCTGCCGTAATCGTTACGTAATTGTTATTTGTTGTTACTCGTCGCTTTTTTCACTTTGCATTTTTAAAAATTACATCATCATCACAATCATTATCATCATTATTATTAATACCATAATCATCATTATTATCATTATTATCATCATCATTGCCGATCTCATCAAATTCGTTGCTGAAAAAATGGAGCCAGAAAAAAAAATACAAAAACATTCAATGGAAAAAATATCTAGACAAATATCTGGGAACTAATTTTAATTCAATTATTGTTATTGCTGTTGTTGTTGTTATTTCTGTTGTTAATGTTATTTATTATTGTTGTTGGTTTTGTTATTGTGCCATAAAAAGTGATCATGTAATGTAATGTATCGACGGTTATTCGGGCAAGTGTTTTTGCCGAGCAGTCGAATCTCGTGAGAAAGAGAATGAATCGTTTCATTCATTCGTTTCTAATCTCTTGAGGTCAAAAAGGGCAAGATAGAAAAAGGGAAAACAGAGATCGCTTGGTTATTTTTTTCTAAAATTTTAATCTCATCTTCTGATTGTATCGTTTGTGACAAAATTTCATATCAAAACTATTCGTTTTCATTAGGAGTCACTTTTAATTGATCTTCACTCAAAACCTATTCACTCGTTTTGATCTTTTTTAGATTGATTTTATAAGATTTTTTAATAAATAAATAATAGATAAGATTTTTTAATAAATTTTTCAAGAAACCGGCACGAAAAACCGTACCTAGAACTAACTAAACAATTTCCAACAATTTATCACAAAAATTTTTTCGTGCGGTTTACGTGACGTCACAAATATAGAGGCTTGAGTCTGGAGTAGCAAACATATAGAGATATAAAATTACAGGAAGCAATCACGACAGTGATAACAAATTTATTCGTCGCTTAGGTAAAATTTTTATTCAGCAAATTACATTAAACTAATTAACTTGATTTATATTCAAAAAAAATTGCTTACTGGGGTATCGGTCAATCATATCAATTTTGAAGAACAATTACAATAGTAATGCTTTTTACAATAAAAAAAGCTATAGAAAATAAAAGTAAAGAACAATAAGAATATGAGAAGAAAAGAGAACAAACTAAAATTATGGTGAGGCGATGATACGAACGAATCTCTTGAATGCATTTGAAAAAGGCATGACAGTCGCGGCAAAAAAAACAACAACAACAACATAAAAATCTACAACAACAATAGTCGCAATAGCAACAACACCAACAATAACAACAAACGCACAATAGCATAAAAACTTCGACAATAAAAGCATTGACAACAACAACAAATGAATAAAAGAAAATAGCCAATACAAGCTAAAAAATAAAATAACAGAAGTCCAAAACTATAAATTCATCACAACAAAAACAATAACAACAACAGCGGGATACGATACGGAATTGTGCAGAAAAAACATCAATAGCAATTGCAACAAAAAGAGCATCAACACCACCACCAACACCACAAACAACAACAAAAATAACTGCCTTATATAACCTAACAAACAATAGCAATAACAATAACAATATCGCCAATAGGAAAAACAAACCAGAAGGCAATAAAAACCAATAAAACTAAAAGTGCAAACAATAACAAAAACGGCAAAAAAACGCAGGAAATTTTTAATCAGGTCACTAAACAACGTTGAGGAAAGGAATATAAAGGAAAAAATCGAGAAAAAAAAAGAAATAATAGAAAAACTAGAAAAATAAAAAATACCACAAAAAGTCGGTGCAAAGAATGAAGAAAAAGGGTTGAGGGAGAGTCATAAGGGGAGGACATAAAGAGGTGGCGAGAGAAAAAGACAGAGACAGATGATCAGAAGGAGAAACCAGCTGAGAGGACTTTAGAAACTCTACACTTAATTTAAAACAAGAAAAAATGATCAGATATTAGCTTCGAGGCCGTAGATTCACTCACGTACCCGTAACGTACATATCCGAATAAGCACTTACATCCATACACTGATGGTAATCTCTAGTTGGCAGCATATGTTGCATCCTTCTCCACCTCCCCGACCTTCGAATACTCGCATTCGCCTTCCATTTGACCCTATTCCACAACGATTCGAAAAGGGTCTAAACGCATCCGATATTGAGGCATCCATCCAGCATAAACAAACATTATCTGATCGTTCGATTGCCCCACTTTGTATTTTTTCCATTTGCTACGATACCGTCCAGTTCGTTCTGCTCGGTAGCCAAACATATTCTACGGTCCAGTAACGAATTTCTCTTAGAAGTTACAGAAGTTGTAGATTATATTGAATTTGTTCTGCTCCGGTAGATAATCAGTTTTGTGTTTGTTGAATGAACTTCGAAACCGGGGTAAATGGAAGAATGGCGAATATATAGCGTGCTACTACTGGTAGTGCAAATACTTCATTACTATGGTAATGTAATGAATGCCAAAGAGTATGCAGTTGGTGAAATTTTACTTATTGATCGCATTAAAAAAGCTATCGGTGATTCAAATTCGGGTGGTTCCTTCAGTTATTTTTTGTAAAACTTCGTTAAAGATCGATTCGTATTAATTTATTTATATTGTTCGAAATCGTCAGAAATTTGCTGAAATATTGGATTGACTGAACGGGGTTTTAAAAGGTCAGATTGAAGAATTTAAGCTTAGCTCCTTGGGTTGCAACGTTATATTTTATAAGCTGCAATGTTTGTAGTAATAAATATTTATACAATCCTTTGCAACGTGTAAGAATGCTTTCGCGCACTTCTTAAAGCCGGAACCATATCCTTCCAAATTTCTAGCAAATTTTCTTCTCCTTACCGGCTTCAACCATTCTTTCTTTCTTTCTTTCACTTACAAGCCTAAACCTAATTACTCTTTAGTTCACGTTTTAGTAAATTTATTGTGACATAAAATTATTGCACTAAGCTACGTGCAATTAGTTTTATTAAACAATTTTAAGATTCTTTTAAGAAAACTTCAATAAGAATAATAAATAATACAATATTTTGTAAGCTTTATTTAATAACAAAGAAAATCTTCTTTTTGCAATTAATAATAATAATTTTTAAAAATATTATTGTCATGGCATCATTAAATTTGGTTCGGCTTCGGGCGTGATCGTGTCTTCGCAGACAAACATCTTCATTAAAGACAAACTGATGAATAATAATTTCCGCTTCAATGAAATTTAAATTATAATTTTCAAATCTTGACAATGGCATTTCCATGAAAAATGGTCGTTGTCTCGACTTGTTTTGTCCATAGCGTCAACAGCTAGTCACCAATTGCCACAAACGGAGAGGAATATCACTTAACGCCGATCCATTGAATCGCCGCACTAGAGATCTCATCGATTTACATTTACTGCATCTTTTCTTTACATTGCATTGCATTGCGTTGCGTTACGTTGCTTTGGATTGCGTGACTCTTCGCATTGCGTTTGTCAATCAATTATAAGCATTCAAACAATAACAACAACAACAACTAGAACCGGCGTTAATAAAACACTGACGCACAAATTTGACAACTTGGTAAAGTAAAGTTTTCGCTTTGAGTTTGGAAAATTCAAGAGAGAGAAATCCAAACAGGCGGATACGAGGCAAAAAGATACGAGATGCTGCAGCATATTCTGCGTTGCCTTAGAGTTCTTTGGCAAGGCAAAGAGCAAAAAAAAATGATTGGTATTTATATTTTTAGTATTTTATGAATGAATGAATGAATGTACTAAACAATTTTGTTGCCTTGGTTGTTTTTAGCTGTCTCATAAGTTTGTAAATTTTATTGGCAATTCATGTGTCAACGGCGCGATGACGACGTTCGCAATGAATACGAGTATGACTCCGACCGGCAAAGTCGCAAAGTCTTAGACAAGAGCTTAGAAAATATTCGTTACCTTTATCCTCAAGCAATATATATTCGTTTTGTCGGACATGACAAGCGTGCTTGTGCCGTGACATGACGGACATGATGGAACCGACGGATACAAGAGGCACAACGTTATGGACACTCTGGAGACACTATGGACCTGACGGGGGCGCGACGTGCGAGTAGCAAGTAAATAAAATAGACAAACAAATGGAGAGCTGTCTCACGAAGAACTGCATACAGCAAAAAAAAAAAAAGATGAAGAGAGACAGCCTTTCGAATAGAAAAACGTTTGGTCAGACGATTAGACATTTTGCGAGCTGGTGGGTGATGCGGTGGTGTAGGTTATGTGTGGGTGGGTGCAAGCAGATGTATGTGTGCTCATGCAAATAAATGGACTACGGAAAGATATAAATAAATGTACCGGTAGAAATATCTATCTGTCAGTCTATTACACCGTGCCTTTGTACGCCATGTATACAAAATACTTTTACATACAAGTTCGTTCGTTTGTTCGTCTAACATACAAACCAAACTCAAGTATGCGTTGCTTTCTCGTTGAGGATCAAATGTCAACGTATTCGTTTGGCAGAGCTGTCGCGAAATTGCAAAAATTTTTCTTGCCATTTTCTCCATTTCATCCAACCACAAAAAAAAATCCACCTACAACAATTTTTGAAGATGTGATATTTTTGTTCTGGCTTGTCTGTTTTTTATAAGTTTTCCTTGGTTTGTCATTATTTTCTTTACATTTTTTATGAATTTTTTGAACTTCTTGGGCTTAACCATAAATTAAGTGAGGATGATGTTAATGATGACAACGATAATGATGAATGTATATTATTTTCAATCGATTATCTCTTAAGCAAAAATTTCACATAACATTTTCTTAGAAATCTGCGGGTGTTTTTGTAATTTTTTGTATAAACCATAAAACTCGTAATACCTTCGGGTGTGGCTCGATCATTTAAATTTTATAATTAGTTTTATAATTATGATAGATATAATTATGTAGAATTATATAAAAGGTAAAAATATCTTAAAATTAATATAAATTTGTTTCAGGTTTTTTTTATAATTTGTAATTTTCCATTAAGAACATAACATATATTTTAATGGAGTACAATCACATAAGTGTTCCTCTCTGAAACGGTTCAGAATGTTTCGCTTTTGACATAATTTGTTTGAATTTCATTTATTAGGATTTTTTTAGAATTTTAGTTAATTTTGAAATCATTAAATTGTCATTCTCCGAAAACTAACATTTTGAGAATATTTACAATTTATCGTTTGCTTAGCGAGAATTTCGGTTTCAAAATATTGAAATTATTTCCTTTGCCAAACTTTCTTTGAAAATCAATAAAAGCAAAACATACGAAAATACAAAAGAATGGTGTCTAACGTCACACCAATTCAGTTCGCAAAAACAACAAATGCACAAAATCGAGACATTGACAAAATACGTTAAGACAGGGAGACAGATTGTAAAATAGGAAAGTGGAACAAATGCCATCGTAAAGATATTTGTGTCTCATCCCAAAAGCAAAAAAAAAAAAAAAACGAAAAATATGCAAAATCTTAAAAAAGCAAAATGAGAACTAATAAAAGTTTTACAATTATTTCGAATGTACAAAAAATGCGTAAAAGCATATCATACACAAGCGTGTATACGCATGTACGTACGTACATTGACAAATTATTAAACTATTCATTTTTATAAAATATATAAATTAATTAATTTTGAATTAATTCAGTTTCGTAAATTTTAATATTTAAAAAGAGAAAGGAAGGGTGAGGGGAAAGGTTAGAGAGGTAGGTAGAGGAATGCATAGTCCATAAAAAATTAGTATTTTCACTAAAAATTGGTCAATACGTCGTATCAATTTTAATGGTCTTTCAATATAATTGATTTAAAAATTGACAGATTGAAACGGTCTAATTCATATAATGAAGATTTATCGATTGGTCATTGTATTGATCGTAATCGTTTGAGCAATGAAAGGAATTCCTTAATTAAACATACATTTTTTATCATTCTTTTAATCATAAAATCGTATAATTCATTATTATTATTATTACTATTATATTAATATCATAAGCTGCAATAGCTTACATGCTGTTATTTTTAATATCCATTACGTTTACTCTCAATAAACCCAAACATTAATTTTCGATTAATTTGACCGTCATCGCTCACTCGCTCAATTCTAGCCGACAATCACGATTCTATTTTCTAGAGAATTAATTTTTGCCGGTGTCACGTCATCAGTCATTTTTTTGACCCTGAGTCAAAGTAGAAAGAAATATTTATTGCAGCATCGATCACGGCAAATAGCCCGCCACCGATTATTGGCGTCTCAAAGCTTTAGCGCGCTGACTTCGTTTCGAAATGGCAGACAGTCATCGCCAGTCGCAATCATTTTCTCGCGATCCGTTTATAAATATTCTTAATTTTTTACTTTAGCTGGTCTATTAAATCGACGTGATGTCATACTTTTACTATTTTTCTTTTTCAAATGTTATTTTATGCAAATTGTTTCAATAAGACAATGATAGTAAGGGTCTTTCAATGTATTCTCGGTGTTGTGGTGATTTATTATAAATGAAGTTTAGTTGGCTACTTATGAGCACTTTTATCAGAACGTATAGAAATCTAGGAGTTTTCTTTTACAATTGTGATTATTAGTTTACGAGTTATCCGTTGTAGCGGAATTTAAAATTATTGGCGCCAAAGAAAATCGGTAAAGCCCATTTCTTTGAAAATGTTTAATGTTGCAAAATAACAATAAACATTTTCAAAGAAATGGGCTTTACCGATTTCTTTTCTTTTCTTTTCAGTCTTTTTCATACTGATATCCAGAGAACATTGGACGCCCTCATTCTTGTGCGCATTTAGTAGAGTCGATTATGTTGGACTCGAGTAAATAAGAATTTTAAACGAGAATCCCCGAGATACCCAAGAATCATTTGTACGCATTACGAAATCGAATTCAAATTAAAATTGAATTGAATTTGAATTTGAGAACGAAAGCAATTTTTGCTTCTGTCAGAGTAATTGATTTTAATCAATTTTTGAATAATTCGTTGGAATGACGAAAATTGAATTTGTTTGTTGAACTAATTTTTCTTCGAATTAATTACGTCATAACTAATAATAAAAATATTATATTTTGAACCTCATTTATTACTCTTAAGTAAATTGTTTTTGACTATGTTTGTTTTTGAATTCGTTAAAATTTGGCAAATGTTCAATAATGATTAATAGCACATCTTCAGCCATTTTATTTGTATGTCTTTCTTAAAAAATATTGCACAAAAAATTTTATGTATAAAATAAAAAATAAGAAGAAATGATGAAAAAAAGCATAACACATTTTTTTGAAGAACAACGAATTTGTTCGCAATTGCGCTTTTTTCAAAAAATAATTTATAATGTTGTGATGCTTCAACACACTGAGAGAAACTTTAAGGTGCTGTCGGTGTTTTATTAAAATGTTTTATAATTTGAATTTTATTATTTATATAAATCTAATGTTTCTACACATAGTTTATGTAAAAACGAAAAAGTCCGTTTTCTATGTTGTTTTTTTCTCTTTCAATTTTAAAAATTTCATGCGAATTTAAAACGAAATCAAATACAACTAGTTCAGTAATTATTTTTAGCTGAAGGCTAAATGCGATTATTATTTATCTTATAATAATTTTGCTCGATCTCGAGAAAAATCAGTGAAAAATAATTAATGAAATCTATTTACATGATTTATGCGCTGTTTTTTTCTGGGCCATGATTGCCCCAGAACGTCAACGTACGCATCGTTATAATTAATTAATAGTTTAGAAATAGATAAACAAATTAAATGTTCATTATGAATTTTTTTACTTATAGAAAATATTGGCAAATAATTTCACTTGCATTTTTGTTATCCTAAATGGTACTTATGATTATTTTGTTAGCGTGCCAAGAAATTGAATTGTACGTTTTGTAAAAAGCCGAATGAACTTATTTGCCAAACCAATCTAAAATACGAATTATAAATTCGAAGACGTGAGCAGAAATCGTAAAAACTGAAAGGGAGAATAATAAAAGGGGGAAAAATTCCGAATTAAATTGAAATTCAAGAGATGATTTCCAATACAAAATATTTATCACTTTTAAGTTGTAAAATTTAAAGTAGAGGAGCATAATGTTTTTTTTTACTTCTCGTCAAAGAATTCTACTTTTAAATAATAAAAATCTAATGAATAAATTTGGTCCATATGAACGGACCATCCTTCGGTTTCTCCTAAAGAAGATCTTTGTAATTTTATAGCAATTTTTAGAGTATTTGAAAGATCGAAACTTCCGATTAGTTCAAACTTTAATGTTAACGTTAAAAAAATCTATTGGTCCAACTGATTTTTCAATGCTAATTATATGCAATCCATGGCGGAAAATCGCCGCGTTTTCCTATGAGAAATTCTAGTATAAAATACTTGTAGAAACTTTTTTAGTAGTTGTTTTTATTTTAGATAAGAAACTCCCCAACTAGCTGCAGGCGTATGTGTATTTTAATTTTAAACTGGTATCATCGAATCATAAAAATCAGTTGACATAAAAAGAAAACCAGCTAATGGACCGACACTTATTTATATATATATATTTCTTCTTTTTTTAATTTCAGGTTTTAAATAAATTAAGTTTTCATTAAATCATAATCAATTGATTTAATTTCTAGTATGTTTATGTGTTTTTATTTATATTTTGTTTGTGTGCGCAAGGAAAGACCATTTCATATTTTGTTAATTATTCGGGTCAATTTTGGCAAAACATTGCGCTTAAATTAATTGCTGTTTTCTTGGTGGCGCAAGAGAATCTAAGACAGAAAAAGGAGGTATGGCAAAAACTAAACTTTGTGTATGAGCAAATAGAGCAAAATAGATAATGCAACAACAACAACAACAATAAAAAATTAGCAATTCAGTTGAATCCATAGCAGTAAATATTCATGAATTCGCTCTATTTATTTCCACCGGCTACAAATGCTCTGCTACCATACTACTACCCTGTACTCTGCACCCTGTACCGCTGCAAAATAACTATAACAACTGAAACCTATAGTAAGAAGGAAGAACAAGAACAACGGTAACGATAACACTGATCGCATGAACGCTGATCAGGAATGAAACAAGCGGGCGTTTTATCTTTACATTCATAAAAAACCTAAAACAAGCCACCGTCGAAAAAAGGGGTGTGGTGAGGTGCAATACGATGCGATGAAATACAATTGTCGATGTGAAACGAGAATCCACCTCCTTTATCTGGACGGTAACTAGTATCCGTTATCCATTCAAAAGGATGACGAGGCGACTTCTAAGCCGGCCGTAGAAGAAGAAAAATCAGTAAAACGAATCAGCAAGAAAACGAGTAAAACAATCGATAAAGTATAAGTAAAACAATATTAGTAAAAAATCAATGAAAAGGCAGTAAAATCAGAGAAAAAAGTTCAATCAAATCAAACAAAAAATCAATAAAAATTAAGCAGTAAAAATTAGTAAAGAAATTGCTTAAAAAGGTTTAAAATTACGATAAAAATATATACTAAAAATTTTAGTTTAAAGTCAGTAAAATATCAAAAGAAATTTAGAAAAAATCGTATAAATCATCAGAAAAAAACAAATTGGGAAAGATGAGAATATCAGGTACAGAATTGGTTAAAAATTAAACGAAATATTTTGGGCTAAAACCACCAAAACGATCACCAAGCAAAAAAGGCTTTGCTCAATATCAAATAAAAGTACGTAAAAAGTCTATTAAAACTCGACCAAAGTAACACTAAAGAAATTATAAAAACAACCACCTTAAAAATTATTTAAAAATGTTAAAGAAATACAAAAAGTAGTTTAAAAAATTAGTACAAATATTTGTAAATAAAATACCAAAAGAATAGAAAAAATCTTAAAATATATTAAAAATTTGGTTTAAGAATAAGAAAAAATTTCGATAAAACATTAGAAAGAAGTCAGTAAAATAATTAGTCAAAAGAAATCAATAAATTCTTCAAAAAAACCTGTTAAAAATTTACTTAAAAAATCAGTTTAAAAATCATTTAATCATTAGTTTCTCGTTTAGTTAAAAAAGCAATTGACAGCAAATCTGAATTTATCGCGACTAAGCTAATGAAGATTACAGTCGATTAATACAAATACAACAACAATACCAACAAAACAATAATAATAATAGTAGTAATAATAGTAATAATAATAATAAGAATAATAATAATGACAATAATAATAATGACAGTAATAATAACCATTTACTTGCATACTTTAATGACAATTAGTAAATCCACTACGCATGACTGCATAAACTGCATCCTAGTTATCTTCCTCATGCTCTTCTTCTCCTGCAAGTATTATTCACCACAGTAAATGCTCCACCTGATTTAAAGATGTTTTGCAGTTTCAATTGCCTCAAGCTTTTCAAGACTCGTCTTTGTGGCAGATGTTGCTGCTGCTGGTGCTGATTATTATGATAATGATTTTACGGGTAGTGGTTGTGGCTCCGATTGTGATGCGATCGCGCGAGTACAATTTTCCAATTAAATCCGAACATGCGAATTAGAAGATATCAAATAAATTAATCTATAAGATTTATTTAAGGTTTTCATTTATTTTTATTTGTGAGATTAAAACCAATCTGGTGAAAGATAAAATAAAAATGATGAAAGAATGAAATAATGAATGAATGAATGAACCAATGAATGAAGTAAGTAACCAATGAATGCTTGATGAACATGATTTGTGGATACGCAATAAAAGAGAGAAATTAAGAAAGCAAGATTTGCAGGGGGCGGAGGGAGAGGAGTGACAAGCAAAACTAACGGGTATAAAATTAATTATTTTCGCCAAATATTTTAAATTTTTTAAAAAATTAATTTATAGAAAAATTGAATTGTTTGCAAAAACAATAAAAAATTAAAACAATTAAAAAAGGGGGAAATATTAGAGGCGGCTAATGGGAAACTAAAAATTTCTTTTACACTAAAGAAAATTGTTACGGTCTGATCGTGGTCTGGCCACCGAGAAAATGAAGAAATTTTTAAAAACCGTTATTTTGTGTTATTAACGGCCTGAACATTTTCAAATCTGAGAAAGTATAGAAATTAACGGAATGAATCACGAATTTTTCATAAATGTTTAATCATCGAAACCATCTACTGCAATTTATGAGTTTTTTTTAATATTATATTATTTCAATTTATATTTCCAGCAAATAATTGCCTTAATGTATAATTTTCTTTTTTATAGACATCACTATTCTGTTCCATCATCTTTAACAAAAGAAAGTTTTTCCTTTGAAATTGTTAGACAAATAATAAATGAAAATTCATCATGACCACGATGATATTGCCGTTTTTATTCAAAAAAAAAATTCCTTAGTTTTCCCGGCAAAAGACCACATTCGGTGATTTGTTGTTTGTTTTCACAGGGTCCAGATTGCAGTAAAATTGTCCATAGAAATTGTTTTTCAGTCGAACTTCAAGTCTGTAATAAAAGTTTCCAAACCCATTACGATGACAACTATATCTTTCGAAATTATGCAATTACCGAACAGAGTCTTTTAATTATTGAATGAAATTCTCTTTCCTTATTCATATCACTAATAGTACTCGTAAGTGGTAACATCGAAACCACTAAAACCTGCGAGGCATAGCCCTGCCGCGAGATTGCGGGTGGTACGATTCGAACGCAGACATTACTGACTGTTCGACGTGCTCGATGGTGCGCGGTTCGCGGGTTTAGCAATTCATAAATTGTTGCATTTCAACTGAGGTTGACACAAACGAACGAACGAACGCCATGGAAATATTTACACATCGCATACCGAATATCATATCGGGACGAATGGGTGAGCACCGTACTTTGGTACTCGTGCCGCATGCATATCCCACAAATATGTAGATACTTAATCTTAATTTAGTAAAGATACTCCTTTCGTAGTCATTTGTTTTTGCTTCGCAAAGCATCGAAGGTGGCAAGCGCCATCGTTGCTTTTGGGTTGTTAATAGTTTTGTTATTGCTAGCCGTATTGTTGTTGTTGCTGTCGTTTTTGTTGTTGTTCGTGTCATTGCTGTTGTTTGTTGTAGTTTCTGGATAGTGTCTACTTTCTCATTGTCATCATAGTAAATACCAATAATAATGATGATGATGATGATGGTGATGCGTGGGCGCTAGTTGAATCGAATTAAATGTTATTTTATTGTTTTTTTCTTAATTCAACGAAAATTTATGAGGATACGAATTTTTTATCAACTTTTCTCTATTTTGATTATTTCATAAAAAAGAAGAGTTTTTAAATAAAATAAAACTAATGGAAAATTCGCTGCAAATAAAATGTAAAAGTAAGTAATGAAAAAATACAGAATTTCTTTGCATTACAAGTATTGTAACTTTTGATTACATTAAATTTAGAAAGCTTAAAAACATAAAGATTTCTCTGAAATTTCAATTTTTATCGATGAATTACTTGAAGTGTAAGTCGTAACGCCGTAGCGTCGTTACACCGTCACGCATATTGCGATTCGATAAAACAACGCAAGCATTTCTTCAATAACAAATCCTCCAATAACAATAACAACAACAACAGCAAAGCAACAACAAAACCAATGAGGGATAATAAAAATAACAACAATAATAGCTGCAGTAAAACAACTGACTGCGTGTGTAGTAATGGCTAAGGCAATAAGTCTAAAACAACAACCACAACAACAACAAAAGCGTTGGCGACAGCAGTAACTTCGATTGGCCGCTATAGAGAAAAAGCTACGAACTAACGAGTGAGTGCCTTTGACGACAACGAAGAAGATTCCACGAAGATGCTGCCGATGCGATGTGAGATTGCTTTTGCCTGGCCGGTCGTCGGCTGACCGGCATGATTGAAAGCTATTATTATTATTATCACTGTTATTATTATTGCCCTCTTCTTGTTGTTGTTTTTGGTTTCTTTTTTTTGTGCCTTATTTATTGTTATTATTGAAACTCCTTTGCTTCTGCCGCTTTGTTGGTATTTTTATTATTATTATTTTTTTGTTATTATTTTGTGGTTTTTTCCGTCATCCATCGGTGATGAATGACGAATGACGTTAAATTGTATTCGACCTTGCAAACTGTTAGAGCGATAGTCGGTGAAGGTTGAGAAATATTGCTCTGGGTTCGTGTGAGGTTCTGTCCAGCAAGGTTCTGCCTATCCGATCCGTCACTTCAATTCTAGTAATTAGTCTGTCAATCGGAAAATTGTTAAACAAGGAGTTAACAGATGACCGAAGTTTCGATTTAAGTATTTTATTTTTAAATATTATTTCAGTCTATTTTAAATTGTTTACCGATAAAACAACAACAAACAAACGCATCGGAAGAAAATACTGAGATGTTTATTTTGTAAACAGGCGAGGTTTTTAGTTTGTTGAAACTCTTTGGGATTTGTTCGATCGGTAATAAATTGTTAAATTATTAAACGATTTACGACAAGTGTTCAATGTATTCTCGGTATTGGTATCGAAGGAACGTTCATGCAATTAACATGACTTGATATTAAGGTACGAAGTTCATACGAAGTATTTATACGAAGGTATTTTTTCAATTTTGGTGTGAAAATTTTTGGTGTCTTTCGGAGAAACAAGTATTAAATTTAGTTTTTATAATATTTTTCCACTTATTGTTCTACAATTTTTGACTTGGCCTCACCAGGATCCATTTATCATTACCACACTTCTCTTACGATTACTTCAAATTCTTTTCCTTTGTGTGTTTATCAGAATTACTCACATTTTTCTACTTTAAGTGATTTTTTTCAGTGAGCGTAGAAACGATAATCTGTTCAATTTGATCTCACGTTTGAATCTTTTTCAAACTGCATTTCTTTATTATTCGTCATTTTTTCTTCCTCTTTTATAGTTAAAATTATTTACATTAAATTGTATTATCCACAAAAAACCCTTTAGTAAACTGAAAAAAATTCCGAAAATTTATCTTTTTCGCACTTCGAAACGACAAACGATATGTTAAAGCGGCCCCAGGCTCCCACAGATTTCATTTTTCTCCGAATTTTTACTCCACTTATAAATCGCTACTTGTAAGGAAAAAATGGAAAAATGTTTCCATATATACATAAATTTTTTCGTACTTGAACATATTTTATCCTAAAGGCAAAACTTATTTTTTATGTCTGCGGAAAAGCGAAACATAAAATAAATTGAAATAAAAACGAGGGAACAAAAACCAACCACACCAGCTTCAAAAATGGGAAATCTCAGGCAATTTTATTATTTTTTAATATAAAAAAAATAATAAAAAAGAAACATTATCTGCAACTACAATAACGCCGCCGTCTGTTTCTTCTACAAGCTTGTAAAAAATTATGCGAATATGTTTCTTTTTTCTCTTTGAATACGTCACATTAAAAATGATTTAAAGCAACTGATGGATGACTTCATCTTGTATGGACACGCCTGGAAGCACTTTTTTATTATTTATTATTGCATTAAAAATAATTTAAGTCTGACAAAGTATTATAGTTTCAAAAAGAGATAGCATTCTCATTTATTTCATGATTTGTTTAAGAAAAAATTTGGTTAAGTTGGATTTGTTTGGTTTTGTTTAGTTTGGTTTCTTTTGGGTTTTTATGATCAAAATATGTAAACTTTTTATTTTCTTTTTATGTTTTTTATAATATTTTTTGGAATAACCTATAGTAGTGTTCTAATTTCCTGTAAAAGGGAGAGCTTATTATCGCTAGTATTGAAGAGACGGTTTTAATATATTATTGATAATTGACATATTTGGGTAACTACCGGACATTATTGCTGGACATATTTCATTGATTGATAACATCTTATCGATGATAACTATGTTTCGAATTAGACTTACTTTTTTCCTATTAGTCTATTCTGAAGGAAATGACGATCTGCGCTCACTGAAAGAGTCTTCAATCTCCAGACAATGAACGAACCTCCTCGCACATTTGACGGATAATTTTTACTATGCAGGAAATTAACTAAATTAGGAAGAGAACTAATTAATTTATAATTTTCCAAATTTTGTTTAAAATACTGTAATATCTGTTTTGGCTCTTTTCAAGACCTTTCCTGACCTTTCCTTGACCTTTATATTCCCGATCAAAATTTGACATTAATTACTGAATAAAAATCTGCTTTATGTAGTGTTCGAAGTATTAGAAGATTCAATCCAGACAACCAAACATGATTTTAGCATAAAAATATTTGGCATAAAACATCTTTGAATGATTGAGGTGAATAAAACTGCGAGCATTTCGCGATACTCCTCCTTTCTCAACGTTTGACTTTGTGTACATTTTGACTGACCATTTAATGAATATCTCTTCAGTGATCATTGGTTCGTTAACAAGATCGATGAATTAATAAAATTGTGGAAAAACAAATTATCCCATTGTGTGGTGAAAGAGGGGAAAAATTACTAGTCGTTTTTCGATATCAATCGAGTATATACAAACGATAAATTGTGATTTTTTAGAGTCCCGATAGACTTTATATAAAGGTAGTTGAGATGGAACCGAAGATTACCGCATTGGCCGGCAGTGTCGATGAAGCTTTGTCTATGCAAAAACAACATGAAGAGACACTCAGAAATATTCAGGTAAGCGTGAATCGCAGTCTAGTGGAATTATCCAAAAAAAAAATTACTTTTCTATTTCTTTTTAATTTAAAAACAAAATAGAATTTACCCGGGCCAACGAATGAATTTATACAGAAAGCTGACAAACTGCTTGCCAGTAAACGCATCAGTTCCGAACTAGTGAATGCCATGGCCGTTACCCTTAGTGTTATTTGGAAAGATATTCTGAATTTAATGCAGGATCGGCAACATATTTTGCATCTTTGTACACAATTCCACGAGCGTATGACCGACTGCAATCGACGCATGGATGCTTTAGAGATGGCGTGCATTGAAACCTCCCTCAACGTCTCCGGCGGTGGTGCGTCGAGCGTGCAGGAATTTCTTAGTACATTTAAGCAACTTCGCATAGAAATGTTAACCGCCGTTATGGCGGCTCTCAAAGATGGTAATGAATTGCTTGCTCAACTGCAAGAGCTTACGCAGCTGGAAACGCTCGACACACGACCCGACCACATCAAACGCGATGCGACTCGCGCCGTACATCAAGTGCAGCAATGGCTAGAAGCACTTCACGATCGCCGGAATGCTTTAGAGATTGCCTGGCAAACACGCAAGATTCAGCTTGAACAAAGTCTCACCTTGGCGCTGCTAGGTTGTGAACTTGATGAATTGGAAGCGGCATTGAAGACGCAACGCCTCGAGGTTAACTCAATGTTCAGCCTGGGAGAGTGCGAACATACTGCAAACAATACGTTGCACAATTATCGCGAGTGGAAACAGCAGGCGTTAATGCTGCGCGATCGCGCACTTAAAATCACGCGAGCGAAAGAGAAGTTGCAATCGGCGAGCTGTTTTAGCGGTGAAGAGGCATGTGCGCGAGCTTACAATGTGCTCAGTAGCTGTACGGAACATCTGGATTTGGTTGATCAGCGCGAACACTGGCTGCAGCAATCACGCGAATTTTTCGCAAAAGCCGAAAAGACTCTTAGTGTGCTGGAGAAGCTTGAGATCGAATTGTCCAGCTCCAAAATGCCGTCTCAGTCACCTCAACATTTTGCGATGTATGCAAAAATGCAGCACGATGTGCGTAGTTTCACCGAAGAGCCACTGCGTTTAGGTTACGGGCTTCTGGACGAAGTGGGTCGCACGCAACCCGAGACGCATGGTGTGAAACGAGTATTAGACGAAATTGAAAATCGAAAAATTTATATTGAAAGCATTTGCGCGGCAAGCGACGAGGAGCGTGTTCGTGTTGAGCGTGCCTTAATGGATTTCCTCGAGCAATACAACGATCTGCTGACTTGGCTAATGTCGTCGGGACAACAATATTTGCAGCAACATGCTGAGATGGGACGCAATCTGCATGAGAGTAAGCAATTCTTGTTACAGCATCACGAACTTATGCAGGATTTGGAGGTAAATCAATGCTACGATCGTCAATTTGTCTTTTACCGAAATTATCACTTTTTTCACCTTGAATTTCAGATTAAAGGTGAACTAATAAATCTCTTGCTGGAATCCATTAAAACGCATTTGGATTCGCTTAGTCCGCAGCAACGTTATGACGTGGATACTAAGGCGGAAGCATTGCACAAACATTGGATTGAACTTAAGGACTTGGTGCTTAAGCGCGTCGACGGAGTTTCATTACTGATCGAGTTTTTCGAAAAGGCCAACCAATTTGCTAGCCAGTTGGATAATTTGGATCGTCAGCTTCTACAAACGCCCGATCAACAAAAATTGCAATTTTTGCAAGAAAATTGGCAAAGCATCAAAAGCGATTTTGTCGATTTGAAAAAAAGTGGCATGCGTTTCACCAACGTAAAAGTGCGTATAAAGAAACGGTCACTAAAGGGTTATGGAGCTTGATAGAATTAGGAAGGAATGAATAGAAGGCGTTATTGTTGGGGTTTTGCCCGAACCTGTTAAGTCATTAAAAATCTTCTCCGTGAGGTTTAATATCAATAGATGAAATGATTGATTCTTTCTATGAAATGATTCTCGTAATGACTAAAATTTTCACACGAAAATTGACAGAGCGTCGGATATGATTTTACGGATTAAAAGAAAGAGTCAAATATATTAAAGGGCTTTTACGTCCTGAAGTCTTTTCAAGGAATTCTGTGGTTGATTTCATTGGAAGTCTCAAAAAACTGAATACTACAAAATCTAAGAAATTCTATATATTTTTTTACTTGCTTCGTAATTTATTTAACATATTTATTGCATGCTATTTTAATGAGGTTGATTTTTTAATTATATTAATTGCGAATATTTTTATTTTAATATATTTCTATATTAACTATTTTAATCCATTTGCACGTATCTCATGACTGTTTTCAGTAATTTTTGAAAAATTATAGCCTTCTGAGATTTCAAAAAGTTTCAAAAAAAAAAAGATTCAAAAAGTTTGGAATGTCCAAAATTTTTTTTATAAATATAGTCCTCAGTATTTTTTACATTTGACGAACTTCAAAACGTGTTCCATATTTGGCCCTATTCTGGCTTTTCTGTTATTCTGTTATAAAATTCTGTTATGCATTCATAACAGATCGTGATCATAACAGAATTGTTAAAAGTGGTATTCTGTATCGTGAACTTTTATGATAGTCTGTAAACGCATATTCATACAGGAAATCTACTACAAATTCTATTCAATTGACGGATGTCAAAGAATTTAAAAATTTTTCATAACAGATACAAAAATCTGCCTTTTATTCTGTTACAGATTATAGCAGATTCTGTTAAAGATTTTGCCGCACAGAATACGAATTTTGGTTATGATAAAAGATAATTTGACAAATAGAAATTTTATATGTAAAAACATAACAGAATAACAGATCTTTTACATAAAAGATTTGCCAGAATAGGGCCAATTATTAAAATTTTTGGCATCATTGAACATTTTCAAAATTTTTGAGATTTTAGAATCCTGAAGAATATCCAGCCTTAAGTATCGTGGAACATATATAATTTTTGTTAGTTTGATATCTTTGAATTGTGTTTACAATTTTGAATATTTTAAAA